>JAGFPH010000086.1:432597-472264 GCA_018207615.1 Philaenus spumarius
AAATTATTTAAAGGAATTGTATCTTTAGTTGAAAACAACTAGTAAATAGTGTAATGTTTAACAAAGTAGAAACCTTTGGTTCTATTTGAACATTGTGTGATTTACTTTACTTTTGTGGCTATTACTGTATATAAATGGAATTAAATTACATTTCTGATAATAGACTGGACATTTATTTTCATTTCCTCTTTGATTTAAAGTCATTCGTGTACAGTTTCTATAAGCGCTTTAAATAATTTAAATACAAAATATTAAACTGCCTTAAAATGTGTTTGATATTTGATGATTTAAAGATATTACAATGTCCAATGTCTGTAAGAAATAGAGGTAGAAATTTGTGAATGTTAATGGATCAAACATATTACAGTGCAAGAGAGAAAACAATGGAAGCGTGATAATGATTGTCGGATCAGTTATAGAGTAGAAGAGAAGGAAGGAAGATGTGTGGAGTTATTTCCGTTGGTGAACAGGCTAAGGGTTTAGAAATCCATAAACGGAGTACAGATAAATCTAACCCACTCTATCTAAAGGTCTGTATAGTGCTGATGTTCTTATTAAAACTCGCCTTTTAGCAATTTTGTAAAAACAAAATATATAATACAAACGTATGGTTAATTAAGTTAATTTTAAAATATTATGATTGCTTAGAAATATCTAAATAATGTAAACATTTTTGGTTTACACTTCTTCTTTATACGCATGGCAGACTTTCGTTTCAAGAAAAATTTCATCTACAACAAACATGAACACGACCTTCCTCTACTTTATCTTTATCGTAAAAGTTTTATTACGTTATAACGTTCAAGAAGAACAATTAATAAAGTCTAAGCTATTCTAGACACTAAACTATAAAATAGTACACGATAGATAAACATAAACTACATGCAATTGTCTTGTATGTCTTTTAATATAGGATCATATATTAAGTTAAATGTTTACTTTGCAAGGTTCGTTATTTTTAGTGTTTTTTTATGATTTCAAATATTTGCCTGAATTCTTTTTGAGATATTTAGATTCGCGATCAGAAAAAAAAAAAAAGAAGAAAACATAAATAAATAAGCCACTAAAAATAATTACACCAGAACTTTACAATTCAAACTATCATTTTACTGGCTTAGTACGGTGCGACCATAAGGTCCACATAACTTAGTTCTTACTTCGACTACATTATTATTATTGATAAGTAGCCCTAGGATTTATAAAATAGTTTAAAATTTGATAAATGTAGGCCTACACCAAAATAGAATACGTCTTACGCTTATAAATGTACATTGCCTTACTTGTAATTCTAGAATATGAGATAATAACTGTTCTTGTATCGATTAACCTTTGTTTGGTTTATACCTGAATTATTTCAAATTGTAAAATACTTGATGAAATCCTAAGCCCAATTCATTATTTAATATTTATTGCTTCGAATTGCCGTTCAAGTAGGCTACATATTATAGCTCCAGAATATAAAATAAATATTTAATTAGTTATGTAACTGTTTCTTTGTTTTCTATTTAGGCTTACAATATTTTAAATTAACTTATTTTAAATTAATATGTCAGGACGAACTAAACGCACATTCTACTACATTTCTGTGAGAGCATAATTACAACAAGCTAAAATGTGAAATGATATCTACTTTTATTTAAACAATTTATAGGACCAAAAACAGTTATTATCCGCGCCATAAACAACACAGAACGTACAACAATTGTGTCTGGAAATGAATTGATTACTTTTCAGAAATAGAAGAGAAATGTTGAAGAAATAAACTGCCACGTCAGCGTACAATTAGTCATCAAGATACAAGCAGACGCTCTTGAGGGGTTCATGATCAATGACACAGGTTTATAATTCTTACAACAAATATACATTTCTTCATATAAGCATTTTTACAATGACTAATTTTAAAAAATGGTTAGTAATACAATCATTTATATTTCTTGACAGAAATAAAGTGATACGGAAGTTGGAATTTATGAATGATTTCAAAGTTTAGCTTTTTGAAATAGATTTTGTAAATATCTCGTTACTGCCATGCAGTTTAAATAGTAGTACATGACATAAAAAATGCCGTAACCGTATGAACGTATACCAAGGTCCAAAAAGTAAATATTTTTTTATTTTTAGAAGTGTTACATTATTTCCAAGTAATAATTTAAATTAAGCAATATGTTTAGGTTTTTAACTTTTTTTAAAGTTGGATAGCAGAATTTTGTTAAACCTCATATTATTACTTTATATTATTTTTCTAGTTTGAGCTAAAACATAGTCACAAATTCGTCTTCATAGTTCGTCGTTACTGTGTTTGTAGAGATGGTATTTATACAAATTTCAATCTTGAGTACTGACAATGCAAGAGCAGCTATCAAAGTCAAACACAACAAAGTTTTGTAGTTGGGGCAACAATTTGTTCTACTTAAAGAAGCAGTTCAGTTTCTCCTTCGGGAGCCTTGTATTGTAAACAAAGAGATCTCATGGTCTAGACTTGTAAATATCAAGACTTATTATGTCTGCTGTCATAAAACATGGATTACAAACAAGTATTGACATATTTGAAGTATATTTTTGAATACCGGTACTAGCAAATATATTAGATTTTTTTAGTGCTTTTCTTTAGTATTATCTTGTGAAATAAAAAAAAAAATTATTACGCGCATTAACATCAAAACATGCAATACATTAAAACTTTTACATATTTTAACGTCACAATACTGATGATTTTGGTGGGAAATGGTGAACGTTTTCATACAACTGTTTTTAATTACTTGTAATTTCAAAATATGTTTTTAAGTTTTACCTTTTAATAAATGTCACTTATAAGCTTGTGCAATATAATGTTACACAAACAAAGAGAAATGTAATAATTACAAGGAAGACTCACCATGGCACATATCTCATAACAAGCTTGGGAAACACGTGTTAGCAAGAAAACAAAAAGAGTCAATTTAGTTGAAAATATATTTAAAACCGGCATTTAATTAATTACCGTTTCTACGTTGAGTTCAAACATAGTTTAAACAATCTCACCTTTGCTCGGGAACGTAAATTTGAAACCGACATTCATATAAATTACATGTATGTAAAAAGATAAAAACGTACCTTCTGTAGTTGCATAAAACTGTGAAAAACAACAGAAAATAGAAATAAACATATTTTGTGGTATTTTCATTCTAAACAAAGGATTGATTAATATTTTTATTATTTTTACCTATATTATTCAAAGACTTGACCACACAAGTCACGGCCGCATACTGATCCCCATATTCACTCGTTAATACAAAATAATTATGAATTACTATTTTTGTACATAGTAGGCTAACATATACTGTTTTTATTTACACATACATTTATTATGAACAGTAAATCAGTTGATATATATTTTGTAGGTTTACTTTTACCTAAAAAATTGAGTGCTTTTTATATAAAAAGTTGGATGCATATCACTGCATCTAAGAGGTAAATACATTTCTTATATAGGTCACAACGATCATGCAGTCTTTGGAGATAAACTCCTTGGAAATACAGTATGTGTGGATGATCTTAGAGAACATTTTCTCGAGTTCTGTAACACATAGCCTACGTCTTATTATTTTAAAACTACTAGGAAATTGAACACTTATATTTCCAGGGTTTAAACATCGTCATATCATTCGCAAATTCTGTATTTTTGTCAAAAGATAGAAACTTTGAATGTAAGAAGTTAATGAAAACACTTGAAAGGAATTACGTAGCATTATTATTGGAATGCACAAACACGATTACGCTTTAATAAAAAAATGTTCACGTTTAAAAAAATTATGGCAAATTGTTTTTCTATTTACAAAAATCTTTTGATGTATAAAAATATTAAACGTCAACTCCGATTGACAAAAATCTTCTGTTGTATACATTAAACGTCTCTATACCAAGGTATACAAATCTAATGTAGATATTAACACTGCAGGAAAGCTAGTATTACAATAATTATTTAAGAAATCTGAAAATATTTTTTTTTTTTTTAAAGAGCTTCCACGAAAATAAGACAAACTGAGGTCATATTGGGAAAATGTAACTACGAGTAACAGATAAGTGTTTCGCAGGAGGTGCGGTCTGCTTGTAGTAGAGACTAAGACATGCAAATTTAATCTTTTTGTGTATGTTATAATAATGTTTATTGTCCATTTTAATTGCATTAATTTTTATAAATGAATGGAATAGTAATTAAAACGTAATACAACATTTACCCATATGACCCCATATCTACCCACAAGGCTTGTGAGAGGGCAATATTTTTTACAAATTTATTAATGCTTTCGAGAGAAAAGTTCCTTTTTTTTAACACAGGGGAAGCTGTATAAAATATTTGGAAGGTGCCAATGATTGTGTTTAGTTTTTTCTTCTGAAGGGTTTGTAAGAGAATGAACATTATTAACATTTGGGAATTTTTTAACATGATATGAACATTTTTATTTTTCATAGTACATTTTTACGAACATTTTTAATTAAACTTTTACTGAGTAATTTATTGTTTATTTTAGAATAATTTGTTTCGTTTTGTTCAATGTAAGAAAATCAAATCTCATTAAACTACGTAAATTAATTTAATAATATTATGTATTTGTTTGCTTTGTTTTAATTTAAGTGGTTTTAAATTCAACCTAAATTAAATCATATTGTGTTTAATGCATGGTTTAATAATGGTTTGTTAGAGGCTAATGTGGTTTTGCTTAGCTTTTAAATGTTATACCATAAGAGGAGTGGTGCAAGTGTTTTCAACCCAAACATTTATTATATTTTTGTAAATAGCATCACAGTAATAGCGTAATGTAATTCATCCAACAGAAGTTCTATATTCAGTATTTTCAGGATAAATAATTTATTAAACTTTTTTTAAAAGGAGACAAGGTTATTGAAATAATTGGTGTAGTTATATCTTCTTTGATCCAATATAAAAATGTATTGCGTAACAATAGTTAACCCTCAGGCACACGGAAATTCACTGCTTAGTACTTACATGGGCATTCGAATATGAAACCTATTATAAAAACTGCTTTTTCTATTTTTGAATTAACCAATATTTGATTTTTAATGTAAAATTGAGTACAATTTGATAGTTACTGCATCTATTTAAAAAAGGTTTATAATTATAAATCGATTTTGCTTAATATTTAGATTGGATACTAATAAACTAAATGCTATAAATAAAAAATGTTGTAATAAATATCGCAATACACGTAATCCATCAACATGAATTACCCTTATCTTTGACCAACATAAAAAGTTAAAACTTAAAAACAACTGAGTTGATTTTAATTAAAAAGCTTTCCCTTAAAATATAAAACAAACACATTAACAAACACAAATTTACTTTTTTCTTTACTATCTTCTATTTAGTAGTTAATAGATTACGTCATAAGTTGATATACACAGGTTTTACAAATCGTAAACAATACAAAAGTTACAAATAAACTAGCAAAGTAATTTTGTCATTTCAATCTGGCTTTCTGAATATTTATTAGGTTTGTCAATCATTAAACTTAGAAATTATCTCTTTTCTCATCTGGTACATACATTTATTAAAAGCAAAGTTTTATTTTCAGATTATTTCACAATTTGCAAAATAAAAATACATATTTTTGATTTTGATATGATATCTTAGTTACAAGTCCTTAAACTAATTGAATTCTGATTAATTTATTCTATAGACTAAATTGTAAATTCATTTATGTAGCAGCAATTTATTCTATGATAATTTTGAAGTACTAACTATTTAATCAAAAGAAATATTCTTTTAGTAGTAAACAAGGGCATTCAAATTAGTGGTGTATTACTTTTTCACTAAAACCGTAGAAAATATTCAGGTGGTACTAAATATTGTGTCCAAACTTCAAACACAAATAAATAACAATAATTTATTTAACATGTTATTATAATTTAAATTGGACTGTGAAGCACACGGATAAGTGAACATTAATTTCAGTATAATATTATACGTGTACTAATCCTTATTTTATTTATGTTCTACTGCAGTTTCAGGTTATTCACTCATCGTTATTAATATTAATAACACAATTAATTATATATTCATAAACATACACAAATAAAGCAAATTTCACTCCACGCTGAGGTCGTTGTTAATTAAAATTTCGCGAAAGAGCCACGCATTATTCCGAGAACAAGCACGACGAGTGATTTATATTTAACAGTATGAAAATAAATTTCTTGAAATTACATGGTTTAAAAGTAATGGATTTGGAAGTAAAACATTAAATGTAGAATTTTTTATTCTAGTGTTAAGCCAATGTTCTAAAGATAAAGTTTGTTTAAAAAAGAATAAAAGATATTTTAAAATGTACTCCTACACACATATAGTCCCCATTGTCACAATGTAAATATATCACCCCATGACTGTAAATACTTAAACATTTTATACTTTTGAGTCGTAGCAATACTTATGCATAAACTAACCAGTTTCACTTGAAGTATTTTAATTTAAACTATAATTTGCTTTGTAAACAAGTACACCGTTTGCTTTTGTAAACTTTTTAGTTCCCTCGAATTGATTTTACTTTACTTCAGCATTTACAACAGTGTAAATTGTAGTAATTGGATTTAATGAAATGTAGTAAAATATTGTGAAATCAACACAACATTTGGGAGTTAACATTATTTCCCTTCACACAACCCGTAATATTTAATTGCTTTGCTTGCTACAAGGAGAACTATTTATTATAACCCATTAAATACAAAGCTGAACATAATTAAAGTATCATTTAGTTACAAAGAAAACACTCTATTCCGGAAAACGGCTTCGCATGTTAATGTATTTTTAAGTTCTTAACTGTAGTAGTAAGACTTTTAAAAAGTACTTAGGAAAATTTTGTGCTCATATTTTGCTGTAATAACATGAAAATACGGAAAACCTGCAATTTGTTAGGTTAGATACGTGATAGATTAGTACTTTTTTTCTAAGTGCGGGCGTGCCCTAAAGGTTGCCAAATATTTTATTTCCTATTCTTCGTTATTTTTTTTAAAGTTAAGAGTATTTAATTACAGGTTCTTATTTTATTTTATACTTTATTCTGTAGTTATATTCTTATTTTGTATTTATAAGGGAATAATTATAAGAAAGTTTAGTTGCACAGTCATACTATTCTGCTTAAAGAATTGAACGTGTAATATTCCTGTAACTTGAATTATTGAAGCTGGTTATCTTTCTCGATGTCTTTGTTTTTGTTATCTCATAAAATTGAGATACTGTAATTGGATCCCTGTAAAAAATATCAATGCGTTCTCCCACTATGTATCCGAGTTGCTCACTCAGTGCAATAATGTTACCACATCAACGAATTCTTCGATCTAATAAAGCAAGCATTCTCCTACTTATTGACTGAAAAAATATATAACATCGAAGATCTTTATGACATATTTAGTTTTTGTTTATATTTCATATTAGCTATGTTATAGAATCTACGTAGCAAATCGTATTCACGTTGTAATGAAAATTTTGTTTGAAATATAGATTTTTATCATTTAATTTTACAGAAGTAATTAATATTTTTGGTACGGGCATTCGTTTATCTTCAGGTCAGTAATTATAATAAAACACTAAACACTATATACAAGGATACTAATAAAATTTCTTTCGTATGAAAATAAACTTTGTGTTTTGTGTTTTACGATTTTAAATAAAACATACAAATATATGATTCAAAAGACATACCTATAATGCAAATATATATTAGTAAATATAAAATGTATATTAACTGCCAGGATACAACATAATTTAATTTTCTCATTAACTTGATGAAATCTAATGAAGTTTATACACCATTTTTCAGAAAGTTATAGAAATTCATGTTTGATTAATTTTAAGGAATGCCAATCAGAATATAAATTTAGTGTAATTTGAATTGTCTGGTGTTGTTGAATGCACTAAGCTTCCACAGGGTATAAAGTTTGTTACAAGACATTGCAAGTAAGACATGACGGTAAAATAATACGTATTGTATGAAGGTAATATGTTTTATTGAAACCGACACGACTCGATAGTGTTATTGCATGTATCGAGCTCAGAACTCTTCAGTACCCTGCGTCTCTCGAGACCTTATGCTCTTAGTAACCTACATGCCGTCGCCATTGTATTCTTAGTTCAATATATCCAAGTATAAACTGCACCAGACTGCAAAGACAATAAATAGCACCAGACTGCGAAGGCAATAAAAATAGTACCAGACGACACAATAAATTAAATATTGGTAACCAGATAACGCTTTATTTCCTTACGTTTTTTTAGAGATCGAAGACCTGAACATAAAATTCGCATTCGACCTAATATTTGTTAGTTAAATATTTTTAGCATTTTATTTAATTAAAATTAAAAATATATATAATAAGATTACAAAGCTGGTACAACGACGTGTTGTATCTGATTTATTCAATAAAACAAATTTTAATAATGGTGTAGCTCTGTAGTCAGATTGCCTATTTTGCGCCTGAATTAGTCTCAAGTTCTGCACTACTGTCATAATGAATTTATTGTTCTTACTAAAAACTAAAAACAAACTGTAACGAAATTATAATTAGTTTTTATATTACTGAACTAAAAGATAAATATAATTATTTTATAAAATATGAATAAATAGTAATTTGTTTTATTAAAAATGTTTTTAAAATGAACCACCGATAGAAAATGTCTTTACATTTCAGGTAGAAAATAACTGAATGGTAAATAATGTTTAATAGTGTTTAATTATTCTAGAGAGCGATCCAATAAAGTATATCATAAATTTACTATCATTTCTATACTAGTAGTTCTGTGAACAGTAGACCTCGCTCGTTGAAATAACAGATGTGGTTTTGAGCTTAGGTTAAAAATAGTGTGCCAGTAAGGAACACAAGGTTTAGCCAGTGAAACATTATTTACAATTCCCGCGATTCCGGGATTTCTAGTTCTCGTTTTTATTTCTTTTCTCGAGCTTTAACTCCTAAAGATTTTCTTTTAGAGGCATTGTGTTTTATTTAGGTTAATAATGCGCAAGATAGCTAAAAATATTGCGTTAAAGAGGGACAACATACAATTAAATATTTGCATACTTAAATAACTCAAACTTAACAATGTATCATAAGTTAACTTAAGTTCCATATCATATTCCAATATTAGAAATAATGAAAACAAACGACGTTAAAACGCCGTGATAGTGATCTCAACCCATGTACCAACACATCCCATGGTGTCCTACGGTCATTTTTTTATGTCCTTTATCGCCGCGAGGTTTCATTTGTTTCATCTCATTTTGTATTCAAGTAAAGCTAAGTCAAATACTTTTATGAAATTTACAATGATAATTTACATTTATACAGTTCAATTCTTTGATTTATCCTCTACACTTTCTTATAATAATATGTCATTTTTGGGCAAATGATATATTCCTAAATTACTATTCAAAACAGGCCTAGTTTTGTTAGCAGTCTTGTAGTAGGAACATAAAAACTGGTGTTTTCAAAATAAGAAATTTGAAATTGATAAATATTTTTAAACAATCCTATTTAGAACTAAATTACGAAACTTTTTTACATTTACGAAAAATATTGCAATAATTTTTACTACTTTTTATGTAGGCCTAAAGTTAAAAATTTTCCTTTCGTTACTGAACGTGATTGTTTCTTGAGCTAATAACTTTCTTAATTTTACTTCAATAATTTTTTTACTGGCATTTTGTTTCATCTCATTTTGTAATTCAAGTAAAGCTAAGTCAAATACTTTTGTGAAATTTACAATGATAATTTACAGGTATACAGTTCAATTCTTTGATTTGTCCACTACACTTTCTTATAATAATATGTAATTTTTGGGCAAATGATATATTCCTAAAATACTATTCAAAACAGGCTTAGTTTTATTAGCAGTCTTGTAGTAGGAACATAAAAACTGGTGTTTTCAAAATAAGAAATTTGAAATTGATAAATATTTTTATACAATTCTATTTAGAACTAAATTACGAAACTTTTATACATTTATGAAAAAAATTTCAATAATTTTTACTACTTTTTATGTAGGCCTAAAGTTAAACATTTTCCTTTCGTTACTGAACGTGATTGTTTCTTGAGCTAATAACTTTCTTAATTTTACTTCAATAATTTTTTTCCTGGCATATATGAATTATTTAAACCTTTATCTACAAAAAAGCTATGGAACACTTTTGAATTGGTTTAGAATAAACGTGTAAAAACATGGTTGAAATAAAAAAACTTGGACGTTTTTAACAAATTCGAAGTTTACGGCCATTTTGTGAGCTTACCGTTAGAGATACGGAAAAAGATCAAGAATACAATTTTGTTTAAAATTTAATAGCAAAATGTTTTAGTTTTTAAATTCGACTTCCGGTTAAGCCACAAACTGGCTTTGGAAAAAAGCTTACACTGAGAGAAACGGTCCGGCCGCAATTTTGATTTTATTTAAGGGGTTAAAAATGAAAAATGAAAAAAAACCGTACATATACATGGCTTGGCCTAGGAATAAGGAACATTCATGCAAAAAATCATCAAAATCGGTCAAGGCGTTTGGCCATAATCGTGAGACAGACACACAGACGAAATGCCGAACAGTCGAGTTAAAAAGGAAACCTCGGTCAATTATATATAACTTACAATAAATGCACTTTATTTTTCTACCAAGAAATGTGCATGTGCTTTAAAATTATCAGTTTCGTTTAGATAAAAATTAGTCAAATTCGTTTGTAACGTGTTGATTAAATATTCTGTATTCCTGTAAATAGGTTTATATATTTGTAAAAAGAAAGTAGCTTTGAAGCTGGTTCTGTATCTTATATACGTAACTAGAAAGATTTCATAGTTTAAAGTATTTACAGTATACTTAGTTGTTGGTCTGACTACAATTAATCAACACGTTTTGCTATTATGTGTGGGTTTCGGTTTTTCTGTGTTTTTGACTTCTCAGTTTCAGCTCGAGATGTTCAAGGTTAGAGTTGTTTTTTTAGTTTTACATTCTTTTATTTAAAATACGCTTAGATCTCTATAGGTTAGGTTATCATATTGATTAAAAATCACGAAATGTCACGTAGTGTTTTTAACACACAAATGATGACAAAAATGTCCGAATAACTGATAATAAAATTGAACATCCATAAATGATAACTTAAAACAGAGAGTTTGCAGAATGTCGTTATTTACCTTTAGTTTTGTTAGCTAAATTGTTTGAATGCAATTATAGTATACTCGAGTAACTCTGAATATCGGAAGAAGACAGATTTGATTTACTTTAGAAGTATCAAAATTATATATTTGGATCTTGCCAAACGTTAGTCTAATACATAATAGAGCATTTTGTGTTTGTAGCATTTTATAGCTATTACAAAACAATCTAAAAATTAATAAAATGAAATAAGCTATTTGAGACATGGTGTTTGATCACGGTCCTATACTTTAAAAGTGTATTAGATTGCTTTATAAATAGTAGGCCTTTTTTATTTTACGTTTATTTAAATTTAATTATTTAAATAAGTAATTCCAAAACAAAAGTACAACATAAAATTAATCCATATAGCTACAAATTGATAACTCATTCATTTATATTTTGTTTGTTAACTTAACTACTGTAGTTTGAGTCCACCCTCAAGCACGTTATTGCTTTAAATATTTAAAAAGCTCATTTATCAACTTATTATTATTACGTTTTATATTAGGTTGATTGTAAAGGTTGATAAGAATCACGTTTGTTTTTTCCGTCAACGGCGTGCTTGTGAATTACTTGATAGTATACGTTAAAATGAGATATTATTAAAATTAATTTGAGCGTTTAAGGGATGACGGATTTGTGCTTTGATTGGCTGGGGAATTTATTATTTATTAGGCTACTATTACAAAAAGCTGAATGAAAAGAAAGTAAGGATGGTTAAAACATAATATATTTTAAATTCTTCTAGCAGAAAAAGCACAGAATCTACAAACTTTGATCATATTTCAAATTTTTGTAGCAAGGTAACACAAAACGTAATAACCATTTTTTTATGTACACCAATTCTCAATTACTACCAGATTGTTCTTAAGAGTATTTATAATTTTTTTGTAAATTTCTTGTGTTATGTATATTTTTAGTTTTTTGATCGTTTCTATTTAATAGGTATGATAGTGTAAAACTTTTAATCCTCAATATTATTTAAAATCCTTATACAGGCAGTGTTTGATATAAAGTAAGAGGAAAAACGATTTACGCGAAGGTTGAGCGTGTGGTGAAAGAAACCTCTAAGTGAGTAGTTATCAGCTTATTTGAGTTTTGGGTTTTATTAAATAATTTATTGAGGTGCTCTAATAAAGGTAGAGTTTAGATATTTTTAAATAACCCTTAAGAGACCGAATTTTAAGAAAATAGGAAATTGTTATAAATATGTTTCACAAAAATAGTTGTAATATTTAAAATGGTTTGTGAATTGTTATTAAGGAGTTAATTCCATATAACCTAAGTATTTAAATGAGAGGATTTTGGTACTGCTCAATTAAGTAATTTATTAATAACCGACATTAATTAGATCCGCTGTATAGTAAAGGTTAAATTTAATAACATATAAATGGTTGAAGCAAACCTCAAATTATATTGCAAGGTCATATCACAATGTTTACAAGACGTATTTACTTACAATCAGTCAAAATGTTCAATAAGTTGATGTAGTATTTACAAGTTGAATATTACATGGTTATTTGTATGTTTTGCGTAACCACTTATCTAATTGGCAAACACATTAGCTTCAAAGTTGATGAGTTTTGCATTCAGTAAATGCAAAGTCATGATTGATTAGGCTACAGCTTGGTACAAAGCTCTTAGATTAGTTAGTGTAGCCTTTTTGATTTGTTACTATTTTGTACGTGGGTGTCATATGAATTCAAATAACAACAGGCAATGCTTGTATTGTAAAAGTTAATCTTTATACCTTTTTAACTACTCACTACGCAATTAATTCTCAAACTTGCATCCCTAAACAGGTGAATGTTAAATTATTATTTGAAAACTCAAAATTTCATTTAAAATAGAAAAATTATTTATCCATTACATTATTATGTAAGGAAATTTGATTTATAATTTCCTTGTGAACCAGAGGACATGTTGGTGAGTGTTACGATAAATAGTATAGTTGGATTTGTCAAATGTCTAGGGACAGCTGTGGTCCATATTCCAAAGGAGTAAACCTTGACTGGGATTCACTGTTTAGTCATGCAATTCCAGAAAGAAGTTTATGATTTTGTTCTGAATACACATTTTATAACCAGGGACGACATCGCTGATGTAATCTTCACTCAGCCGTACTGTGAAGCTGTACTATACTTTAGTTCATTATTTAAAAAGGTCAAACTTAGTTTTAGACTTGAGCTTCAAAATTGAAACTCATTTAAAACAATATTAAAAAACTAATAATAAATGTTGTTAGATTAACTGTCAGACAAATCTAAGACTCAATCATCATTTCCCTTAAAAAAAAGTAAATGTGTGCGGTCGTGGTTACACTTAACAGCTGTGATAAAAGATAGATTTTAGCATCCTTGCAGAATATCCCTGCTTTGCCAGGTATAATAATAAAGTAAAATAAGTTAAGTACAATTTTATAATGTTTTTTACAATGTTTGATGTAAACAAAAGACATTTTCACGTCGAGTTGAACACGGCTTTCGCTGCTTTCCAAATCCAACCATGAGAGCGATGGGTTTTGCTACAATAATTAAAAGAAGACTGGTTACACTCAATGTTATCCCAGCTAATCAAAGTGCAACTGTTCATAGAAACATCACTCAATAGATTACCATTTCACATCCAACTAAAGTTATTGATAATGTTACTACAAAACTACATTTTTAATGCTTATTTTGCCTGTCCCTTCCCGAAATATATATTTCCTAACATAACTTAACTGTCTTCAAAATCATAAATCTTCATTCTTTAATCAACCAACTTCAAATTTATAAAAGTTTGTTATATGATACAAGCAATGGAACAGTACGAAAAGCAAATATAAAAACCTTGTAATATTTTTACAATAAATTTAGTGTTATTATATAGTTGTACCTAAAATACTGAGTTTAGTCCAACACAGGAGACACGTTTCATAAGATCAAAATTAACATTTTAACAAATCGTGGTAACTTTGGTAATTTATTTTAAAATTGATACACTTACAATAGATTAATAGTTTGTAAAATGAATTCCTACTTCAGTTACTTCCTTCACTTTTCTACTTTACTAAGAAATATAAAATAAAAAAAGTAAATGTGTGCGGTCGTGAGACCCCCGTCAGGAACGAAGTTCATCACGCTTTTTCTTCAATTCTTTTACCAGCCTTAACGGCAACATACACACATAATTTTAATATTTCAATTGCCGTTTATTATGAGTTTGTTTTTTATACAAATATTTACTGTTTCCATACGTTTAATGTTATTATAATAAATGTGTAGAATTATTATAACATCAAAGCTAAGATGACAAACACAGTTTAATGTTCATTTATTGTAAATACATTTCAATAAACATAAAATGTTGTTTCATCAGTCTAGGCCCAACCTAAAATTATTATGTGTATGTTTAATTTATTTTAAATGTCTTATTGGCAACATACATACTATAATTTTAGGTTAGGCATAGACTTAAAATTACTTTCTAGACCTAACCTACAGTTAGTTATTGTATGTATGTTGCCGTTAAGGCAGGTAAACAAAATTAATTATACACACACTAATTTTAGGTTTGGCCTAGAGTGATGAACTAACAGTTCATGTTTATTGAATGTATTTCAGCGCTTGACGATAATATCTGAACTACGCCGGACGGAACCGATCGTTTCTTAATTTAAATTGATGAACCAATAAACATGTTTCTTGAATGTACACTCATTGCTATTTTTGATAACGCTTTTTCGTTACTCGTATTTTATATTTGGCATTGCCATAACAACCAATTAATAACACTTTTTTCGTTACGCATTACATTTTATATTTCTTAACTCCTACCGCATTCTACGTTAAAGAAATTCGTTCCAAAAAGAAGAATATTGTGCAGCTAAAATATTTGTATGTCTTTAAAGTTTAAAAATTATTCTAGAACAGTAGTACAAATAATTTGATATCATAAAAACTCCATACGAACTAATACATACGTTCAAGATAAATAATATTCCTAGACCAAAATTAACTCTTTTTGCTAGTTGTTCCTAATAATGAATCTCCTTACTATAAAGCTCTTCCGGATATTATGAATTAAGCTGAGAATCCGTCGAGGTTTCTTAAATTCGTTCAGGAATTATCCCTTTGACACTGATAATTTGTTTGATAGACTCAAAATTATTATTAAATGTTTACAATATGTATTATTTCTAATTCAAACTTTTATGATTAATTTCAATTTCCATTTAAGTTCAGCTACTGTAAACGACCACTTTTGTTCTTGACTAATTGTCTAAAACTTTTGTTGATGGTCCCTTAAAAACAGGCTTTTTTTGGGGTACCTAATTGTGTTTTTATTTCACATTAATTATACGTTAGTTTGTATGTTTATCTATTATTTTGGTGTACATTTTAAAACCACTGTAATATTTGTGTGTTGTGAAATATGACACAATAAATAATAAACAATAAAAACAATTTGGTTAAAATAATTTACTTTTTAATTTTTGTAATCATCTAGTAGCAATTTATTTATAAGTTTACTGAAAACAGTAAAAGGGTTGTTTATTTATTAAAGATTATGTTATAATAAATATTATTTAATAAATAACTTTGTTAACGAAAACATAGTTAAAAAGTGTATACCATCCGATAGGGAATCAAAAGGGGAAAAAGATTTCTTGACATTTTTTGTTAAAATGTGCTGTTTTTGAGTAATTTAAGTTTGAAATTTTCATTTTGAAACGCATGATTGGATATAATTGATTATTTTTCTTGCTATAGATCATTGTTAAATTAAACGAAGCATTTCGGAACCTATGGTTATAGGAACTTTTTCCTTTATAAGAAATAAGAATAACGTTATATTTTCAAAAGTGGACGAATTTATAATACAAAAATGTTTTTACGAGAGCTTGTGTACAGTAATTATTCCCAATTTAGGTAGCTTGAATTAATATTTATTGTGCCTTAAATACATTTTGTTGCCATCGCTCAGACAGAAACCAAGCAATTTATAAGCTGGGCAAAGTTATTGAAGTATGTAAATAACTGTAAATTTTTAATAGTTAGACATTAAAAAACATGTAAAATAACTTTAAATAATTTTTATCAAATAAATAGTTTGATTGTTTGTAATTTTACTCGAGAGTTTTCTTAATTTGGATGGCAAAATGTTTTAAAATAAATTAAATTAGTATAGTTTCTAAAATAGGAAGATCTATTATTCAAATATTTTATATTTTTTTTAAAATGAATCACATTCTATAAATTGACGTTGATGTTGATTACACTAATTTGTGTTTTTTTATTATTAGAAGAAACTATAATCTAATATTTTTTCAACCTAGATCTGGCTTACGTATATCTAGTAAGAAAATGTTTCAAAGCAATATATTGCAAACTGAAAATTATTTTTTAATATGTAAAGGCCTACCTGCAACCTTTTAAACTCTCTCTGATTTAAAAAATAAATCATCTTGAAATTCGTGATTAAATTTGTAAGGTCAGTTTCACTTAATTCTGTTCAAACGCGAGTGGGATGTGGGTTTAAAAGCCCGCTCTGTTATCCAATTATATTTAGATGAAATGCAGTGCAATCAAAACTCAAACACTTCATTAAATTCGTTATAAAAAATACAAAGGTAAAGTAAAAACAAACACAACTATCAACTGTGTTTTCCTCTAACATCACACGATGTCAAACAGTATACGGTTATGTTTTCATTTAAATAGAGTGGCACTTTATTTTATATCTATTTGAAGTTCATATTCCAATAAATTTGAAACATATGATTTAATTAAATTTTATACATTTCTAGTAGTACTTTGTCGACGATATTAAGCTACATAGTTATTTATAATGCCTAATTAACTTATCATGTGTACCCTAGACCGTACATAGCGATGCTTTCAGGTACGGTTTAAACCGCACACTGAATTAGCTCCTGGAAGTTGAATTTAAAATAATTCAAGTAAAGTTCAGATGTAGCTAAATAGTAAAGTATGTACTCTAATTAATGATATACTAATAAGTTAAATTTCTAAATTCACAGAATTTGTGTTTTACGTTTTAATCCTAGGATAAGGGAGAGTCTGAAATACTAAAGGTGTGCTATCATTTTTGAAATAAACTTGATAACACTGTTATAAGGAGACACTTCCAACTACTTGAAGTAAAAGTACTTTAAAATTTGTTGGGTTGAAAAAAAAATATTAAAAGAACTTTTCAACTATACCAAAACACATTTTTTATTTATAAAACAGATTTCAAATTTATTTCAGATTCCCACAAATTTCCATTAAAAATTCTTAACAAAAGGTGGCAAAACGAAGGAGCTACTAGGCTATGACTCACGATTAGACTGTCATGACAAAACTAAAGCTACATTTAGATAAAACCGAACGATTTGATTATTCTTATCTATACTATTGCTCATAAATAACACTGATAGAGTGAAACTGTACATTGTTAAAATGTGAGTAATTAAATTTGGAGAACGTGACGTTAGACCTAGCTATCATAACACATGGCGCTTTTGTGGTGGCAGTTCTAAAGTTTAACAATCCAACTTGTGTTTCTAAGTCAGTCTTCCAAAGCATTTCTTTTATTCTACAGATACCAACCACAAAAGTGATCAAAATCAAAACAAAGCTGATATATTAATTCAAGGCAATTTTCCTTACTTCAAAATATAATTAATTTTGTTTTTTTTTTATGTTGGAGAAACCTGAAATGCTTATCAATTCAATATAAACCATTATGCACTATGCAATTTAAAAGTAATCCCAGAACTTCAATTATAACTTACTAGAATACTTCTCACACGGACAAAACTATCAATATATTATCAATACTTATAACTCATTCTAAACAACACGCAATGTTTATATTAAAAGAAGAGATTAAAATTACCAACGACAGAAAAATGTAATAGTTTCCAAAATCTAAGTAATCATCTATAATTTCAAGAATTATGAGTAATACAATTAATCTAATAATACAGTCGTGGATAAATAACAATACACAGAAATGGAGTAGCCTATGTTTTCATTTGATCATATTCAAAGTTCTACCACTAAAGCGTTACATACGTTTACATTTATAATAAAAAATGTGCAAGTTTTAATACTTGTTTTTATTTAAAATGCCGTATTAAATTTTGAATTATAACTGTACGACTACGGTCACTTAATACAAATACATTATGTTGAATAGAAATAATACATATGCTGTATATTGATAATAATGTAAGAATATAATACCACCAGCTTTGTCAGTGTGAAATAATAATAAGATTTTAAGGTAATTTTAAATTTGTCAAAACTAAATCAATAGACTATTTAAATCGTAAAAAAATCGTAATATATTTTAAGGACCTACGAAGCTAGTAAAAGTTTATGCGAAGTATCTAGGTGAACTTTGTAGACAAATAAATACACAAAAATAGGATTAATTCACTTTTGGGAACTAATTTTAAACTTTGGTTTTTCTTCATAAAACATGCCTAGTGTTATTATTATAAAAATGCACAATATTTAACATTGATGTAAAACTTGTCGATTTTCATCACGATTAAACAAAAACAATTTATGTAGAGAGGTACACCTGCAAAGTTTATAAAAATCTGAAAACTAGTTTTTGAGTTAAAATGACATGGAACAATACTTTTCACTTATAATTTAGTTAATATTTTAATGTTTACACAAACTAATAAGTATAAATATTAAATTATTTCAATTTAATGAGCAACCAATAATCATTAATTTAATGTTAAGGAGATCCGGAGCGCCATATCCCGGCAATGTTAAAAACACAATATTTAAGGAACATTTTCTCAGAATCGACTGGATCAAAATTAGTAAATTTTTTTCTGTGTGTTAGTACAATTTATATACGAAATTTAACATGAGGGTTTTGCAATATAAGCATTTGAATACATTTTGTCAATATTTTTATAAAATAATAGAATTTTCACCAGTTTTTGCCATATTTCTCAGTCATAACTTAGAAATGATCACTTATATTACAAAATTTTCTCTTTAAAACCTGTAGTATACTCCATTAAATAACCCCTAAAAATTACAGATCATTATGTTAGATAGATTTTGATAAAATGTTCTTTTTGTGAATAAAATATATGATTTCCGGAAAATATGAAAAAGTTTTACTTACATATTTAATACATACCAGCCCCATATGCAGGGTTTCTTGAGCTGAATATCATCAAAGACTGTATAATCAGGTTAGGCACTACAGAAAAAGCTAAATATCCCTACCAAAATGAAAATTTCCACCATAGGCGCAATTTTTATTATTTTCAAATTGAATAAATCATATCAAATTATTATGAATATGATACACAATTTGTCTTATTCTTATGTGACATAAGAACCAAAAAAGTATTTTTAACCACTTAGAGTTGAGATATAATAATAAATTTAGGCTTGTTTTAAAGCTAAATAAAAAGGCAATAATAAGCAATAAAAACCAACAAGATTAAAAAAAAAAAAATTTTAGGTGCTCCGGAGCCCCTTAAACAGTTTGTTAAAAATAATAAGTCCAACGATAACTCTATGACTTCACTATAGTTACAATACGGTTTGAAACACAAAAGGTTTCATTCTTACATTCTGTTATAGTCATGATAATATGTGTATCGATCTGACGTGAGTATGACGTAGATGGTTACTTAGTGAAATTAAAATACTGAAAGTGAATAAACTGTGAAATTGGCTAGCCACGGAAAATTAATCTGAAGTGGTGTTACAATTCATTAACATATTCGATGCAAGGTTTAAGGCTACACATTAGGTATAACTAATTCCATAATCACCAGTTTTAATTAAATGCGACAACATACTTACGCGTTAGCAAGTTCGTTAGTTGACATTAAATATAATTAACATTACGTGACAATATTATTAGTTTGTATCAGCTAATGTATTATAATATACTTAGGCTATATGTTATTTGAAAAACGCATAAAATTGTTTAGTAATGCTGTTTCTAGAAAGACGAGACTGTACAGAATGTAATTAATATAAAAACCAAATACAGGCAGTCTAATCTAATCTAGTTTCAAAACACCCTCCATCGAAAAAACTTTAATAAAAACATGGAAATACAAATTTTATTTTATGAGTTTATGGGAAACAGACACTGGAATTATCACAGACAATCTATTCTTATCACTTTTTATTATTTGTTTAAATTATATAATACAGTTAATTGAAAATGAAGCTTAAGATTTCATAGAATTGTAGGCTATAACCAGAGTTTTATTGATCAGTAATAATAATTTCATGCTTATGTACATTCAATAGTTGGTGATATAAAATAATATTACATTTTAGATAATATATACATAAGAAAAAATATATTATATTTACTTTAATGTATCCAATGTAGCAATCACTTTATTAGTTTTTTGTATCAGCTGTTTTTGTTTTAATATCAGTTAAAAATGTTATGTATATAAGATGTTATCCATTATTTTTTTAATTAACTGAAACACAGTTTTATTGGATAAGAACGTTTTTTAGTTCAACAAATCTAACAGTCAATACAGAATAAGGAACATTTTATTCTGAGCTTTTTTATACCAAGAAATGTTCTTGATAAGGGTAGTTAAGTCACTGTGTTCAAATGAAAGCCAAATAAAATACTTGATAAGCGGTTGAAGATTTTCACAGCCTTTGCAAAGATAAGTCCAAAAGTTGTAAACACTACCGAATCCAATCAACATGAAATGTTTATAAATCTTGTATTAATTTGTTTTTATTTTTTTACCATTTAAATTTGATCAGTTTTTGTGATATAACAGATTGGCTTGGATTGGTTGGTTATGAAATTGTATAATTTTAACTTGATTATATTAAATATCTGGGTTTGTTGATTATGACAGGCTGCATGGAAACATCACATCAATGTATCTAAAAAATACGAATATTATTAACAAAATGTTATAACTGGAAAACAAAATGCCTAAATATTTCTTGAGGCAGATATACAGGGCAATGTCGCGGAAGCTAAAAATAGCTAAAAATAAGAAAATAAAAAACACAAGCAGCACTGCCGCATTATTACAGCCGAATTTTCTTATCTGGAAATAACTAGTATTAAATACTGGGAGTTTCCTATTAATTTTGTTCCTTGTTCCGAGAACTGTTCCAAAAATACCTTTGCACAGGATTGTAGTAAATTTAATTACCTTTCGAATGACATAGCTCACACATTGTACTTGGGCTTATGAAAAGTATAAATGGTGGAATAATTTTCTTACATGCATAATGTAAAACATCATTTGTCGGGAGCTTTTTATGAATTTTGTTCCGTGATCTGTACCCAAAATACCTTTGCACAGGATTTTAGTAAATTTAATTACCTTTCTAAAGATATAGCTCACAAATTGTACTAGGGCTTATGAGTGGGAAAATACCTTACATGGATGATTAAAAAATCATATATCGGGAGCTTCCTATCAATTTTGTTCGGGGACTGTAGCTGAAATACCTTTGCTCAGGATTGTAGTGAATTTAATTACCTTTCGAATGATGTAACTCACAAATTGCACTCGGGGTTATGCGTGAGAGAAATAATGTAATTTCCTCGCTCTAACTTTGCCATTTGTTTTGAATCAAATAGGCCGCCATTTTGTGTCGAATAAAAAAATAAAAAATCGGTATCTGAGAAATCCTACAAGGACCCTTTTACTAAAAGTTCATCAATTTTGAAGCATATTTACTACCACTTATCAAGGTGGGAAATACACGTATACTTACCAAATCCCTACCAAAAAACAATTCAACGGTATAACTCCACCGTTTTGAATCGGATCAAAAAACAAAAAAAAAGTGTATCTGAAGAATCCTACTAGGACCCTTTCACCAAAAAAGTGCAATAATTGGTTTGTTAAACCTAGCATCCTATACCAACTCAGTAAATACAACAATATTGTATGTACATATGCTGTTATTATCTTTAAATTAGCTATTAATATTCACCCGATTGTTTTAACAGTTAAACCATCCGACGGGGAATCAAAAGGGCTACATAAAAAGTATCTTGAAATTTTTGTTAAAATGTACGGTTTTTGAGTAATTTAGGTTTGAAATTTTCAAACAGCCGCCATTTTATTCGCATGATTGGATATAACCGCTTATTTTTTTGAATTATATGTTAGGTTAAACTTCATGCAAAGTTTTAACTCAATCAGTTAAACATTTCTGTATATGAATTATTTTGTAAAAAAATGGCAGATATTATGGAAAACGAAGCATTTTCGAGCCTTTGTTTATATGAACTTTTTTCTTTTTAGCTATAGAGCTACCAAGACATTGCCGCATAGTTCTGAATCACCCTGTATATATTTGTTCATTAAAGAATTAAATAATAACATAATATCCCTGGGGAAGCATAACTTTTAATAGTTTGAACCAAGTTTTTTTATTTTTCACAAGGGTTTTATTGGTACGATCTGTTGTAAAAACGCTATAGAAATTTATTCTTTTACATTATTTAAGGCAGTATATACTTATGTATTTAAAGTGTAAGTCTTTAACTGTTCCGTAAAATAAGTTCAAAGTCTGTAGTGTTCATTTTATGTAACAAGAAAGTATTTACTAAAAGTGTATCATATAACATCTATCTGTGGTGTTTAGTGATAACCGAAGTTTCAAACAATAATTACATTACACTTTATCACACAAATAATATGATAAATAACAGAAAGGTAAAATTCACCTTTTAAAGGTTGATGCAATTGGGTTAAATTTGATTGGAGAATCAGTTCTGACATTTGGAGATAAATTACGAACTGTTGCAGACTTACTTTAATTCAACTTAATTTTATTGCATTTCTATTTGTTTGACAACATTGTTCTTATTGTGTTTAGTAAAGAAATACATACTTTCCATGTATACAACATTACTAAGCATTTGTTTATTATTTATAATATTCTTTTTCTTATTTAAAACTAGCATATAGCATTATTTATATTTAAAAGTAAGTTTAAATTAAATATACAATGCATTCTGTATGCAACCAGAAAACATTCTAACTAAAATATTTTTGTGCACCGACAGTTTTACTGTAAACTCGATTTAATACAAATTTCTATAAAACTTGGTTCTTGCTGATGTTAACTTTAAAATCAGCCGCATTCATTTATAAAGTCAATTAGCTGCGAATTAAAAATAAACAACTTCATATTTGTTTCGTTTAAATGTAAGGTAATATTATAACAATAGTGTGTTTATAGTAACTTCTGTAGCAAAAAAATAATGGTGTATTGTGTTATATGGAATCATCTAACCGACAATGGTGGTATAAGTACCGTAGTTAAAGTAGGTCACAGTAACTGCTTATGCAGAACCTATAAAATAATATCTACTGTTATGTCAGATATCACTCTCTAATTTATACGCACAGTTCGATTATTTTGATTTCCAAATTATGTTTAGCAACAGTAATACAGGTATACAGTTTTTGTACATTTATGCTAATACACTGATTATATAAGGTTTCATTCAATATCCTAAAGATAAATTATAATCTTGTGTTTTGATTCTTGCCAAATACTCGAGTAACATATTATATGATGCAATAAATTTAAATTAAATATATTCAGATCTGGAGATTGTTTTTGCTAATTTTTGGAGTCCTGTATTTATATATTGTGTCGTTTGACAATAAGTTAACTGTTGGATATTAAGTGATACCATGTGCTCATTAAATTTACAATATTTTCAATACCTTTTTCCAAATTATAATTGAAAATCATTTAAGTGAACATAAAATGAAATTGAAGAATTGACCATGTAATCTCGCGTCACGCAAACATTTTGCGAAGACACAAGTAAGCGCGTGGAGATTGAATAGACGGTACATAGTATATAATAATACGTTATTATAATTATTATAATATTAATATTTTATAGAAATATTATATTATAATAAGTATGCTAAAAATAGTGACCATTATAATGTAAGCATTATTTATTTAGTGACTAATGATTTTGAGTGAGGTATTAGTGTATGCACTCTACATAGAATTCTAAGAATAATTCAATATCTAAGGCATATTTATAATAATTATTATATTTGTGCGTTTTAAATTTAGTAAAGAAGTTGATTTTTCTCTAAATGAAGTAAGTTTAGACAAAATTTTACATTTTGTACATTTTGGCAAAGTAATATTTTACATTGTTTTATTTTACTGTAACTTTTTACTACGCATTTGGGAAACAGGGATGTAACATACCACGGCTGCGGTACATACAACAAGAAAAACAAATTTCAATAACCTAATACTTATTGTTAATTCTCCACTTTTAGTAAGAAAATTTAAAGTGAGTTTTGTATATCATATTGTTTAGTGATAAAAAAATGAAATAATAATAATAATAATCGTATATTAAGAGTTGCCGTTTAAGAACGGAACCAAGTATGTCAACACTCTTTTCTTCAAAATGTTTACTCTTAAAATACATTTAAAATGATCGCTAGACCTATATTTATATTTTAAATTTCTTTAAAAACCACTCCACAAAAAAATATACCATTTAGGGCAGTGGGATTGGAACAAAAATCTCTTTAGATTGTTTAGGTGCGAAATAATGGAGTTATAGTTGAATCTAAACAGATTAGGTTGCATTGCCTTGCTCGAGAGGTTTATGACATATTGAGTAATTTTATAATGAGTTACAAAATAATAAATATTTAATAATAATTTATCATTAATATTTATACTGATTTTAATATTATTATTCTTTTAAATCACACAAAACAAATCTCTGCATAATATTCTTGCATAATTTTGGTGAGGCGTTGGTAAATCGTTTTTACTATTTAAGATTCAATTTATGTTTTAATGTTGCTCAGATTAGGTTTATCCTCTCAACTTACTCTTCTGCTCTCTTTTAGTCGATATAACTAAAACTAAATAAAGCTGCAAACAAAATAAAATTCATATCATTAATAATATGCCTAGTAGTCAAAACATATGTTGTTGAAATGTTGAATACTAAAGTGAAACGATAACTTTGTTACATTAAAGGAAAAAGTACAGTATATTTATTGTAAGTTTTTCTTATTTATAAATCGTTGGTTTTTTAATAAATGTTTTGTTACTTATTTTCTATACATAGTATTCACAAAAAAGTTTATAGTTTATTTTCATTTTAGTTTAAGACAAGTTTAAGCTTTATAAATTATTTAAAATTAACTTTTCAAATTTTTTCATAGTTACTTTTTAAAGTAATCATTAAAACTAATTTTCTTTTTTATTGGCGTTCAGGTAGCAGCATGTAACAATTAGCACTGCATAAACATGTAATTAACAATTAATTATGTGTTTATAAATCTTATTGTATCCTGTAATATATCTATTTAAGATCTTTACTATTATTTCATTCTATTTCGGATTCCTCAACAGTTTCAAATGAATAACACTAGATTTATTTTTGTAGGGGTAACAGAAACTTTGTAGGTAATGAAAGTGTGAGAATGTCGCAAAGCTACGTGTTTTATTAACTTTTTATGTTGCAATAAATACAAGTTTGGAAAGAACTGAGAAAGGTAAAGAGGGT
Organism: Philaenus spumarius; assembly: GCA_018207615.1. NCBI lineage: Eukaryota > Metazoa > Arthropoda > Insecta > Hemiptera > Aphrophoridae > Philaenus > Philaenus spumarius. The sequence goes on from JAGFPH010000086.1 coordinate 458,330, forward strand.
ACAGTTAGTCTACGTGAAACGAATACTGTTGGTTTACTTGTTGTATCGAGTATTTCAGTAGTAGCAATAGTCACGCAACTATAAACTTCTAAGTGATCTTGTATATTAACCGATGTTTTTAGTTTTATTTTGTTAAAAGTTAAATAAATTGTTCTAATCAAAACTCAAAATGAAATTGGATATTTTAAAATTTAATAATATTTTAATGTTCTTTTGGTGTTTTAAAGATTGTCTAGGTAATTTAAAGGACAGAGAATAAGGGTGATTTCTTGATTAATGTATTCATGCGGTATGAAGCTAATACATGACTGCTTCCACCTTCCTTGCCACTATGAATAAGTTAATATTTACTACACCATTGTTTGCTGACCTGATATTAAAAAGCCTGTGAAAGACGTATGACACTTATAAGATCGATACGGTATTGTAACTTTATAAAATTATATGTATTTAAGAAATTATAACGTCAAAAACTGTTAGTTTTATAGAAAGTATGAACATTTTATTGACTTATTCAGCAAAATTTGAAAAATTGTTTCCTATTAAAAAAAAGGATTAAAATAATATCTGTACAATAAAACATAAAATTGTGTTTCGATATTATAATTGTTTGATATTATAATTGTTTGTGTCCGTGCTTATACACAGAAGTATACATATAAGTATAGTATAGAAGTATGCTGTTATTGTTTTGAAGTATACAATGTTAAAACTGGCATACTTCCATAATTTTCATTCTTATTTTAACACTAACACTGAATTGAGTTGCTATGGAAATTCATGGACAATGGAGCACAGTTGGGCAGAAAGTAGATTGTGTCTAGGCCTATATTAGTTTAGTAAAAAAAAAACTCTACTATAAGTGAAATACATCTTTTACATATTGAATCATATTGGTTATTTTTCAGTGGCATTCAAATGGTGTATGAAAATTTCTGCAATGATTTAAACAGTTCTATTCGTGTTTTATTAACATAACAACTTTCTTATTAACCAAATATAGGGTGTTATTGAAAAGTATAAATAATTTCGTAATATAGGTCAGAAATTTTTAAATTTAGTATGGTACTATCAGATTATAAAATCTTGAGAAGTAATGAACCGATTTTGATAATTAATTATAGACTAAAAATAACCCAAGTTATATTTAGATATCTACAAAATAAAATACACAGATTATACACAAAAAAGATTAAGAATCAATTGACACACAGTGTGTTTTCATAAAACTAATTTACAAAGTAAACAGAATCGTTTTAATTTCAGTACTACAATTTAAAGTATAAAAAACAATTAAACTATTTTAACACGACTTACAAAATGATGAAACACAATGCCCATTTCATGTCCATGGACATATACAGAGTGTTCATAAAGTCGCTTTAACCGCCCTCCCCCCACTATTATTTTTGTTACTGAAAATAAGTTAACTAAACTTTGTATGCATCTTGTGTTGCATGACAGGAAACATTTTTTACATATCTCACCCTCTATAATTTTAGGGGCTTGGGGGGGGGGGAATAAGAAGGGTTAACAATTTAAAGGTAGGTCTTTGTAATATACCATTGAAAAACTTATTAAAAGAGAAGAAACACAATGGCGCAAACTAGTGCTTAATATCTTATTTCGATTCAAAGTAATGGACAATCAAAGTTCTTTAAAATAACATACACACTACTTATTCCTAATAGTAACAAATTAATAACCTGCTTTGATGTTATGATAACAAATTCAGTTTACACTTAATTTGCAACATAAGTATTATAATAAATAAGAATAAATAAATATTTCTTCTCAATCAACAATAAACTAAGTAAGTGTTGGTTTTAGCGTGCTACAAGTTCAAACAACCAAGGAGCAATAAATGTGCGATGTTCTCCATTGTAAGTACCCACTAAATAGCAGTAATGTAAGTCAACATAAACCTACTTAGGAGAAATACTACTCGAGCGTGTTCTCAAACGTTCAAAACTTACAAAAGCTATGTCAGATCGTCATGCACTGTGCTTCCAAAAACTTATAAAACTATCATTACATGCAGCTTGATGTACATCCTACAGACATCTCTTGGTAATATTCAAATACAGTATATAAATAAATACTATACTTAATGTATTGTTCACATACAATAAAACATAAACCAACGTATCACTACGCAGCTGCTTTCTCCAGAATTTCATCCATGAATTCTGAATAATATTTGTTACATTAATAATAATTCTGAATAACAAAACTAATACATGAATAATAATATTCAACGTTTTACTGCAGGAACATAACACGTTTTATGTAGCTTTTATGCAACATTGACTTGAAATTACAAACAATTCCTGCAGATAGAAGTTAGGTGTCTAGATTAAAAGTAAGAACATGAAGCAACGTATGGTATTTTTTACAGTGCCTGTAAAAACTACTATATGAATTAACTAAATAATAAGTTGAATGTTTTGTTTTAGAATGATTAATTACAACAAAATAAAGACAGAAAAGTGCCAGATTTCGTAGACTATACGGAAACAATATAATATTCAGTAGAAGAGTTCTTAGTAAGAGAAGTTCGCTAACCAGTAATTATTCAACATTAACAAAAGCAATACTATTCGGTTTTAATTAACATTTACATCAATTTAGAATTTATTTAAATCTTGGGAAACCCCCTGCGTGCTCCGCACGCCAACCCTGTTGGATCCTTCTATACACACAATGATGTTATGTTTGTTTTAGAATAAAGGTGTGGGATCAATAATAACCCCAAAGCTAAGATGGTAAATAATGTTAAATGTTCAAATCAAATTATTTAGTATATTTATAGCAGCAGTTATAATAAAGATTAAAAGAACCAGCAAGGCTCAGGTCTACACTTTAATAAAAACCTAACTTAAAAGTTAGAAATAAAAAATAGCTTCAAATTTGGAATCAGCTGTTAATGGAAATATTAGAGCAAACAGCTGTTTTATCTGTTGTTTTATTCAATTGGTTGCTATGGTAATAAATGGAAATAAATGTGTTGGTTCGTCAGTCTAGGCCAACCTAGACTGGTTATGTTGTTTTCTTTATAATAAAGGTGTAGGATTAATAATGACCCCAAAGCTAACATGGTAAATAATGTTAAATCTTCAATCAAATTTTTTCGTATATTTTGTAACAGCAGTTATAATAAAGGTTAAAAAACCAGCATTGTTCAGGTCTACACTTTAATAAAAACCTAATCTAAAGTTAGAAATACAAATAATTGCTTCAAAGTTTGAAATCAGCTGTTAATGGAAATATTAGAGCAAACAGCTGTTTTATCTGTTATTTTATTCAATTGGTTGCTATACATGGAAATACAAAAGACATGTGTAAATTCATCAGTCTAGGCCTAACCTAGGAATTAGGTCCGACTAAATTTACAAATATTAAAATAAACATGGTTTTTATTATCAAAATGAATTAAGCCTATGTTGCTCAGGAATAGTGTAGCTTTTTATTAGTAAAACTATATTTTCAATCGGTTTAGTAGTTGCACCCTCCATTCAAAACAAACAAATTTTACCTCTTTATAATATTAGTGTAGATAAAATATAAAGCCCAAAGAAGTTGTGTTGTAGCTAGCGTAACGCTAACCTAACCTCAAATAAAATATAGTTGTTTAATCAAAATTATTAAAAGATTGTTTTTGCTTATTTTGAAACAAAATTGTTTTATATAAAAATAACTCGAAATTGTTATTTTTTATTTCTGGTGGTTTGTAATTAAACACAAAAAGAAAAATTTCATTATTTAATGACCATTACTGACACAAACCTAACGTAAACTCAAATCAGTCATAATGTGATGTAATTTTACTTAAAACTGAGTCTTTACTTTCTACCATACTAAAAAACTGGCAAACAGACTTCCAATCTTCTTCAGCAGCTGAAAACTACTGCGACAATTTTTTTAAAAGGTTCCTTTTGGGGTGACGAAATACCATTTGAAGTCATAAGAAAACTTTTAATTTCTTAACTTTATGTTTGCTTCTCTTCCTAAAATTATAGTTAGAGGATTAAATGTTCTTTAGTTAGTACTTAAAATGTGTCAATTATATAAATTAATTTAAGGGTTTTTATATAATGAGTTAAACTTTAAACTTTTCATAAACTTTGACTTGAAAAGGAGTTATCTTAATTTTTAAAACCTTATACATCAGGATAATTTTACTATTGTTCAGTATAATTTATGGACGTTTAAAATAATTACATTCGTTAGGGTAGGCCCAATCCAACAATTGTTGGGATAAATAATTAAATAAACCTTTTTAGGTCAGTCATAATCTTTAAAGTGATGTATCACATAAATTTTTCTTTACATCAAATTCTAGAAAACCTGGTCTTGTTAATATATTAAATTTGTTCATCCCAACCTCTTAAAACTGGGAATTGGAAACCTCTTTATAAATTTTAAACCTGTTCAAATGTTTATTATATACTATTTTATAAACTTAAGGTACAATAAATATTTTGGAATTTAATGTATTGTTTCTATGTTATGTGTGATAGAATTGCACTTATGAATTTGAGACAATTCAATACAGCTGGTAATAAGCTTGTTATGCGTTGTTTTATACTCAAAATCAAAACACATAATATTGTCATATATTATTATGTCTGCCTGTAATATCCATATGTAATTAATTTTGTAGGCATATTATAGTAAATTATTTTTGAGCAATCACAATATAAAATAGATTTTATATAAGAGCAATTAGGCAACGTAAAGCTTATAAACAGCAAATGACCAAATCTCTTATTTATATAGAATAAAACCTCTACTCTGGGATAAAGTGCGTTGTTGTTTTAGGCAGGTAGAAGACAATGAAAGCAGAAAGCGTTTTGTAATCAAGGAGGCTCTTCCAACTCAACAGACTACAGTACTGCTTTTACGTTCTGTAAGGTTAACATACTCCATACAGTTGGAATTTAAATTAACGAATTGAGTTTATTTTCTTATATTTTGTATTTTTATACACTTGGTAATATTTGTGGTAGTAACATGCAAGTAAATACAAAATAATTAAAAAAAAAACTTGAGGGCAAGACTAAATAAACGTTGCTACATATTTAATTTAAGTTAAGAAGGAGAGAGGAAGAAAGATAGAGACTTAAACAGAGGACAAAATAAAATGGAATAAAGAGAGTAAATGAGAGAGAGAGAGAGAGAGAGAGAGAGGGAGAGGGAGAGAGAGAGAGAGAAAAGGGTTTTGGTAGAGGAAAGAATTGAGAGGGTGGGGTAAATATAGAGAGAAACTGTCAGATCTAGAAAAAAAGATACAGTTTGACTGAAAGAGACAAGTGGGAGAGCAGAGATTATGAGAAGTATAGGCCGTGAGGTCAGTGATGAAACTCTCGATGCGCGTATGAGGGGAGATAGAAGAGGGGAGGCAAAAACCAACTAAGGTGGTTGTTCCCCTAGCAGCTGTACAGCGCATGAGCAAACCTTCTCTTTGCCATTGCGTATACCAAAGACAGTTTCATCACTCACCTCACGAGTAGTGAGAGGTAATAATTAATTCAGTTTTTTGTCCAATATTAAATAAAGTTTATTTAGTTTATTAAGTTTGAAACTATAAACAAGGCTTTACTTTAAAATGTGTTTTCAGGAGTTTACATGCCATATTGTGGCCTAGATCTATGTTAATGCCTACAAAAATTTATTTTTGTGGTATAGGTTGGTGCAAGTTAGGATATTGGGTGTAATTTTGTTACTATAAACTTTGCTGCACTTTATTTTAGGTTGTTGCTAAAAAGTGTTCTTCCTACATTTGACAAAAATCCATGAAATTTTCTAGAAACTTAAAACTTTCAGGAGTTAAGTGAAGAAAAATAGGGCACGGAGTGTTAGATTGAAGCTCTAAACTTGGCTGTACTTTAGATTAAATTAATGCTGAGGAGTTTCCGTGCTACATTTGGCTTTGGATCCAAGGAACATTCTGGAAGTATACGTTTATGGGGAGTTGAGCGATAAAAGATAGGGCATGAAGTTCACGTTTGAAGCTATTTTCAGATGATGAGTGTCCGTGCTACATTTGACCTATGTTCATGAAACCTTCTCGAAATATACAGTTATGGGAAGGTAGGTGATGAAGAAGCGGGCTCGAGATGTATGTTTGAAACTCTAAACCATGCTGTACTTTTAGTTTTCTACTAAAGAGTTTTTGTGCAATATTCGACTATGAAACCATCTAAAAATATACCATTTTGGGAAGGTAGGTGATGAAAGATAGGTTATGGAGTACAAGCTTAAAGACAATATAATCGTGCCTGTAGTTTAGACAGTCTGCTGAGGAATCCTTTTCAATATTTGACCAAGAGTAGTAGGTGATGCAAGATAGAAAATGCAAAATTGGTTTGAAGCTACAACCAAGGCTATAATGTAGATTGTCTGCCGAGGATTTTCCTTGCCACAATTAACCCACGTACATGAAACCTTCTATAGAATACAGGTCTTGGGAGATGGGTGATAAAGAGTGAGCTTTTTGTGTACGTTTGAAGCTATAAAATAGGATTTACTTTGAGTTGTCTGCTGATTCAAAATAAACTCAACCACAAAACAACCCTTAGACAAATCCAATAAGGAAAAAATACAAGGAAAACTCCATAAGCAAACAGCTAGAAGAAAATTCCACAAGGAAACAAACTATAGATGCAGGCAACAAGGAAACAAACTTTAGGTAAACACCATTAGAAACGAACTTTAGCAAAACACTACAAGCAAATTAACTTTAGAAAATCTCCTTAGGGAAACAAAATTCAGGGTCCAGGCAATCTCCATAAGAAACAAACTTATGGTAACCTCAGTAAGGAAGCAATCCGTAGGAAAACTCTGTAAAGAAACAGCTTAGGCAACTCCCCAAGGAAAACCCCTTATGAAAACTTCACAAGGAAACTTATGGCAAAATCTAAATGCAAACAACCCCAAATAAACTGCCCAAGAAAACAAACTGTAAATACCACAATTAAACAAACTCTAGGTAAACACCGTAAGGTACACCTTTAGCAAAACACTACAAGAGAATTAACCTAGACAATCTCTTTCGGGGAAAACAATCAAGTATCCAGGCAAAATAAATAAGTTTATCTCCACAATAAAACTAACTTATGTTAAACTCAGTGTAAGGAAACAATCCATAAGCAAACTCCACAAAGAATCATCTTAGGCAACTCCCCTTAGGTAAGGAAAGAAAACAAAGTGTCTAATTCCAGGATATATATAAAGGAAAATCCAACCTACGTCCATAATAAAATACATTCATGGTAAACTCCGTAAGGGAACAATCCCTAGGCAAACACCACAAGGAAATAATCACTACACACAAGGAAGCAAGTTCATGGCAATTTCCATACTCAAATAGCCCCAGGTAAACTTTACAAGGAAATAAACTGGTGATAAATGCCATAATGTAACAATACTAGCGTCGTTCTTTAGTAAACCCATTACTAACAAAATTATTAACTCTATCACTACTAAAAAGACTAAGAAGCCTTTAAAGGTTCACGGCCTAAAAATAATCAAATATGTATTCATATATTATATAATACATTTGGTTTACTAACGGATACCTTTTTTATCAATAAACATTACATGGATTAAAACTGTTAAAATTAATAGTAGGTTGTATATAGCAACAAACTAATTCCTAATAATACAATAATGTGTTATTTGAATTTTATGACAATGAAATGCATTAAAGTATTTCATTTCAAAAGAACTTTTAAGGAATTTAAACTTTCATCTCTAGAAATGATCCATCAGTGTAATGGTTTCCCGTTTCACAAAGACAATGCATTAATCTTTCCCCAAAGCATTACGAAATTAAAAGTGAATCTCATGCATACCCTTTACCGTGTCCATTATGATTTTATATTTTAAATATGTTTAGTATTTTTTATATTAAATGTGTTGCCATACGTATAATACAGAGTTGAATCCAATTAGCCATGGATTAAATCCTTCAAACATTGGATTTGTTGTAGATTTTATAAAATTATATTTCATTATAACAAAATGTACACTTTAACTACGTATTACTACAGAATAAGTCCCAGTATTGAATGTTATAGTTATCGTGTTCTGAAAAGAATTGCTACAACAGTTAATCTAATATTACCTTACATGTACTCGGACCATCAGTTTAAAGAGTTTTCCTTATTTGTAAACAGCAAACGTACGGTATTCTAGGAATCTTACAGAGAACGTCACTGAAGGAGGTTTAGGAAAACCTAGTTTTTTTATAAGATATATGATCAGGTTTAGAGTACAAAATTGAAAATTATCTTTAGTTTAGTAAACATAATAAGAGTCAATGAGAATGAATCAAAATAGACAATGTGGTAGTTCTTACCTTAAATTTTTTTTGTAATAATATTAGTTACATTCATTGAAGTTTTTGCAATTAAAAATTACTTTAGCAATTAAACTTCCATTGACTGGTTGAACCAAATGTACGGAAATCCCTCAATAACTTAAATTCTGTTTTATATAGATTTCTGTAACTTTTATGATGACTTGTTTGTCAACTGCTCTATCTTTGTTTAACATCAGAAGTTTAACCCTTTCTTAGGGGTCGCTATGGGCTCGTGGCTCAAATAATTTAAATGGGAACAACCATTGTTAAAGGTCTCTTTAAAACAATAAAATTGGCGTAAATAAAAAGTTTCTACAATATCTATATCCAAAATAATGACCGATTTAAATTTTGGTTTTACAAATTTTCAAAGATAAATTAAAGTTCAAATGAAATAAATTAAACTTCATTTCTATTTTTAAATTAATGCAATAACATTTGAAAATTTAATTTAGAAAATTGTATTAATTATAAATAAGGTGACATACGAAAATGAAGATCATAATGAGAATGTGTAATCAGCAGCTGATTATCATGTATTGATCAGCTGATCATTGTTGTTCTGTTAAAGTTATTACAACAATAAAGCTAGATTGATGTGTAATATTGAGCTTTCCATTACACTATTGGTTGCTTGTGATAAATCTTTGTGTGATTGTCTGGCTAGTTATTTATGTGTTCCTTTTCTTTATAAGCCACTTTTTATTTTCGCCTTTGTTTTTAGGATTATTCCTTTTGTTATAAGCTTTAATAATAACTTCAATAATGTCACTTAGGAACAGGAGAGGATTACACTTCTAATGATAAGGGGTTTTGTTGATAGAATTAGGACGTGTCCTGAAGTTAATTATTCAATGCAACATTTAACAATCGTAACCATATTACAAAAAGTACAGTGCCATAAACCATGTGAAGGTTTCAAGAAACAGGAAGCATTATAGAAACTAATAGAATAAATCAATAAGGCCTAAATCTGCAACAGATGGTAACAAATCCTTAGAAATTATGCATTATGCATTCATTGAGAATCCTCATTGATCGACTCGAACAGTAGCACGAGAACATAACATTATACAAAGTTCAGTGATTTTTGCATTGACAATTTCTAATCCTTCAAGATTCATCTGCTGAGATGAAGACGACTTCGATCAAAGGATTGAGTTCTGATAAATTTCGACAAACAATGTTTGTGCAAATCCTTATTAAAAAAAAAAATAAAGTTTGTTTCAGTGATGAGGCCACATTCTTCTTGAATGGAGGTAATTCCATTCTTGTAAACCTCGAAAATCTTGTAAATTATTGTCAGAATTGGAATGATGAACATGCTGGTTTTATGAGACCAAAAGTAATTGTATGGGCAGGTGTTAATAGTGGTATATAGGTCAAAAAGATCAAGCAGTGACAGAAGATACTTTATATATATAGAATATCTCTACTCATGTATAAGGTATATTCTGTAGAACTCATGTCTTATTTAAAGAAATTCTAATCATATTTGCTTGTTCACTGGTGTTTTACTAAAAAATCCATGTTTATGAAACCTTTACTAAAATTATTGCAATTAATTTTGTATAAATATTATTTTTACTTTACCTGCAAATTTTTTAAACAAAATTTTAGTTTATAGTTTTTAGACGAAATTGTTTTAACGTGTATTAATCTAACCTATAATATGTAAATTAATGATAATGTTTGTTTTTTTACATTGTTATAAGCGGGTGGATTTCCTAGAAACAAAAGTAAACCCCATTTAATGCCGTGTTTGATGCACCGAACAGTTTGTTAGAGGATAATGTGGTTTACCTCAATAACCTAGTTTATATTGTCATACCCTGAGAGGTGTGTTGCATGTGGTTTATACTAGGTTAAAAGCCTCCCGAGGTCGGCTGGAAAAAATCCCAGGGCAAAATAAATCTCCAGAAATATTAATCAATAGGTATCCTTGTAAATATAACGATGAAATAAAACAATATATTTCATAATGTCTTTATTATAAATAGACAAAATTGTCTTTCAATTAAATAAAACAAACCGATCTCCAAAAATAGGTTTAAAAAAAGCAAAAAAACATAAGTGCCCTTATAAATACAAAAATGAAATAAAAATTAAATTTCATAGCTTTTTTTTTAAATAATAATGACAACATTATTTTCATTTAAAACAAACCGTACCAATATCATAACAATAGATATCCAGAATTAGGTATAAATAAGGGTTTAACCTAAAACCAAAAAGTGCCCTTATAAATGTAACAATGAAACCAAAATGACATTTCATAGTTTTTTGATAATAATAACAACATTATTTTTCATTTAATACAATCCGCACAAAAACCGGATTGGTAGATCTCACATAACTTGATATGTCTATATAGCATATTGTTTTAAAAAAAGTATACAATTACAAGCTTAAACTAAATTAAATTATAAAAATAATTTTACAATACTTAGTGAAAAAAAAATACCTTCTTTATTCCAGTTACAAAACTTATATAAACACATCTTGATTCCTCTTCTCTCATCTGGTACGCCACTTTAATAAAACATATGTTTGCTTTTTCAGCTAATTAATTTCCTCCATACTAACACATAGATCTTTTAGTTGGAAAATATTATTTCATTTTAATTTAACTTAAAATTTAAGTCAATTATTATTTTTCAATTTATATCATGAAATTGGCTAAACAGATGAAATATAATATTCAGTTGGTTCTAAGAACGTTGAAGATTTTTAATAAATTCATCATATGCAATAACTTTGTCTAAAATACCTAAAATATATGCATTTTTTAAAAGATAAACATAAAAATTAGAATTTATGGAAGCTGCAGTCTATTGATTGAAGAGTAGTGTGTGGCAACATGCTTTATTACTTTATTAAGCTACGAATTGTGACGACGCCGACGTGTGCAATATTGGTATACGTGACTAGTGACTTGGTTACATTGACTGAACGTGTTCAGATTATCTTTTGTAATCGTTCATTATATGTACACAAACTGCGTCGTCACAAAAGTTGCACTAACATCATAAAGAAAGTATATCTAAACTGTGAATATTTGATAAAATAACAAAGTTTAATTATATTCGTTTTGTTTGTTCGGATTACATGCTAAGGGACAAATGTGAAAGCCTCATGTAATTAGTGGAAAATAAATATGGGTATTGAAGTATGAAAGTACACAACACATGTATGAAGAAGAATGTTTGGATTGTAAAATATCTATAAACAATCTCTTTTTAAAATTGTGATCCTTACATTTTTGTTTTCAGTTTTTATAAAATAAACTTATAAAACTTAAATTAGGAATTTAGGAATGAACAAACGTTTGTCACATCGAATAACTCGTGGATTTTGCTTGTAGTTCGTTGCTTAAACACAATTGCAATATTTATACGAACTAGTGTTTATAATTGCTTCTTTGAATAAATCAAACCAGATCACAAAGTTACCACATATAAATGACTAAATGACACATTGTGCAGTGTTCCTTAACTAAAAACTTTTCATATAAATTTAAAAACACCCTTATTTAATAAGCTCTAAATTATTGAAAAATTAATATAGAAATACATACATTAATTTGGTTCTATTTGCCGTTTTTACTATGTCATAAATCCGGTTGCTGCGGCACAATATAAAAGTGATCAAATAAACCATTTTAATGAAAAAGTATACAACTACATGTCATTATCCTACTTCTATCTACTTATATAAAGATAGACGGGTTCACTGATTCATTCACTGACATGAACTATGAGGCACTTCCCGTAGTCGTATCCCCTCAACTCCATACTTGAATTAAAGCTCTCGAGTAGGAAATTTCAGAAAAATTGCTAGACGTTAACTTTAACGTTAATTAAATTTTTAAATTTTGGAAGCACCTTTTGGAGGGGAAATATTTTGAAATTTTTTCGTTTTTCCACTTTGAGCGCGTTTTGTAAGAAAACGATAAGACATAGCAAAACATGTTCAATACAAAAGTTGTAAAAAATTTAATTTCGAACTAACGATTTTCCGTCAGATTTAAGATCGATCATCCTTTTAGCCACTATTCATTCCAGAAGGGAGGCTCCGCCCCACTTCTTTCTACTTATATAAAGCTAGGCAGGTTAACTGAATCATCCACTGACATGAACGGTGAGGCACTTCCCGCAGTCGTACCCCCTCGACTTGAATTAATGCTCTCGACGAGAAACCTTTAGAAAGATTTCCAGAAGTTAACATTTTTGAGTTTTGTAGGCACTTTTCGAGCGGGAAAAGTTAAATTTAAAAATATTTTCACTTTGAGCGTTTTTTGTAAGAAAACGGTAAGAAATAGCAAAAAATGTTAAATACATTAAATTTCAAACTAATTTCCGTCAGATTTAAGAACAGATCATCCGTTTAGCCGCTATTCACCCGAGAAGGAGCTCCAGCCCACAAGCCTTCAAATTCCCAACTTTAATCTTATGGAGATAATGTTTAATGTGTTTGAGTCAGCTGCCAAATAAAAAAGCTGATTCATATAATTTAACAGAAATGATATTCCTTATGGATGGATAAAGTTATTGTTTTAGTTCTAAAAGTGACATTTATTTTTCAAAATGTATACACTCTGTGGGAAATGGATCCATCAAACATTTGGAAGTGAATGGGAAAAATGTATACCGCTTAATGGCATCACTTTTGTAAGTCTGAGTTGATAGAATTTTTCTATCCTTCTGATATTGTCAAAAACCCAGATGAGTGTTGTGGCAGGGCCATTTTATCAGGAACAAACGCCAGTATAAGAGAAAAACGCGCATAACATTTAAACTCTGAACTTCTTTTTATACTACCTTTCAAGTCACTTAGAAGGCGAATAGATACAACTTATTTTTACTAAGTATTCGAATAGATACATTATAGATGAAATCCAGAAGTTAAAAATACTGAGCGATGCTCATTCACCAAGGTACAAACGAGCCAAAGATTAGCGAGTTTGCCAACTGCGAGCGAAGCGAACCAGCCATCTGAGGCCGTAGACCAAGGCGGGGATGGGACGCGAAGCGTCCAGGGGCAGAGCCCCTAGTTATTATATGGAACTCATTAACTAATATTCTTTGATATCACTCCCTTACTTCTAATTTTTGAAAATGTTTCCATGTAAATAAAGAATTTTATAAATACAAAAATTTAAGACAGCTCATTTAAAAAAATGGTGTTATAATATGTTTAGAATTCACATTTGTAAACCTAAGAATGTTAAGGAAATCCCATATTTGAAGATCATGTCCTCTTTTACTTTTAAAAATAGCCATCCGCGTGATTACATTCAAAATCTGCCATTATAAAATTTAATTCCTTGAATGGTTTTAGGAATTAATTGTTATTTATTTTATCGGATAGTTTTGTCACTTATTAGTTAAACTCGTTTTTATTACGAATGTGTTAGTTTTTTATGTGTTGTGATTGTTCAACAGATAATAAATAGTTGATATCCTTAAACAAAATGCATTAAACAAAATATTATTATTTTTGATTGCCTTACTAAACTGGTTAATTTTACTAAAAATTTACTTTTTGTATACTTATAGCTCTCAGTCCTT
>JAGFPH010000086.1:477264-508710 GCA_018207615.1 Philaenus spumarius
TAATTTATTGGTTAGAATAATGTCTCCCTCTTTTTCAGGACTTTGAAGTAAATACTGAACTCAATAATTCTACAAGCAATAATAAATATGTTATATTTTAAATTATATTATTCAATACACCTAACAATTAATTACTGTTTGCCTTCATTTTACAGTCTTTTCCTTTCATGCAAGTTTTGTACTAAGCCGGTTCTACACGATGCTACGAACGCTCGCTCCAACGTTGGACCGAATGTTTAAGAAGAGTATGTTCGACAGATGGTGCAGCGAATGTTCCTGCTACACGGTGAATCGAATGTTTGATCAAATACTTTAGAAAACAGTTTGGTGCAAACGCTTGATCAGTAGCAAAAATGGACGAGGATGATAGTCTATAATAACATATATCTTTTAATTGTAGGCCTACACATTTATCTAGTTAAAAATCCCTACGTCATATTTAGGTAGGCCTAGATCAAATTTGTTTCTAAATAGTATTTTTTTAAATGTATAGTATCTAATTAATCTGCCTGTGATATAAATTGTAGCCTACTTAGGCTACCTGTGAAAATGTACATGAATAATATTACTGATTAAAAACTAAACACAAAGATAAACCTAAACAAAACGAGTCTTTAGTGTGAATGGAGAGGAAAAGTGCTTCATATCAACGAGTCGTGTAACAGTTGAGTCGAACCGCCATTTTCAATAGGGTCAAGATAGATACCTCCAATTTGCGCCATTCTTCTTCATTTATCAAGCCCTTTAAATGAGGTATCACTTGATGGGGGTTTGGATTTAAGATTTTTAATTTCCTTCTCAACCCCCTCCCCCCATTTTGGGGTAAGGGGATAAATGGTCATTTACACCAAAATGTATCTCCTTTTGTTATACAAAGATACCCCGAAGCTCATTTATTTGTTTCTACTTGTTCCAAAGTTAAGGGGGGGGGGACTTTATGGACACCCGGTATATAAAAATGGAATCAAACTTAGTTCTTAAAGGCCTTCGTTATGAGGGAGAGGTTTGTAAGTATGGTTCTCTCGCCTCGACGCCTACACTGGGGTTAACTCAGTTTTACTTGTATATTTTAGAACATAATGCTACACCTAATACAACTATTTCAATATAATTTAATAAAATTAATACTCATCTCATTTTGTAACAAAAAGAAGAACTTGAAATTACAATAATTTATAGTAAAAAGGAAACCTACATTACACTGGAACTAACAAAAATGAAACTGCTTGTTAACTAAATTAGTCCCAATAGTAGCCTAATTTAATTATGCATTATGAAACCAATATTTACTGTGTTTGATCAGTTCATTGCCTTTGTCTTATTATACACGAGATAACGCTACTTATCTATGATAAAACTTAAGAGGAGATAAAACCCTTCTCCTCATGTTAACAATAAAATTTGTAATGTAATGCAGACATTTGACTTTTGATATATTAAATTAAAACAATGTATAATACAGGAACTTATGTGGTAATAAAATAAAAATTGCTAAACAATTTGTATTTTTAAACCTTACCAACTACGTTTTCAGGCCAAAATTTAAGAAATTCAAATGAAAGTGCAGTGTGCTATAAATGCATTCTTTCTTATTTTTTCAAATCACTTAAGATAAGGATTTCCTTGTTATAATTATGTGATCAATTAAACTTGGCTCTTGTTTATTTCATGACTTTAACTTTATCCAATTTGAAATAATAAATTATTATTTTTATATTGCGATAACCTACCTTTTTAAAATTCTAGAAAATAATTGACAAAATAACACTTTTGGAGCTTAGCGAACGAATGCATCAGCCGATTTTTATTTTCTTACCACAGAAATGCATGGTTTTCCCAAGGGCTTGAATTTGATTTATCACAAGCCACATGTGTAAATTAAAACCTTTTGGGAAATTATCGTATTTTGGGTCGGAGGCTTTGGGATTTTGTTAGTAGTTCTAAGGTGAATAACTGATACGAGATCATATTTTGTAAATAATGTAGGTGGTAAGTTTCCAAAAATTAACCCCTAAATGTCATAGGTATAAAACTTATTCTATACAAAGTAGGCAAATAATTTAATTGGGAATTTAAAGTAGGATGTGAGTGGCACTGTGTTGACCCTATTGACATTACACAGCCCAGTAAATTTTAAAAGTCTATTGATCTGATATTCAATAAATTCTTGTAGTTGTATCACCAATATAAAGTTACATTGATATTTATTAATGCATTAACAAATTACTTAAGAAATCGAATACGTGAACATATTATTTATACTTTATAGATATTCATTTATCTTTACTAAATGGAGCATTTAAGAAGGTATGACCATCTTCAAATAAAAGCTATCAGGATTTTTTTTTCACTACTGCAAAAATAATTTAACTAAAACCTTTTTCGTTTTAATTATTCTCATTGAAAAAGTAATAAACAATAATCTTTCTTCTAAACAATATATGATGGTGGCAGAAACAAGCGGGACTTTTAAACTGGTTACTATTCAAAACATCAAATAAATGTAATAAAACACATGGTGTAAGTTCAGATTGCTATCATAAAATATGAAGCTTGACTGTGGTGGCAGTTTCAAAGTTTAAATACGCAACTTCAATATTCCAAACACGCAAAATGTTCAAAGTTACAAGATTAAAGTCACTTGTAAACTTTACGATCTCTTATATAACTAATAACAGTAGTGGTTGAAGTGGAACATCTCTGGAACAATGTTCTGGAGCCCCTCTTTTGTGCAAGCGTTTCGTAATAACAAAACAGCAGAAATATAGCTTTTATAAAATATCTAACAACTTTGACATTTCATCGAGGCAATTTTCCGAACATTAAAGTTTTATCGTAGGAGAAGTTTTTATTTACTTAACGCAAATAAAATACGCTTTTTTCTGACTTTTACCCTTTTCTAAGTAAATAAATTAACTTGCTTAATGTAGGTAACAGCAAAATTGTATGAAATTAATGTATTATTGTATAACTTAGTTACGTCTCGGAGTTATATTTGATCTAATGTATCTACTTTGTTCTGTTAAGTGAATTGAAACACAAATATTACTAATTATTAATATTTTATTTATTGAAACAATTATATATTTTCTGTAGTGTGCTGCATCGATGGACTCGGATGTGGACTCTAGAACTGAATTTAGGTACTAAAACGTATGTAAACGACTTTCCAAATATTTCAACAATAAAATTTGTTTTAAAATGTAGGGGGTTAATTATTATTCTTAAAAAAAACATACCATTGGCCGAGGGGAGTAATTTCAACTGCTCGTTATGAAATTTACAAAAAACGAGGTCGATTTTCTTTTCGATGAACGATTTTCATTTCGTATATTTTAAAGGTAATCCGAATACAGTGTTTTGGAAGTGTTTTACTGTCGAGGGAGGAATTCAGGCAATACTTAAATGGAAGGGATTGGGCCTGCATGGTGAAATATGCCCAAAAAGCACGGCAATATAGATGGGGATTTATTAGAGAATTTAATTATTAATATATATGTCATTGGAAATTGATTAAGTTGTCTGTATAAATATAATATATTTTCTAGTTGTTTGAGTGTCTTTGGTATTTCTGTATGTATGAATGTAGATATATACGTCAGGGTGTATTAGTAAGTATAAAGCATGTATATAGTATAATATATTTTATATCTTTGTTTGTATATATAGTTTATAAAATAGTATAATATATGTTTATAGATTTAAAACAGTTTTACCATAAAATAAAAAATAAAAAAAATAAAACTTTGACCAACCTGGCAGACTGTCATTAAAAACCATTGCCTCTCAGTGTTATTAAATTAAGTATAGGCCTATTTATATAAACAAATCTATATAGTAAAACACTGTTATTATTCAGATGTGGTAAAGGTGGGCAGCCAGGTAGTCACGTCATTTAACAAACAGCAACAAAATTAACTTCTTATACAGGGTGAATCAGACCACCCGTGCCCAATGTATAGCGATTGAATAAAATGCGCTACAGCCTTCGTTTTAACTTAATCCGCCCTATTTCGACCCTTGAAAATGCATTAAAAATGATTTCAAATCTCAAAAATGGCCCAAAAGTGCTTTTTTTGGGGGGGGGGGGCGTTTTGAAAAATTTCAAATATAATGGTAGGTCGAGTGATACCTGACTTTAAAGGTCTCTGTTCAGTGATAATTTTGAAAAAAATCAACTTATCTTACTGCGTATGTCCAGGGTGTTCCAAAATGTCCAAAAAGAAGTGTGTCACAGTTAGTTTTATTGTTACCACATAACATAGCCTACATAAACCAAATGTTTATCCTAGATTCATGAGAAGTTACCATTTCCAAAAATTGTGCTTTAGTTGCCCTTACTCAAAAATTGTCAAATTTAAAAATTACATACAATTAAAAAAACCCATTAAAACATAAAAAGTCCAAACAGTAACGTTAATCATGAAGTACATTATTAAAAACGTCTTTCAAAAACTAACATTTATTGTATTTAAAGTTTGACTTTATCTCTAACCGTTTCAAAATGGAGCCTGGGAAACTTTTTTTGCGCATGAGTGGTCTTATTTACCCAGTATAGGCCTACATCGTTGGAAACAACTTAATATATCTTGCGATATACTTATTTTGTGACTGCGGTAACAGAATAAAAAATGTTAAATTTCACAGTTAAATTAATAAGAAGATTCAACTTTGTCGAATCTAATTAAATGGGAAGAAAAATGTTCCTTATATAAGCATAATAAAATAACACAATGAGACATAATTACTTTACTACTATAATATGTATAAATTATTTATCTCTAAAAAGTAATTCTTAATACTTGTAGACCAGGCTGATAGAATTATTGGATGATTTAACTGCAAAAATTAGGAAATTTAATAAATACAAACTAAATAGGCAAACTAAACTACGATTTAAATTTCTCCAGTCAGTCAAATGTAACAACAACCAAACAAAGTCATCATTTATAGGATCAAGAAAAACATAATGAAATTAAAATAATTATGCAAGCATGCAAACTAACGTAATGTTTTGCAATTAACGTTAAATAATACTCTTAAATTTATACGTTTACTTACAAATACTATCTAACTAGTAACAATTATTGATAACTACAGTTAAAACAGTAAAAATAAATTTATTTTTATCTTACTTTCTCACTATACTATAGTATAGAGAAAGTATAGTGATCGCAAAAAAATCGATGTTGAGCTTTTTGTGGAAATATCCGTTTTGGGACCCCCTGAGTCCAAAAACGTTGTTTTTTCAAAATGTCTGTCTGTATGTCTGTATTCTGTATGTATGTATGTATGTCTGTATGTGTGTATGTCTGTATGTCTGTATGTATGTATGCCTGTATGTATGTATGTCTCTATGTATACAAAGCTAGAGCGAAAACTATTTGATCAATTTTAAACAAATTTGCAACAGACATGTCAAGTAGGCATGTATAGATGCACAGTTTGAACAGCCGCCATTTTGAAACGGATAACTTCAGCAAAATACGATATTGCACATTGTTGTAAACCAATGTGATACACTTTCATTCTGGTTTCATTTCATGAATTTATCTTAAACCGTTCATGAGGTGATAGATTTTTTCAAAAAACACACATACATACAACTTGTGTATCAAGCAAGGTAATACACATATTATACGGTATAGTTTTCATCTGCAGAATAACGTGATAAAGTTTGGTAGAATGTTTGCGAGATACCCTGTATAGTACATTACGAAGCTGAGTTTGTACAATTAAAATACTCTACAATAGTCTAGCAGACCTGCAATGAGACTAGCAGACCTGCAATGAGACGACGTACGACATAACGTAATGGAATTAAATTGTTGAAAACTCATAAACTGTGAAATTACTCGACATGAAAATTGAAAACGTATCTGAACTACTTAATAGGAAATACGCTGTTACAATTTCATTCAATCCCGTCGTGCAAATTGAGTATGATTAATTGTGTAACCACACTTGTAATTAACAGTGACATTATTTACACGCGTCGTTATATTCACTTCAGATATAATGAACATAATATAGCAACAACAGAAACCCGCAACTCGCTTAGTTTGTATTGTTTTGCAATATTTGGCGTTTCATGAGTTGACAAAAAGTTATCTTTTTACTGACAAACAAAATTTAACAATTTCTACAAAATTCTCTCTCACACATGCAACCACTTGAACAAAAAACGGTCAAGTTGATTCTTCTCAGCTTATTTATTACAAATCAGAAAACAAATCATGTAGTTTTTTGTTTTATCATTGGAGTCTCAGCAACTTCTCAACATTTATAAAAGAAGAACAAAAGAGTAAATAAATTAAAACTTTATAGACGATAGCAATAGAGTTTGCAAATCGTTTGTTTTATTAACTTTTTATGTTGCAGGAAATATAGTTCTCAAAAGAACTGAGAAAGGTTAAGTGGAGTTGGTTTCGTGATATGAATACTGTTGCTTCACTTGTTGCATCGACTCTTCCAGTAATGACAACAGTCACGCGACTATAAACATCTGAGTTTTACCGTATATAGTTTGTGCTACAGCAGCCATCTCGGTACATGGAAGGCATTTTATATTTTGTCAAGTACACCTTAAAGGGCAACATGAATAATTTTTGTAGAAATTTTTTATATGATTATGTTTTCATAACTAGGTTGCTATTAAGTGTTGATTGTTTCACATGTATCCATGTGTGGTTTCCAGCCATGCGTTCACGAAGTATGTTCACACTCGTATTGTCGTTTATGTTTTCTATAACCCCTTCAAAGTAGTTGCTACAGTGATTTTAAGTGTATTAGGTCACAGAGCTTTTAAGAAATTTTAGGGCAAACAATCCACGGTAGATTGGAAGGAAGCATGAGCAATTTAGCCATTATACTCTAAAACATCAGCTGTTTAAGTCTAAAGGGCTAGAAGGGAAAAGCCATTTTTCCCATCAGAAATTCCAAAAGAGATAGGTAATCTATAAAGGCAGGTTCTAACCCTAACAAAGAATACTTCATTAAGTTTGCTGCTTTATAATATTAAATTCACAAACAAATTGAGGGACAGCACAACAATCTACCTTGGATTACACAGCTGTGCTGCATAGGTTGATTATCATGGATACAATTTAGTTGTAGTATACACTATGTACAATTTAAAGTATTTATCTTCATTGTAATCAAACTACAACAATAAAGGCTATTTACAACGAAAAAGGAAATATTCATTACATTGTATAATTATATTTAAGCTTAAAACATAATAACTCTTTTAAAAGTATACTTATTCCAATTAATTTATTGCCTTTTTAAAGATGAAACAATATTTTTGTAGGAAATGTCTGCCACTTTTAGTGGTATATCCCTCTATATCTCTTAAAATCAAACTTCAATTTGTTTTTAGTATGATGTGATCTAGGCTGCCACTTTTACTGGTATATCCCTCTATATCTCTTAAAATCAAACTGCAATTTGTTTTTAGTATGATGTGATCTAGGAGGCTATGTTACAGATGACTCACTTTGTTAGTTTCATTTTTTAAAGTCTTATACATTCATTTTATATTGTGTGAACTGTACGGTCTTTCTCTACTAAAACTATATAAGACCTGGTGGTCAAAGTTCTCTACTAAGTTCAAAGTTTCCTGGTGGTCAAAGAGAATATAAAAAAACAAAATATGTCGTTTTCTGTTTGAAGTTATTGTTTGTTAATGATGGATGTTGAATTTTATTATAATTACTTGTTCCGACATTTGCCATCATTTGTGTGTTAAATAGAGGTGAATATATTATTTTTATTGCCTCATTGTTTTGTGTGTTTAAATGTGTGTGTAAGAGGAAGTATGGACGATGTTTGTTTAGGTATTTATAGAAAGCAATTAGTTGTATTATTTCAAATGAAAAATAAGTGAATTTTTTAAAGAAAGACAGTTTTAATAAGTTTGAAAATGGTTTAGTAATTGTCCAACAAAATATTAGGAGTTTAAGAGCGAATTTTGATTTATTTACTTTAACAATACAGAGTCTTGATAAACTTCCAGACGTAATTATATTAAGTGAGACGTGGATAGATGATAGCGAGCTAGCCTTATACAAAATTCCAAAGTTCAATGCGATAGGTAAATGCAATAATAGTTACCGAGCAGGAGGAGTAATAGTTTACTTAAAGAATGACCTTCCGTATCAAGTTGTAAATATTTACCTAACAACAGCTGATGCCATTCATTTGCAAATAAGCGTAAATAATCATATGAAGTTAGAGCTGATTGCGCTTTATAGATTACACGCGGCCGTTGTTGATACGTTTATTCAAGAATTTGATATATACTTACAGTCAGTTTCAAATCATAATATGTAATTAGGGGTGATATAAATTTAGACCTTTTAAAGCCCTCCAGGTCTGTGGATGACTATCGTATTGGAATGGCAAGTAGGGGGTTTGCTTCGCTCATCGACTGTCCAACAAGAGTGACTGCTAGCACGAGTACATGCATTGATCATATATTTATCAGAAATTGTGTAAATATTAAGTACGAGAGCTGTGTGATTGAAACAGGAATAAGTGATCATAGAATGACTGTAGTGTGTGTAAAGTGTGAAAGAAATGTAAATAGTAGCCTCAAGCCTTGCCAACAAAAAATAGACTTTAAAAAATTAACTGAAAATTCGAAAAATATAAATTGGGATCCTGTCTACGTGGCCCAATCTGTTTCTGATGCTTTTGACGTATTTCTTGGCTTAATACAATTGATAGTTGCTAAGTCTTATACAAAACCGGAAGTAAAGGTTAATAAGGGAAATAGAAAATTAAAACCCTGGATAAACAACACACTTTTAGAAATGATTAACATTAAAAATAAATTATATAAAAAGAGTCTAAAACAACGTACAAATAATAACCTCCATCTATCTAGATCTACACGATCTATAAAAACAGGGTAATAAATGCTATACGCGAAACAAAAAATTGTTACTATACTGGTATTTTTGAAGGAACCAAACGAGACCCCAAACGACAGTGGAAAACTATTAAGCATTTAATTGGTGAGGAAACTGTGAACAACGAAAACATTGCGTTGAACGATAGTAACGGTCAGATGGTTTATGACCCAGTAGATATTGCAAACATTTTCAATTCCTATTTCTGCAGTGTAACTGCAGACCTTAGAAAATATATTACGATACAAAGAGCTTGTATTCCAAATTTCGCAGCAAATTATGATAACTTGTTTAAAATTAATGTAAGTAGTCGTTCTCTATTTTTTTATCCAACTTCAAAAAAAGAAATTAAATAAAATAATTAACTCTTTACAGAACAGAAAAGCACCTGGTTTTGATAATATTACACCGGTAATTATTAAACAGATTTCGGATAATATTGTGGAAGTACTCGAGTATATGTTTAATTTCAGTCTGAGTGCGGGAGAATTTCCGTGTGCTTTACAAAAATCAATCGTTAAACCCCTTTATAAAAAAAAAATGATAAAAGGGATCCTATTAATTATAGACCTATTGCGTTGCTGTCGATATTTTCGAAAATCCTAGAGAAGGTTGTTAAGCGGAGATCAGTTAGTTTTTTGGACAAAAATAAATTTTTAAGTGTTAACCCATTGGGATTTAGGGAGAAATTGAATACAAATAATGCACTACTCCAATTTATGAGTAAGGTTTATAATGGTGTAAATGAAGGTAAATGTAGCTCTGGTATTTTTGTAGATGTAATTAAGGCTTTTGACACGGTGGATTACGACATTATTTTATCTCGTTTATATGAGGCTGGGGTTAGAGGTGTAGCATTGCAATGGTTTTGCTCGTACCTAAATGGTAGAATACAACAAACTAAAATAAACGATAGTTACAGCGATATAGGACATGCTCAATATGGTATCCCACAGGGGTCTGTGCTCTCTGGCCCTTTGTTTTTAATATATGTGAATAGCCTATGCAATGGAAAGTTCATGGGTGAACTTGTAGCTTTCGCTGATGATTCCGCTTTGTTTTATAAGGCTGATTCCGAAGAACAATTAAAAGCAAAAATGCAGAATGACATATCCACTTTGCGCTGGTGGTTCACGCAAAATTATATGATCATGAGCCCGAAGAGAAAATATATAATTTTCAGTATTGCCAGAAGTTCCTTCTTTGCTGAGCCCTTAAAGTATCATAGTATAAATTGTAACTCAACTAAATGCACGTGTTTTTCTATAGAACAGGTTGATAATATCAAATACTTAGGATTGTTTGTTGACGCAAGGTTGACATGGAAAACACATATAAGTTACTTAAAGAATAAATTGATAAAGTACATTCGCGTTTTTTATATGTTAAAATATCTATGCAATAGGAATATTTTAAAGACTCTTTACTATGCTCTGGTGAGCTCAAAGTTAGACTACGGTCTATCAGTTTGGGGAGGAGCGTATTATACTACAGTAAAACCCATTATAACTTTACAAAAATATTTCATACGGATTGTTTCAAACAAGCAGAAAAATGAGCAACATCACCCCTTTTTCAAACTTTGAATATTTTACCATTGAGGAGTTTATATATTTATAAGGTTTTGGAAATTTTATTTGACAGGAGTGGGAACAATAATAGGAGCTTGACATCAAGGAGTAAAGAATTAAGAAATAAATTTAATGTCAATGTACCGAAACCAAACCTTTCAGTATTTATGAAATTCTATACATATTTAGCACCGAAGTTTTTTAATTATTTACCGGAAAATATTAAAATATGTGGAAATAAATTTAGATTTATAAGATTATTGAGGAATCATTTAACTGAAGTTAAAAACTTTGATTTCTTTTTTAATGTTGGTTATTGAGAGTGTAAAAGGAATGAATGCGTGTAAAGGTATTTTTGTCTCGCCAATTCAGTCTATCTTCAACTTGTAAACTAGACGCTTGCCATCAATTGCGTGTGCTCAGTGTATGAATTGTGTTGTGTCTGTGTTTGGTGTGTTTGACTTCTCAGTCTTAGCTCTGAGATCCATCATGTAGATATTTAAGGTTAGTAATAGTTTGTAGTTTTACTTTGTTCACCCTTACATAGGCCTAGTTGCCTAGGTTTATGTACCGTTAGTTTTAGTCACTTGAGAACGGGAATTGATTTGTATTCCCGAAACGTCGCGTTTGATTATTTAACACACAAATAATGGCAAATGTCCGAACAAGAAATTATAATAAAATATGTCGTATTAATTTCATAAGTAATTGAAAAAACTTGAAATTTCTTTGAAGAACATAAAGGTACATTTTCAGTAACAAACATTTTGCAGTATCACATGTCGTAAAAAGAATATTTACATTTATCCATGGCAATAAATAAGTTATATTAGTCAAAGATATAACTTCTATAAACTTCAAATAGTAATTGATTACTACCTAATGTTTACCACAGTAATTGTAGAATTTCATTCAATATAATTGATTCTTGTCTATTCATTGTTCTAAACTTTGCGTTATCAGAATTAAACATATTGTTAATATCAAAGTTTATACCAGGCTAGTACAAACAATTCTTAGCAAGTAATTTACAAATGTTAATGCATTCATACTCTTCATTATAGTTTGATAACATAACCAAAATTAATTGGGTTCAATTAAGCAACCATTTTTATATACAAGAATATGAATATGATTTATGAATTTGATTTTTACCAAGCCATTATAATAAAATATATACCGAGTGTCCATAAAGGCCCCACCCCTTAACTTTGGAACAAGTAGAAATAAATAAATGAGCTTCGGGGTATCTTTATATGACAAAGGGAGATGAATTTTGGTGTAACCGACCATTTCACCCCTTACCACAAAATGGGGGGGATCAGAAGGTAATTCAAAAATCTTAAATACAAACCTCCTTCAAATGATATCATTTTAAAGGGCTTGATAAATGAAGAAGAATGTCGCAAATTAGAGGTCTCTATCTTAACCCTGTCGAAAATGGCGGCCAGTCAAACGTTAAATATATTCTATGTTAACACAATTTTAATTACGTTACAAACACTATGTTCCAGTGGAAAGGAATAATGGTTCTTTGCATGTTATTTAATAAAATCAGAGGGTCGTTGATCAAAAACTAGTACTAAACAAATATTTACACAATTTTGGTAAAAGCTTAAAAGGAACGAATAAACTTGCAGTTTCTAGATACATCCGGTAATAGTATTCTACTTTGAAAACACAACTACTGGTAACAATCCAGTAATAATATCAATGACCTGGGAATACCGTTTTGAGTATTTAGTCCAAATTTAGAATTAAGGTAAGTCTTTAACTTTATTGCCAATGAAACGTTGTTAATAACATGTTTTCAACTTTGATTTGCCACCATTTTCGATAGGGTTAAGATAGATACGTCTAATTTGCGCCATTCTTCTTCATTTTCAAACCCTTTAAAATGAGGAATCACTTTATGGGGCTTTGAATTTAAGATTTTTGAATTACTTTCTGAACCCTCATTTTGAGGTAAGGGTGTAATGGTCGGTTACACCAAAATTCATCTCCCTCTGCAGTATTAAAGATACTCCGTTGGCCATTTATTTATTTGTACTTGTTCCAATGTTATGGGGGGAAATGGGACTTTATGGACACCCGATATATTAACTGTTTAGTGGAAAATTATCTTTCCTGTTTAAATAATCAATTTAGTTTCTGAAATGAGTAGGTTTTCTTTTAACATATTAACTAAGCAGAAGAAATCTTGATCAAGAATGTAAATTTATTTTACTTTTTTAAATGGAAGGGTGCTCTATAAAAAGTATTAGCAATAAATACGTACTTTTTCAGTTTGAATTGTACCTTTAAATGGTATCTTAAACCTTTAAAAAAATTAACATAAAAAGCGCCAAACACTCAGTTTCTCCATTTTTACTGTACGTCCAAAAATGAATTGGTAAAAACTTTAAGCACTACAGCATGCAATTTTCTTTATGTTTGACAATAACTTTGATGTGTTTTATTAAGAGGAATCGATTCGACTGTGTTTTCTGCTTCCAACTCCGTTTAAGAACAATCTACAGATAATGTAAAATTTAGTGTATGATCCTGATATTAATTCGGATTGGCCTCTTATATATTCTGTCAAGTATTTTGTACTTGGTCACATTGAAAACAAAAATTTAATTTTGTATTTACTAACACTCTTAGTAATGAAGTTTATGAGGAGAAAATTCCATTTGGAAGGTGTCAACGATTTCGTTTACTATTGTGTGTTTTACAAAGTGTAGGTACTCGAACACATTCAAACTCAATTCAGACTAAATCTGTTATGATTTAAATTTTTTGACGTTTCAAATTAGTGATCATAGCGTTTTAGAATAATTGGTTTCGATATTCTAAACCAACCCTAAAAAGTTTAGAGTTGTTATTGATAATGGAATTTATTTTCATTGTTTCAGGCCAAGTGGTTTTCTGAAAACAAAAGCAAACCCAATTAAATAATGACGTGTATGATGCATGACGCATTGTGCTAGAGGCTAATGTGGTTTACCTCAGTAACCCAGCTTATATTGTCATACCACGAGAGAAGTGGTGCATGTGCTTCCATGATATTAATAATATATTTATACACAGCTTCTAGTAGAAACGGACTGTTATTGATCCAACAGAAGCTGTAGTTATGCAATAACAAAAATATTGTACTCGTAACTTTATTAAATAGGGAACAAAGTTATTTAAATGAGTTTTAAAATCAAATTTTCCTAATATACAAACACATTTGCACAATTATACTACAATATAATTCCTAAAGAAATCCTATATCTACTGTAGGATTTTGTACTATATACCAATGACTTTGGCAAATAAAAACGATAACAAAATAAGTTGGCCTATTTACACATTTTGATTAGTTAAAACTCATACATTCTTGACAAAAAATCTCTCTCCTTTCCGTTCTTAATTATGAAACGTATTGTTCTAGGACATATGCTCGAGGAGAACATATTGATAGCTTACTAATAGGAAACATTTAATAGTATACGTACAACAAACATCCTGCACATAACATGGATTAATAGGGTTATTTTTAGAGTCGTTTGGGCAATACATGTAAATTTAATGAGTGGATATCATTAATACATTTGGTCTCATATAAGTTAACCTAACCTAAACCATAAAACATTATAAACAATTTAAATCTACTAGGGAAAACCCCTGCGTGCTCCGCACGCCAACCTCTTTGGATCTTCTATACACATAATCAAGTTATATTTTCTTTATAATAAAGGTGTAGGATTAATAATATCTCTAAAGCTAAGATGGTAAATATTATTAAATGTTCAAATAAAATTATTTAGTATATTTTATACAGCAGTTATAAAAAAAGGTTAAAAGAACCAGCAGGGCTCAGGTCTACACTTTAATAAAAAACCTAACCTAAAAGTTAGAAATACAACTATTTGCTTCAAAGTTTGAAATAAGCTGTTAATGGAAATATTAGAACAATCAGCTGTTTTATAAGTTATTTTATTCCGTTGATTGCTATGGTAATAAATGTAAATACATGTGTTGATTCATCAGTCTAAATTTACAAATTTGCTAAATTTACAAATATTGAAATAAAAAATGTTTTATCAAAATGAATTTAAAGCCTATGTTACTGAGGGATAGTGTAGCTTTTTATTAGTAAAAATATTTTTTCTATCGATTCAGTAGTTCCAGTGATTACCCTCTTCATACAAACAAACAAAAAACAAACAAACAATTTCAAAAAACATAGATCAAATAATTTTCAAACTAGTTTGTCCGAATAACGGCACAAACAAATTCAAGTTGTTTTAATATTAATGTAGATTCGCCATTTTAGTATGTTCAATTTCAATAAATTCGTCAATGCTTATACGTTACATACTTAGATGAGGTTTTAAGACGCTAAGACATAGCCTACTGTTTCGAAAGATATCGGAAAGTTTTTGACTTTACTGTTAGGAATTATTCGCCCATGCCCGTTTACGTAGTTGAGCAAGCAGATGGTTACTGTTATGCAAGCCAGATGGCATAGGTGAGTTGAATTTAGATTACGATACAATAGATTTATTCTAAAAGACGTGAATACCTTACCTGATTAATGTTTATGAATGATAATAGATGTGTATCTATTTAGAGTGTAAGAATAATATTTATAAACATTAGTTTATTCAATTATATTAATGGCAGACAATTTTTTTATAATTTATTACGATAAACAAATTTTACAATTGGATCAGCCCATTTGCTTACAAATTTTTAAATATTGTTCGATAAAAACCATTAAAATCTCCAACCCTTACTAGTACATCCCTTTATTTCGGTAAATAATTAATTGTCATATGTTATTCTTTAGTATTAGCAATACTTGTACAAGACCCAAACATTCTCACTTTCAATACCTCGTCGTAAACGTTTGTTTGCTTTGTAACAAGTATAATGTTTGCTTTGCCAAGTTGTTTGTTATCTCTTTGCTCTCTGATTTCACTTTACCTCTGAGTTGGACCTCCACTGTATTCTGTTTCAATATACACATATTTACTTACCGTCTTTAATATTCTTGTAAGCAGTATTACATCAGTTGTTTCGCCTAGTCAGCCAATTTCGAGTAAACTACATATTTCCAGTATCATACTAAGAAAAGACTCATTGAATTGTTATAGAAAATAACTGAAACATGAAAACATCAACATGCTTACATAATTCCAAAATAAACAAGAGTTGCGTCCATTTGTCACGATACGATGTCACATTCAGAGCTAACTAAATACAACCAAAATTTATAGTTCGATGTATTGAAAATTCTTTTGAAATACTGGAATAGCTAATCAAATATCTTGTTTCACTATAAGTAGCGTTCTACGCAATACAATAGGGGAACCCCGTTCTATTTCTCTAGACAGAATAAACATAGGCTGAACTTAATTTTGAAATTGTGTTTCTTAAAGCTCGTTTTTTATATTGAACCTAATCGAACTTTTATCAGCTATTTAACACAACTGGTTGCTGTGAAAATTATTGAAAAATAAATTTAAAAATACGTGGTGTAATGCCGCATAATAAATATTTAACCATTATTTGAAAGGATTGACTCCATTAATTATGTTTTAATGAAAAGTCTTTACTTTCCCTTAGACATTAATATTCGAAACAATGCAACCTACATTAAATGTACCTCATTCTAAAAAATCAAAGGAAGTTTGCTCTTCAATTTAACAACTGTAAGAAAATTTTTATTTTTCTAATTATTTGGTTATGAATATATGCAGGACTTATTCAGATTAATACCAGATGTTCCAGTTTTATTGAAAGTCATTATTGAAATAAAATACAAACAAAATACACAATATTAATATATTTATAATACGAGTGTTAATAAATTCGACCAGTCATTTAACGCAAAACCGATTAACAAATAAATCATGTCTAATGCGACAAACATGAGGTATTTTCCATCAAGCTGACTTCAGATGGGCGGAGAAAACAACAGAAAATACTTTGGGTTAATCTAATGATACATTGAGAACTGATTTTGCAACTGCTTCTGGTAATACTGTATAATCGTTGCAAAATATTTTGCAAACAATTTGAAAACAATATCTTTTGAGTTAGTAGAATAAATTGAATGCTATTTGATACGTAACTTCCACAGTAGACAAAATAGTGAACAATACATTTAACAAATTTTGTTAAGTAATACTACTGACTGAATCATACATGGCTCTGAATTTGTTATTGTTCGTAATTTATGCCTACTTAAAATTAACTAACTAAACTAGTACCAATAGCTTCATGTTTAAAATCGATATTCGTGTTAATTAACTTAAAAATTGTTTAAACTTAAATATTTCCAGATGGACATGTTATTTATTAAATCTTAGAAAGAGTTAATGTATTCATCTAAAATATTTGCTCATATTTATATTGGTTATAAATATAGATTATAAGAACTAAGATAAGATGCATGCAACTATTGTTTAAGAAACAATAACATGCTTGAACCCTGTATTTCTCTATAGCACAAGTGAAAATAAGATTACTTTCATGCAAGCTATGTAAATCATTAGAGCTTTCTTACTATATTTAACTTTAATTTCGAGATAATCTAGTTACCTTTAACCGTTGGTTTATGAAGTACACCACAATGTTTACATAATATGGGGTTTTAGTAATTCTTATTGAAATATATGAAAACAGTTCAGGAAATTTCAGCAATTAGCAGAGATAAGACTTTCTACATAATAATTGTATTCGTTGTTTCCCGACCAACCGTATTTTTATGTTTATTATTGTGTTTTAGAACGGATAAATTTTTAAAATGTTTTTGTAACTACTTAAGTTACTTACAGTAACTGCACCTTATAAGATAAAATAATTTTAACGTTTTAAATTCATAAAAGGTGAAGGCTATATCAAACATTTAGAAAATTTAACTCCTACAATTTATCATTTTAGTGGTGCACCTTTATACTAATTGCTGTTAAATTAAACACGTAATTTGGAAAACGAAATATTATTTGGTACGTTTTATTCTTAAAGTTAGAAATAATTTCCATATAATTAACGAAATACAAAATTTTTGGCTGCCGTTTTTTAAAGATTTGTCATAATTTATATGTCACATTTTTGAAGTCCACAAAAAGTTAATAAAGGGGTCCTTAAAGAGCATTCATGTAAGTAAAGTATATTAATAATTCATTTGAGGACTTATTTTAGTTATTTTTACATAGTTTTCATTTTTAATTAATCAAACAACTGCAACTTATAATAGCGAAGTTTAAGTACACAGAAAAGAATATGGAAGAGTAAAAATGTCTTAAAACGATGTATTCTTTAAAATACCACCATTACTGCATAAAAGAAACCAAATAGTTACCAAACTGTTGTAATAAGTTGACAGTTATGTAGATAAAATGGTGGACGGTTGAAAAAAAATTAATTTTATTGACTGAAAATTGCTAAATTATAAGTTTTTCCATTAATTCCATAGGTTTAGAATAAACCCACTCCTTGATTATATGAATATAGTGGTAATCCAATATTTGTATCAAATTCTAATTGGTTTAAATTTTCTAATAACTACTACGATGTATTACAAAACATAACTAAATAATAATAATACCAGAATAATAACTTTACAAAGTTATTATGAAGTATTTGTAAATTTATGATATATACGTTTAATTAACCTTGAAAGTTTATTTGGCATTGGTCTCATAATACATCAAAAATTGGACGTTACTAATGTGTGCTGAAAATATTCCATTATTAAATTAACTATAAAATGTCAGACGTATATCTGCACCTGAATGGTTTTAATAGTGATATTAGAACTGGCAGACGTAAGTAACATCAAACATTCTCATTACTTGAAACGTTTGCAAATTTTGCTGATGAAATATATTAGTACCTGCAAATAAACTAAATTAACCTAAACACGTTAACCTACTCTATTATAATATCAAGAAATAAGCTAAAATATTTGACGACCGCTTAGAAGGTTAAAACATGGAGGTGTTTGCTGCGGATGGTCAAGGAATTCGTTGCTATGGTAACTTGAGTAAACCGATAGTGATAATTAATGGACTTATTGCCAAAACGCGTTTTGAAATATTTTATAATTAATTGCTAACAGTTTTACTAAATAACAGATAAAACAGCAGTTATATTAACCAGCTTCAATAATACATTTAAGAAAAAAATGCCGCTTAAAATGTAATAAACATCGTAAACTCTGCGAGTAATGGGGTCTCTCTTATTATCTACGAACTTGTATAACTACTCGTGTTTTATAATGAAGTGGTACAAAAAGATTTCATTAAAATTGTCATATATCAGGTGGAAAACTGTAGTATTCAATCATTGTGTAGGAGAAAACACATTCTATACCTATTATTTGTTATATCTATCATTTTGCAAACTACCAAATTAATAGTAGTACATTTCTACTGCTTTAAAATGTCTTTATTTTTTAGTTTATTTGCGGCTATAATATTTTCTAAGAATGGTAGATAAAGGAATATCATGTGAAACGTTTTAAACCACAATTCCATCTAGTTTGCTGTTAGAGGCGAGGTTTTGTATAAAATCTAAAGGAAAACGTTAAGTGCAACGTTTTTGAGTGTGCACAGTTGATACCGAACTTAGCCTCTGAAGGATTCTTTGTCAAGTATTATCAAATAACTCATAGGCTGTGCTGCAGGTAGAAAACTATTTTGAAATCAGAAGATGTGTTTTTTTTTAAATCAATTTATTTCCTTAAATAACACACAAATTCAATATATTATATATTACGATAGTGAACAAAAAATGCCCACATTGGCCTAAGCCTGTGAGTGGGCACAAATCGCTCAATAAGCACAATGAGGATAAAATTTATTGAAAGATTCCATTAAACAATATCATGTCGAGCTGAGTCAATCTACAAATAAAACAAAATTACTAATTGTTAGGTTTTTAAAGAAGTTATCCCTGCCAAACTAACATAAAACAAGATGATATCATTATTTTATGTCGAAGCCCAAATATACATTGGACATTACAGACAAGTAGTTCAGACAATAGCGGTACTTATAAGACAACGAATGAACTATGAGATCAATATCTATGTGTAAATAGATAAGATAATTTGCTCTGCTGCATCCCTTTCCAATTCAAACAGCCATCCATTAATAAGCCTTTTAAAAATAAATAACTCATAATTTTTAAACAGACGTAGCTTGCCCGGAATATTTTGATACAACACTTGTGTTATGTAATGCGAGTTAGTGGCATACACGTTTAGTTATGTGGTTAGTGGTTTCAGCACGTTTTTATTAGCTTGTTAGACCATCCTGAAGAAATTTGAAATTTGAACGCGTTAAATGTGCATAAACAACTTTTACGAAAATGTTATTACAATTTTGAAATATATACCTAAATTGGCAGTGTTCTTAAAAAAAAATTTCTTACACTCTCAGTACTTTAATAGTATCAAAAACAGCATTTGTGGAAAAATGTCGGCTCTTTTTCAAATCCATTTTTAATATTGCTTTCTGAATTAAATTAAGGGTCGGCTCTAGCTGTCGGCCATGTTGGCTAACACTCCATAACACCAATGTTAAATTAAAATCCATATTTTTCCTTTATTTTTGATCGGAAAATTATAAACGATATGTCATTTTAAAGCTACGGTCAATATGCATGCAAATGGCTTTTTCAAAACTAAGAAAAATATCTTGTTTAATATTTATTAACAATTTAAAGCATTGATTTTTAATATTTTTTTATGTTGTCACTATAAACTATAGCGAAAAACTACCAAGCCATTCGCATGAAGAATTTCGTCCCCAAGAGTTTGGTATTTTTTTTTAAACGCTATTTGAACAATTGCGGGTTTTAAATGGATTTAGACTGAGCAATGTCTGTGTAACCTACCGTCGCTATAGGGTGATTTAAATATTTTTTTACGTTGTAACTATTAATTATAGCGAACAATTACTAAGCCATTTGGATAAAGAATTTTGTCCCCAAGAGATTTGTATTTAAAAAAAAAACGCTATTTGAATAATTGCGGGTTTTAAATTGATTTAGGATGAGCATTGTCCGCGTAACCTACCGCCGCTATAGGGAGTCGCAGGTTGCTTTCTGTTTTACTAGAGCCGACGACCCTTAAGTGGCTCAAGAATCGAACTGAAAGCCCCACCTCAAGCTATTATCCCCCCCCCCCATAAGTAAAGACTGGCAATACGCGTAGTAAGCGAGTTGTAATTCATGGAAGTCTAAAATGTCACTAAGTTGCCTGAAAAAATAAATTAGTTTTCTAGTTTTATGTTTTAAATCTTAACCTGTTCAGTCCGTTTCATTCTCTTATCGAACATCAACTCCTAGATATTTATAGGACTTGACGCCTTCTATGTTTCTACTATTATGTTTATTACATAAACACCAGTATGCAATTTTAATTATTATTATCGAAATCTGTGTTTACCCTTAATGATAAGGAATGGAACGTAGTTTTAAAAAAACTAAGTGGTACAAGGTTTTGTTCAAATCACTTTTTCACTTCCGATAACCCTTTCAGAGCTTTAAAGGGTTGTACTGCATCTAAGTAGAAATGTGTGTTAATAATTTCTTTAGAATTTTTTGTTAAATATTTTGTCAACTTATAGGTTAAATCCACATGGACCATGTTTGTGAATTATAACAGCTCATTATTGATGGTACTCTTAAAAAAGACCATCCAGTGTGTTTTTGGTTATTTAATAAGTAATGAGATAAATTATATAAGCCTTAAAACTTAGTTAAAGGGAACAATTAAGAGTGTTGAGTTGAACATTATTCCTATGAAAAATAGTTCCACTATGGCGTAGGTGTAGAAGGACCTTAAAGTACACAATATACTATAGAAAATTGTATAATATTCAATTTCTTAAAACAATCAAGCTGATATATATTTACAGTAGGACATTACATGATAATTTGTAAATTTTATGATCGCTAACAATACACTCGTCATAACACTTATCTAATTGGCAAACACTTTGCTTCGAGGTAGGTAAGTTTTGTATTGAGTAAATGTAAAGAGAGCTGACAGGTGGCAAGGCAACGGGTACACTTAGGTCAGTTGGAGTAGTCCTCTTTGTTTATCAATACTTTCAATATTGGAACTGAAAAATTGTAACCCAGATTTGTAACGGGTTAATTCATATACATTTGAAACATACACAAATATCTCAACCTTTAATTTATTGTTTTTTTAAAGTTTGTATACAATTATGAATATTTAAAAAAGTATCTGGGCTAAAAATGTTAATCGTATTTTATAATACAATACAAAACTTTATAGGTATTGAAATTGTATTACAATCCAGCAATTTTGTCGTACGTAAATATATAGGCGAATTTTACGGTGGACGTTATCACCTGTTGCTTCAGGATTTCCCAAATGACTAGCGGCTACCGCTGCCCATAAATCAACGGGATGAAAACACTTTGACTGGGTTTCATAGCTTAGATATTTTAGAGAGAACTTTAGGTTATTTATGTTCTGAATACACATTTAGTAACTAGAGGCAACATCTCTGGTCCAACCTTCACACAGTTCTGATGCAGCTTAAGTTTTTTTTATTTACAAAACCTGTGTTAAAGCTAAGTTTATATTTTAGCTTAGTTGAACGTTTAAGAAAAGGTGAACAAATTTGTAAAAAAGTATAGCAAATATTTAAAAACGGTCAAGCATAAAATATTACAGAACTTAAATACAATTAATTAAGATTCTAGCCTAGCTGTTGGCATTCACCTGGTTCTTCATTAGCCTTAAGGTTAATATGAAATTTAACAACATACTCTATTGTGAGTTTCCATAACTATCGCATATCTTTTTAAGATTGAAGTCTTGAACAAGTAATACATAAACGAACCCTATATTTGTTTTTTACCTAGTAGGTATAGGCTACATTTATGAATGCATAATATTAGGTAGCTTAAGCCATTATAAAGTTTAGGATAAGATAGGAATATTTATTTATTTTGTAACAATTTAGAAATAATTTATTCAGTTATTTATTACAAAATAGTAAATATTTTGCGTTGTGAATATCATTTGTTGAATGTTTGTTAGAGAATGTATTTTAAAACGTATATATAATTGTATTCCTTTATCTCAAATAACTGCGTCAAGGAAAATAAGCAGTAAGCAGAGGTCCAGGCAGCCAAACTGTAGAGAATGTGTAGTTATTAAATACAAACGTAGCTTTAGTTTAGTGAGTAATAAATTTAGATAACGTACCTTTTTGTTCTCCACGGATGACCAGTTTCGATCTCTTTGTTCAGATCATTATTTTATCCATTGTTACACAAAGGTACCATTAGTTTTTTTCAATAAAGGTACGTTAAATAAATGTATTACCCATATTGTTTAGCCCTACTCTAGAGGCTAAACCCCCAAAATGAATGTAGATTAGTCATCATAACTGTTTGTAAAAGTAACTAAAGATAAACAATTTGTTTATATTTCCTTGAGATAGAAAACTTCAGAATAATTTAAAAAAGTAAAATGTTTGAAAATAAAGAAGGTTTTAATAATAAATCCTTTTAATCTATTTATCCATAAAATTATTAACTAAACATGTTTTTAACTAATTTTGTTGCATTTACAAATTCTATTGAATGCTTTTCTTGAGCAGGAATGTATGTTTTTACTTTTCGTGAAGTTGTTTTGTATTTTAATTAATTTAAATCTAAGTAGCTGTAATGATGATGTATAAAAGCTCTTACAAACTTCTGCAAGAAACATAAAAAGAGTCTGAAATATATAGACAAGATAATAATAAGAGCCTGTTAATAGATAAGATAATATTATGTAAACACATTAAAGTACAATAGAGGAAAGAGAAAGAAACCAATCTAGCGTGAAAACGACTGTCGGATCTGTAATAACGCAGAAGATGGTTATTTTTCATTGGATAACAGAGAAAGGTCTTAGACATTTATTTACAAAATGACTAGCTGATAAACATAAATAAATAATGTTTATTTGCTCGCAGATGTGATTAAATAAATAAAAGGACTGTCGGCTAAATATTGTGCCTTACCATTACGCGCAAGTAAAAACAACTATTTTAGATCCGAGTTACATGGCCTAAAAGTAAATTATTAGGTATGCTCAAATAAACTCTAAAAATCCCGTTTTATATCAGTTTGTTACTAAGAGTAGTACTCCTGAACGAACATACAAATTACAAATCAGGTTTTGAGGTGTATTGTATGCCTTACATCTATGAATACATTTCACATTAATTCATACTGCTTTGATTTATTTTACCGGATAAACCGGCGTATACAGTAAAATAAAACACAGACGAACGTGTCACAGTGTTAACCTTTTGATCCAAATCTGTGTTTTATTTATAATGGTCGCGTGTCACGTCCGTTCATGAAACCTATAATATAAAAAAAAAATCAATCTTTAAACAGGAACCCTAAATATTTCCGGCATAAAAGTTGCCTAAATTAATCTCTGAGAAGTCGTCTACATGTTAATGAAAGTTTCGTCAAAATCGGTTCAGCCATCCGGAGATTAGCGCGGCCAAACAAACAGACAGACAGACTGATTACAAATTTATAATTGTTTGTTTAGAAATTTGTAGTGTGTGAATAACCATATGATCTTAGAAAAAAAGCTTACATTTTGAAATCAGTCTGACACTTAAATTGTATTTATATAGATATGTAACATCTGATCTATGCATGTGTTTAATTTTAATCATGGACTAAACTTTGCTATTACCTATGCTTATTACGATTGTTAAGTTATTACAACTTTATTATATAATAATCTCAAAAGAAACACGTATTTATTTAGCCATTATTCTCTTACAAACATTCATAAATAATTTTAAATCATTTTACTGAGTGTTAATATAAAACTATTGGAATAAGAGATGATTAATTACGTTAAACTTTATACACATTTGTTTGGGAGAGATTTTAATACTTAATCTTGTCTCTTGTATTAATTTCAGGCCTTAAATCTTCTATGGACATTATATTTGTTTTACAAACAGAAGACTTTCATTCTATCATGGTATACATTTTACCACATTTTTGAAATGATACTGCTATATAATATGGTAAATTACACACAAAACTTATAATAATGAACTACAGCAAATCATTAAGTCTACAAGACAAAGTGTTCAATAATAATTATATATATTATAAAATAGGATTGCCTGCAATAAGTTTGCTTTGGTAGGGATCGAGGGACGTGTCGTTTATTATTGCTAGGATTACGTTAAGAAGGATAAAGGATGGATTGAAGCTTCTGAATTCAAGAACGTGACATTATTTCTAAGACGACAAATATTTCATTTTACCGATAACCCCAACATTATTTTATAAATCCTTTAAGATTCAGACTTTAAACCGAAGACTCAATAAACTCAATGTTTTTACTGATGGGGTTTTTATAATATCTGCTTACTGTTGAATCTGTAATATAAACATTGAACACAGAACATAAATTGAGAATCATTTAAAATAATTATTTAAAATTTGGTATAGATGAAAATAGGAAAGCTAAGTTTGTGAGCAATATCACAAGTATCCGGAAATTGTTTGTTTTTTTTTAATAGGAACTACAAAAAACAAAATAATATATTTTTATACAATTTTTATATTTTACGAAATATTTACAAAGAGTAATAAAAATTACTAAGTGTTATAAAAACTTTAAAATATCTGTTTTTGAATATAATCATCAAAAAACTGATATTGTTAATTGATAGCCGCAATTATGTACTTAAAGTATTATGTATTATGTAGGACCACGTGTTAATTTTGTAGTAGATCAGGATAAACTTTCAGAAGGACAGTTATTAATTTTTACCAAGAATTAAAAAAATTAGTTATATATTTTTATCATAAAATGTTTTACTGATATTATTGTGTCTATTGTATCTGGATTTCTGGACCCAAGCTGTTTTTGTTTTACAAAACGGAATAACTGATTTAATTCTTCGACGTCTAATTGAGACGTTTCAATTGTTCTTCAAATTTAAATTTCTTTACTTAAGGTTGGGCGATTTTCCCTAATTAACATTTCATTCGTATGATTACTCATAGAATTAAGACGACAATAAATCACTCAATAAACTACTAAATCGTCATAAAAATTTATTAGATGTGTCATCAGCCCATTATTTTTTATTTAAAAATGTGTGTTAAATTTCTTTTGGTATAAATTAACTTTAAAACTATCTGATAAGATTGACTGTTTTCTTTTTATTTTAAATAAAATAATTTAATATGCCTAGAAATTTCTCAATAACATGATACAGTAAAAATTAATTTTAAGTTTATCACTGCCAATGTCAAAGTTGGATTCAATTAAGTACCTAGATACTAGATACTAAATGTATAAACTAAGCTTTTCAAATTTTAGCCAACCTGTCCTTCTAAACATAAATAACCTGTCTTATTTTGTAGGTTATAAGACAGAATTTCATATATTTAGAACCGTTACTATAACATCATGTATTTCTTAAAATTTTGCTTCGAAAATCATTTTCAATACACTATTGATTAAATTTTAGTTTATCTCCTGCAAAGCAGAGACCTTTTCTTAACTTTAATTTAAGTATTTCTCCAATTACTTCTGACACTATATTAATTATTTGTGTTTTCAATTAAACAATCTTTATCTTCTTTTATATACTTAAGCTCATAATGTTCATATTTAATAATTAAATTGTAATTAATATTAATATTAAAATTCCAAAATAAAAAAACATTATTAAGGGAAACACAAATACAAATATATATTCATCGTCGTTTAAAATAATAAATAAAATAAAAAATTTGATTTAAAAAATCTATAGATTTTACGGATATTTAAATTTTTCTGTAAAAGTTAACCTCATATAGTTTGCAAAATTTTATTTCAATTGAGAAATAAATGAAGTTAACACTGAGAAAAATTGGACCAAACTAATCACTTAAATTATCTACTTAAGACAGCATTATTTAGATTTGTTTATACACTTTCCGCTGTTCAATAGTACGACGACCTATCAATAATAATTCGTGTGAAAAGTATACTCAAATGATGATCTCTTGACAGATTAACAACACTAAAAATAACCCCAATAGCCTAAAATACTACTATTTCAATATTAGAATTTCGGTGTTCAGTGTTCATCTTTTAGTTTATTATAATTAGCAATATTAAAATAAAACTTTCAGTTAATTGTTCATACATAAAGATTGTGATGTATTCCAGAAATGTATTTATGACGTTAAAACTATGACGAAGGTTCCTTTAAAAATCGAAAATGTTTCGTTTTCATTTCTGAAGCATATTATTTATTGATCCTTCTTATTTACAATTCCAGTTTCAATAGTATGATTGTTCGTTGTTTTATTCTTATTCTTTCTTATTATAAATTTATAACAAAAACTTATTATTTCTAGCACAAACATTGATGGTTTTCCTCCGAATTCAACGTGTGATTTAAAATTTGGAAGACAGGTAATTTATCATGGTACAAATTTATATACTGAGCGGTGTTATTAAATTATAATTTGAATAAAATAATTATTATTTTATTTAAATTTTGTATAAAAAATAAGTTTTTATGAAAAAGTATAGAAATTAATTGTGTTTGTAAAGCAACGGTAATTGAAAAAATATTAAATATTTCCAATCAACCCATGAGTTCATATTGCGTATAAAATGTAAATACAAATATTTACAGCATTACTGAAAACAATGCTTACATGTTTAGCAATCCTGAGCTTTTATTTATTCATGTTGTGGTACAAACCTATCAATGAAAAAACTAAATAAAAACTTCCTCTGACAAAACAGAATTTGCTATTTATTGTTTATGTTTTTATAGATCGCATATTTCATTTGAATGGTGTTATTTTAACGATGGTATCTAAGTTTGTCAATCACTTCCAAAAGGGAAAGAATGTATATTTTTTATTTTTAATAGCTCTATTTTAATGTTTTCAATAACATTTAAAAATCAAGAGTGAAATTGTGACTGTGTTGAAAAATATTTAACATATCAAATATCTCACTTCTTATAATTTGGAGGCAAATTAAAGTAATTAACAGAATAAATGACAATTGAATTCTTCAAAAGAAAGTTAAATGTATGTTTAGGAACAAACAGTTTGGAAAAAAGTGCTTCCAAGTTTCCGCACAAGGTGTATGCTCAAGCAAGTAATCAACTCGAATAAAATCGAGTGTACGTCCGTACGTACAAACGTACGTGAGTAACATATAATATAACAGCTGATTTCACCCATCATCTGTTCTAATCTAGCGTAGATTATACTTTGAGGTTATCTTTACAACTTCAATCATTATAATTTCTTGCGAAGTTGATTTTTGTAAATATGAGTAATAGAACTAATGCATGCTATAATACGTTATAATATTTGCTTTGAGATTATAAAATAAAACCTTTTATCTCAATATATTCATTTATACAAATTTAAAGAAGAAATACCTATTCAAGGGTAGGGCATTCAAAGACCGTTTTAATGAACACTTGCCGCATAAAAACAAGCATAAATTAAAATCTAACTTTGCTCAACATTTAATTGATAATAATCATTCATACACTAATTTCGACAAAAATCTGGTTCCACTTCATATTTGCAAAAAAAGTAGACTTTTGAACGCTTTAGAAGAATTCGAAATTTATAAGGAGTTAAATAACAATCCATCTAACTTATTAAACGATCAGCTGGATTTTAAAAATAATAGTTTATATGACACAGCCCTAGGCTATTTTAAACCGGTTTTCTAACTACTACATTTCGTTTGACAGTTTACTACAGTGTACCATAAACCACACTACGACCTACACGCCGAATAATTGTCCGGCACAATTAAGTTTTTTTAAAGTGTTGTAACTGTGGTGTTTTTGTGTTTTTTAAACCTGTGTTGTGTGTTTTATTGTGTAAGTGTACTTGACAATGGGATTGCGGTCCCGAAACGCGTCGTAACATTCGAACGACCAACAAAAGGTCACAAGACGGACCAATAAAAGGTAATATTTAATATTATTATTGATATATTATCCTATATATTATTCAAAGAGACTTGGAATCCAAGAATCATGCAACTAAAATACCTATTCGTTTAACTTCGGAAAGCATTAATAAAATACCGCACTATAGTCAGAAAATGCAGAAAAATAAAAATAAAATGATATGAAACATTTAACAAACAAACAAATTCATTATTCAACATGATTTCATTGTAAAAGATTTCTAATTTTTTCGCCACATGTCACACAGAAACACTCCTAAAATATTGTCCACATCTGTTCAGTCTTCATGTGCCCAAAACATAACTCACACTTATTAATATTAATATCACATCAACACATCATATTCTTCATTTAATGAACTAACTATCTAACCAATATAATCCTCTAAAACTAAAAGAATATAGTGCAAGTACTGAGGTTTTTAAATAATCAGTATTATTTTATTAATCTACTTTGTATTTATTAAAATATAAAATAGAACAACTTACCTTGAAACTTGCCCCGGTTTCGCGTACCATTTACAAAACCTAGATTCTGAAATAAATTTTCTTGAGGTTTTATCTAACTGGAATCTGTTTCAATCAGCTTTTTTGGTGGCGACCAAACAATTCTGATAATTGTTGCTATCATCCGATTACCTTTAGAAATAATTTTCATGGAGAGCTCTTCCCGACTCCTACCTACATGATGTAGATAGTAAAATTCAGCGCATAGTTAACATAAATGGCCTGTTAGGTGTTGGTTATCACGAAGGTCATTACGTGCCCTAGGAGCTCATTTTATGTAGACAAAATTATAAGTAATTACTTTAAAATAATTGAATAGAAACTGCTATTAAATTTTCTATTGTTTATGTGCAAGTAAATACTCAGTAAGTTAAATTTAGTCTGAAGTTACCTTGA
Source organism: Philaenus spumarius (assembly GCA_018207615.1). Taxonomy (NCBI): domain Eukaryota; kingdom Metazoa; phylum Arthropoda; class Insecta; order Hemiptera; family Aphrophoridae; genus Philaenus; species Philaenus spumarius. Next base: position 506,670 of record JAGFPH010000086.1, read on the forward strand.
CTTAACTGACACGCCAATATGCATTGTAAATTCTGCAAAAGCCTCGCGTGAAAACTTCAAACTGGAAAGGGGCGGAGCAAATAACTTTGCTAAATTTACACAAAAAGTAATTTATGTAAATGTTTATTCAGAATGCACGAGTTTATTGCACGAAGATTACATTGTGAAAAACGAAGAATGTTTTAAATACTACAACAATTTAGTGACATAACATACATATCAGAAGAACAAGAACTCGAGATAATGTTTAATCGTGTTATATTTCAAAATTTAAACAAATCAATAAACCTATATAGACAATTTCTACATTTAAAACTAACCAGTATTTTATGAATGCTATTGTGATATTTATTCATTGCGTATTTTTGTGCATTATATTGTCTCTGTAAAGAGGATTTCTGAATATTTTCACAGACAGAAAAAATGTGTTAGAAGTAAAGTACAAGTAAAATAATATTTGTAATACAAATTAAGTTTGTATGTAGTTTATTCAAAATACGTGGTTATAAGGCTTCTTTAAAATATCAGAACTATATGAAATGATTTAGATGTATATAACTGCTTATAAATAAATGTACACACTTTTGTACTAAAATAAGAACGTAGAATTTGTTATGTCGCTCACTTCGGTCAATGTGAAAGTGACTATTGCATCTAGAAGAGAATTAATTAAGAAATAAATCCTTTACTGGATTTCTGGTTAAAAGGAAATGAGAAAGTGATTGCAGGGCATCAAAATATCTTCAAAGCACTAATTAGAAAGCTTTTAGTTTATTCAAAACAGTTTCCGCCTTTCTGCAATACTAATCATATTACTTGATTGCAGGTTGTTTTATGATTATTACACCCTTGAATTTTGATATTACAATCAGAACTCCCACCGCCTGAGTATCGGAGCAACAGAATGATTTCGTGTCCTTCCGGATAAAAAACTTTTTACTAAATTAAAAAACTGTAAATTGTAAATAAAAGAAATATTAGGGTATAATTTTAGTTCTTAAAACGATAAAATTTCTCACATTTTGATACTGATGCAACTTATTTTACATTCTAAAATGCCTTTCAATCCGTCATAGGTTTAATTTAAGTTGTAATAAGACTCTCTGGATTTGAGTTGCAGTTGTGCTTTATTATATAGATTCATAGGCATCGGTTTGGTATTTCCAGCAAATATATTTTTTGTGACAGCTTATAGGGATTGGAATTCTCTATTTGAAAATGTATAAAGGATTATTTTTTGTTCTTAGTAATTCTATGCTTTAGCTTAGGTGTCAGTCCTAAGTTAAAATACTGATGTTTTCATGCTTTTGTGTTTAATTTGTAGGTTACGTTTTGTTGCAAATTGCGTTTAAACAATATTTTCTCATATGTCACTTAATTTTTCATTGTTAAGATTGAGTAGAATAGATGATCTTGTAAACAAAATATGTTTTAATAAAAATTAATTATATAATAACATTGAAAAGAAGAAAATAAATTATACAAAAGCCTATCATAGAGGTAATTAGCCTAACATTAAGCTAAGCATTGTGGATATTTGATATGCTTGGTTAATATTATTAAGTGTAATTGTGTTTAAACTTTATTTAACTATATTTTGCAAAGCTGTTAAATAATTGATTAATTTTACAAGTTTAATTTAAAACTTAAATAAAATCAAACGTTTATAATGTTATCACGCTTCTATTTGGGGATTATTGCTAAACGAAATATCGTAATTTACTTTTTGATGAACATACTCAGAATTAGTTAAATACAATGTTCTGTAATAAAATACTTATAATCATGATTTGTAGACATAGTTAGACTATTTTAAACGTTATTCAAAGCACATTTAAAACATTGTTTTTAATATGTTTTTCTTTAATTTACTCATTGCAGCTTTTATGAAGCAATTGTTTAAACGCTTACAAAATAATTAAAAACATTTCACTTTTGAAAGTGTACTAATTTATTTAAGGTACATAAATTACTTTCTCTTCTTCCACACTTAGATGCATATAACATTAATTGTAATTCCAATGGCTTTATCTCGGCAACT
>JAGFPH010000086.1:509110-549897 GCA_018207615.1 Philaenus spumarius
ATGCATATAACATTAATTGTAATTCCAATGGCTTTATCTCGGCAACTTTAAGAGCCCGGGTATTAAAACCTAAGTGATATTTACTTTACTGTGGCAAAACATGGTAAAAATTTAATAATAGTAAATATACTAATAGAACATTTTGAATTAATTAAACACATACCAGAAAATCAAGTATCAAAATATGTATTTAGACAGTCCTGTAAGTTATATAAGTAAAACAACTACAGGACTTTAGTTTTTCTGAAATAATTTCAAATAATTACAATTATTGTAATCGCTACAAAAAACAAAAAACAAAAATCAGTTAAGACAAATAAAAATATTTATTTTATTGGTTCAATTCAGCTAGTTACATACAAAATAGAGGATTGGTGTAACATAGCTAGCTAAAGCTTGTAGCAATAATAAAATAACTTCTGTAAATTTGTACAGGTGGTTTGGTTATTATTATTTGGGAGCTGTTAAAAAAAAAAAAACAGAAACTAGTCTTGAATCTATTGTTAAACAGTATAAGTTGGAGGAATTTCACTAATTAAAAATGTATTGCCATACTAAGCAAAGAATAGTGCAAGTTTATAATAAAGGTTTCATTATTGAAAATATCATTAAAAGTTTTCGCGTAAATATTTCTAATACGCTCCGAGATTTTCTTACAATTTTATTCTTTACTTTACCACATCTGCCCATCCTTTACACAACATTACATGTTCATTCAAAAGCTGAAAGTCATTTACAAAAGCCGCATAATATTTCTATAATAAACAAATATTTCCGACATACTGTATTCCGTAGAATATGTTACGATAAAATAGAAGTGGGTTTTAATTAAGCCAATTTTTGTACTACTGTACATAATAAATACAAAAGCAAGTGGTGTATGTTATAAGTATTACATATACGGTATGCATTAACATGTATATCATGGTATATATTATATATATATATGCTATATAGGGTTATATAGCTAATGTCAGGGAGATGTAAATTTGTAGCATTTATTATAAATTTGAACGGAGGATCTATTCAATCCAATGCTATTCATCATGGAACCAGATAACATTCATAGTTGAATGCAGAGTATACAGTATACTTATAAAACACGAGGGCATGTGATTTAGAAGCAGTTTTCTACTCGTTTTGTTATTTAAGAATACTATTAACTATAGTTTTAAACTCATTATATATTTTCATTAAATTCTGTTTATTTATTTATTTGTGAATATAGACAGATATTTAAAAGGTAAATGTATGAATAAGTCAATAGAAATGAAACAAAAGCTTCGTTTACAATAATTTAATTTAAACGATGTCGTATTTTTTAAGGTGGTTAACAATATTTGGCAAATACCTGCCTTTTGTGTTTATATATATTTAATGTTGTTTTTTGGTTAGTTATTTAAGTGACAATTTATTTATGTGAAATGACAAAATTACACTAATCTACTTTAAGCAATCACATACGTGCAATATGTTAAAAAAAGAATAATTATTAAACAGGTGTTTGAAGTACTATTCTGTGCGTGAAAATCAAAAGTTATTTGACATTTCAAAAAATATGTCAATATGAAAATAAGTTTTAATTCATTTTATTAGTAACTAAATGAAAAACCTGCATGCTCCGCTCACCAACCACGTTAGAACCTTCTATACACAAAACCATGTTATGTTTTCTTTATAATAAAGGTGTAGGATTAATAATAACCAAAAAGTTAAGATGGTTAATAATGTTAATATTATTAAAATCAAATTATTTCGTATATTTTATAACAGGAGTTATAATAAAGGCCAAAAGAACCAACAAGGCTCAGGTCTACACTTTAATAAAAACCTATAACTTATAAGTTAGAAATACAAATAATTGCTTCAAAGTTATAAATCAGCTGTTAATGGAAATATTGGAGCAAACAGTTATTTTATCTGTTATTTTATTCCATTGGTTGCTATGGTAATGAATGGCCTGACATAAGATTTTTTTCCGACTAAATTTACAAATATTTAAATAAAAAAACGTTTTTATCAAAATGAATTATAGCCAATGTTACTCAAAGGGACGTGTAGCTTTTTATTAATAAAACTATTTTTTCAATCAGTTTAGTAGTTCCAGAGATTAGCCCCTACATACAAACAAACAAACAAACAACAAAACAAACTTTACCTCTTTATAATATTAATAATAAATAATAATAATAATAATAATAATAATAATATATAGATTATATAGTTAAATACAAAATAGTGACAAAAATATAATTCTTAGAAAGTTAAACTATTGTATTGCATGAAATCTAATATACTGTAATTTACTTTCGTAATGCTTAACCAGAGTTGGATATTTTTTAAACGAGTATAGTTCAGCAGAATATTTTATTTTTTACTCCTACATTAGTGGAACCTAATGATGGCTCAATACAATTCTTCTAAACATGATTCTTAGACCAATAGTTAAAAACTAACTTTTGCATTTATTAAATACTGAATGAAAAAGGGAAAAGTATATTAGGTCTACATTGCAGTAATATATTTTACTTTAAGTTGTAAATGTGTGTAAATTAGACCTTAGTTTAAATATAAGCTTGTGTACGTAGCTTTGTGTCCACCATGTGAAAAGTGGGGGCAAAATATTACCTTCGAAATTTAAGATTGTTAATAGAATTAAGTACTATATTTTGTTATTTAAACCTCTTATTGCCAAGAACGATTAAAAAAGAAAGGGATTTGTCGACCATAACTGCGTGGGTAGTGTTTGTTGTTTATTACCTCTGGGTGAAGTAGTTAAATAAATTTACAGTTCCAACTTGGGAATAGAGTATAAAACCTTTACTGTATGTACCAAAGGGCATAATAATACTCATGGGCTGAATCATAACAGGATGTTTGATTAAAGTTATACACATGTGGGTGATTACTTATCAAACAATATTGCTTACAACTAAAATATATAAAATTATTTATATATAACAATTGTAATTTGTCTTACAAATATCAATAATTTTTCAATTTCAGGAATCTTAATCTGAAGTTTAAACAATATAAAAGATTAAATCGAAGTTAATCTAAATGCAATACATCTTTCTATCCGATAATATCTTACTTAAGTTAGATGAACCATCCCAATTTGTGATTTTCAGAACATATTATTTTACTGTTTATTGCTTTATTTATAATAAATCAATAATTAAAATCAATTGATATTAAAATCAATAATTTGAATATGAAAATTAACCTGTAAGAATATTGTAGGTTTTATTGCATACACTTAAATGCTATTTGCTCTTTTTGTAACAATATGATTTGTTTTTAATATCTAGTATATATTTATTTGTTAAATAATTTCTTAAATACAATCATAACTGACTAAAAATTGCAATTTAAGTTTTTCATTTTTCAAAGGGTCTAATTAAGTTAATTTATAATACAATTGTATATAGAAAAAATAATAAGTAATCCTAGCTATGCATTATTAAATCTGAAATAATCTTTTCCATTACTAAAAATTATTGCTGAAACTGATACAAATTAATTAATGGTTGATTGGTTACTATTATTTTGTCAGAACAAAATCTTCCCATATCGAGATATGTTTCGTATTTATGTATTCCAACAATGTACTAACATGATTAAAGGCCCGAAAAAATTAATTTACCCTAAACAATTTTTGTTAAATATATAACTTCTATATATTCTGCCTGAAGTTCTAACTTATGTAATCTAATCCCAGTATGTTTCAAGCAAATGATCCCGTATTGAGATATGCTATATATTTATATATTCTAACAAGTAGTTAAGACAAATAAGTACGAACGAGTAAATTACTGTCGTCATTGGGTAAAGAACTAGTGCAGCTTGCTGACGGTTCATCACACGCCACTGGAGATGTACTTTCGTCGAAAGATACCCGGCCAAATGCCTTATCTTACTGTATCTTGTTTACTGTTCCGGCTCTACAAACATGTTTATTTGTTTATTTCAGTTCATTAGCGATAAAGGTTATTGTTTACTATTAGTTTGGTTGGTTTGCTTGAAACATACTGGGACTAGATACAGTAGGCCTACTATAAATTAGAGTTATAGGCAATTTTTGTAGTTTATTTTAGGGTGAATTTATTTTTCCGTGCCTTTATTAATGTTAATTTGTTGTTAGAATACATATATACGAAACATGTCTCAATATGAAAAGATTTGGTTCTGACAAAGTAATAGTAAACAATTACCTAATTAGAGAATTATTTTTAATAAATTCTTGAAAAACTACATTATTGTACCGTTCACTAACCCATTGTAAATTAAATCCTTCACCATTAGAGACTTATATTTCATGGAAGTTATGTTTTTAGTTAATACTCAATCAGAATTGTTAATTTTATTAAAAAGTCATCAAACGTAACCTATAAAAATCAGATACATTTTCAAAATATTCAAAACAAGTGTTATTGTAAAATGTTTGACAAAGCGGTAGTTGGGTAGATTTTAATGTTAATGCTAAATATTCCAATTAATTCTTTTCAATAAATGCATTCGCCAAAAATGTCTACTATTTAATGAAAATGAATAACAATTATTCAAAATAGTTATAATGGTTTATCAGTTTCTGAGAACTCTCCAAAAAAAATTCTACTTGTGTATTAAATATAAAGAACATTAAAACTAATGTATTCCATTATTTGCATTGACACTTATGAGCACACGTGGCACCGTATATACATAATGTGAGCGTGATTGCACATATATACATAATGACCTACTAACAAGGTGAAAGGTCGATAGTTCCTTTACTGGCAAGGCAACGACATATGTATGAATATATTGAAGCTGTACTAAACTGAAACTATTAGTTTGCATTGTTTACAATTGTATGTTCATGTTTCTTCCAAATTATAGCTGAACACAACACGTACAAAAACTACAATTTTATGGAAACTCTACATTTTGTAAGCAAAGTGTATACTTTATTTTTGTTTTGAATTATTAATGTTTGATAACTTTTTAGTTTTTGAAATATTCACTGTAATACCTGCTATTATGACTTCTATAAATTTTGTATGGACTACATGTATTTAGTTTAGACTGTGCTGTATTTTCATACTACAATAACTATATAAACCATTATTTATTGTTTTAAGGATATTTTTATCACTGACTATATATTATTGCCATTCTAATGTATAAATCATAAAAAAATTAAAGAACGAAATTGTTACCCCTTTCAAACAAAATTATAAAATATATAATTGAATAGCCTACATAATCTAATCATTATGCCTAATATTGAGACTATCACGAACAAAAAATATATAGGACAATTTACAAATACAATAGATACTAAGTTAAAGAGTTACAGACATTTTATGAATGCAAGATAGCTAATTATAAAATGTTGTTATTTTTGGTTAGATAAATTACACATATCATAGTAAATATATCTATCAAAGGGGTATTTACCCCTCTATGTATCTTTAGATGGGTACCATGTCTCTGAGCACAAAGTAGATGACCTGAGATTATAAAACCATGTTCATATCTTAAATTTTTACACGATTCACTCGAAAAAAGATTGAAATGAAAATAGTTTTTAACGTGAAAAAAACGGGGCATGCCAACTTAATAATCGTAAAGATTTTATAATCGCTGGAGTTACTAGTTCGACATCTATTGTGTAAAAAGTTAAGATTCCTGCAATATAACACTCGATTATCTCTGACATAATAAACCTAGTCTTTTAAATAAAACATATCATAGTCCATCAATTAATTTAAGTAAGACTTTTAAAACAACACAAAATAACTTTTATATAGAAATAATTGTTTACAATGCTTATTTGGCAAACTTTTAAATAAAGTAAATTTAATTATGAACTTTTTCTAAAATGTAAAGACAATTTTTTCAATTGATTTGTTCTTTGTACTCTTATAATGTTAATCACAATTATTTTGATTATATAATAATTATATAATTTAATTTCTGATTAATAATAAACAAATTTTATTGTTAAAAGTTACAAAATAAAGTACTTTATCGAATATTTCATATCATTTTTCAATTACATATTTTGTTTAAGTTTTTGAAACTGCATTCATCTTAAATTTCGAGTTTAAAAATGTAATTTGTACAGAATTCTTGAAATTTAAATCTTTTGGTAACCCTTTTAAAATTTAGAATTGTTAATTAAATTAAATTTTGATAACACGCAGTATAATTAAAGAAACAACTACTTTTTAAAACAAATACAAACGTAAATGAAGAAGGAATTATTAAGGTATATGCCGGACGAGTCACTCTTTGACACTATACATGTTATGGGTGTTGTGAATGTTTTTCTTCTTGAAACATGAAATAGTTTTCTCTGTTGAACTAAATTTGACGAGGAAATTGCGAAAAGTAGGAAAAGCTATCTTTTGTTTTATTAACTTTTTTATGTTACTAAGCTAAGTAAACAGAAAGTTAAGTTTTGAAAGAACTGAGAAATGTTAAGTGGGTTTCGGTTTGTTAATATGAATACTGTTGCATCAATCTTCTAGTAATATAAAAACAACCATAAAAATCTAAATATGAGGTCTAGTAAAAATATTTAGGGAAATTGTGCTCATGAAGAAGTAAAGATAGTTTTATGATTCATCTGCCAGTATCGATTATAGTTTTGCCTAGCGGTACGATCTATCTAGTTTGAATTCCCAGCTACTAACACATATAGTTCAGTTCATATTTTGCCATCCTTCTCCACTTCTTCATCATTAGAAATGTTACATCAACAAAATCTGTTTCAAATTGAATTAATAGAATCTTCTATTTCAGAACATTAACAAACCTTGCCCCCTTTTATTTCCTAATATCAAACGAAAGTAATGTTATAACCTAGCAATACGCAAAAATATAAAACGCGCATCTTCATCTTAAAGCTTTTTTTTATCCCAACTATAATAATTATCTTGTACACCATCAGAAGCATAAATTAGAGGCGCTGTGGTGATTAGGGTGTCAGCATCCGTGGTTGCTTGGGGCATTTAAAAATTGGCATGAAATGAATAAATTTTAAGACCTATAACTAGATATTTCCTTTATTAACATTAAAATGTAAGTTCAAATTAGACATAGGTAATAGAAGTTGACAAAGAACTTAAAGTGTTTATCACTTTATTATAAATAATCAATTGTACCCAACAATCGGTTTACCAAGGAGTGTTCGAAATTAAAAACACGTACATTTTTATATAATTTATTTTTATTTCAAGTATTTGCTTTAAAAAAGATAATATGGGCTTTTCTGCTTAAATGTTGAAGTTATTAAACTTTTAATGGTGTAATGTCGGAAGTGGCGAAGTATTTCCTTAGTAGATTATTTCTGGGATAGTAAAATAAACTATTTGTTTAGAATAATCTTTAATAAAGATATCTCTTTAAGTTAGTCTTCAGAGCAAAGGCTCATTTGAGACACAAGAAAAGTTATATTTAAAGTTTATGTTAAATGAGTTTGATTTAGTTGAATTTCTTGTAACACTGTAAGCTTATTCATAAATGTCATAAAAGGAGTACACAGAATTGTTGGAACTAAATCCAGGCTAAGTTATTAAAACTCTTTTTTTTAAATATAGTCTCTTAAATAAGTACTACTCAAAAATGTTCACTACTCCATTTGTCTTGGAGATAAACTTTGTTGCGTGGAGAATTTTCTGACCAATTTTTCTCATACAATTTAAATCATACACTACATATTAAATCTCCTTTTATAATGTATAGCGCAAGAGTTTAAGTATGACATTATAAATGACGTGAGAAATCTTTTGCTATCCTTATCCCGAAAAAAAACTATTCCATACCTATGAATTCCATAGTATGAAATCTTTTAATTATTTTGATGGGAATATTTTGACCTGATTACATGGGATGCCACACTGATCGGAAAATTCTATTAAAACAAAGACACTTGACATTGAAATTGAAAAATAAAACATAAATATCTACACTTTTAGAGGCTATTCAGCAATTTAGAGACTAAAAGAGTTTAACACAAAATAAATAAAAAAATAAATTTCTAACCATAAAAACGCGTGTAAAAAATAGTGGCAAGTAAGACCGTTTTCCCGTGCAACGAAAATTACTCAGGACATTATAGAACGGGATAGTGTCTCAAAGAGGATAAACAAGTAATTTATAGTTGTGGAAATTTACTCCTCCTTCATTAACCCCTTCATACATTACAATAAGTTAGAGTTACGTTAAATATATTCGACGACAATAATCAATAACGGGAATAGCTCATAAGTAATTCAAATTTTCAGTATTAATCATTTTAAATCTATACAGAATTGTTGAATATAGTAAAACCATAAGGCCTCTAACCATTTTAAAATAATTTTTATATAATTAAAATACACCATTTCTTAAATGTGTTTGGTCAAACAAAAATAGGTTGAGGTAATTCAGTAGTAATTTATTCTTTTGTGATGTGTACTTTTGATAGGATAACTGTAAGAGTAATCTACAATATATTAAGTAATTTATTGCTTAGAGTCAGCATGCTACCAGTTTAAACAACCTAGAAGCAATAACTGTTTGATGTTACCCACTAAAAGTTATGAACACAATATAGCAGTAACATTGGTCAACATAAACCCACTTTAGGCGATATACTACTATAACGTGTTAGCAAACACTTCGTAGCAACAACGGTGCCTCGTTAAGAACTGCGATTACAGTAAATTATAAAAGTTATCATTACGTCCTGTTTGATAAACATCTTACAGATGTCTCGTAGTATTATTAGAGTAAATATTTATTGATATTGTTCATATATAAACACAAACTAGCAAATGACAAGGCAACTATCTCTCCTACTATTTCCATCGATTATTTATAGCCACTCTACACCAGACTGCAAAAACTTGTAATATGAGTAGTTTTATGTAGCCTTTATGCAACCGACATTTGAACAGCTATTGCTAAAGAGTGTTTCGGATAAAGTAAAATTTCGAAAAATAGTACTGTTTACAGTTATTGCGGGATTCAGTTGTGATTGTGAATTGGAACGAAAAATATGAAACGCTTACTTATATAATTTGAGCAGAGAAACTACGAACCGTAAAACCACAAGTTGCATCTTTATAATCATGTTATAGGTTTAATTAATACAGTTGTAACATAGCACGATTACTATGATTATTATTTAACTCAATCGCGTCAGAAGGCAGAGCAGTACTACAGTCATTATATTAGTATTTACTACTTCTTTACCAAACAGATTTTCTTAAACTATTTATCGGTATTGCTTGTACAAGCCGGATTAAAATAAAAGTATTGAATGTACTTGGGAATAATAGTAGCTTTTTTAGAAAAGATATATCACACAATGTACATTTGCCACTCATTACTATGTGCAAAGAAAGTAACATTACTCACTGTACATTTGCAACTTATTGTTATGTGCAAATAATATAACATCACACCTGTATACAGTATTTGAAACTTGTTATTATTTACAAAGGAAATAACATTACACGCTGTACATTTTCCACTTATTGTTATTTGCAGAGAAAAAAACACCACACACTGTGTATTTGCCACTCATTGTTATGTGCAAAAAATAAAATTACACACTGAATATTTTTAACTTATTGTTATGTGTAAAGAAAATAACATCACACATTGTACGTTTTTGACTTATTGTAATTTGCAAAGGAAATAACATTACACACTATACATTTAACACTCATTACTATGTGAAAAGAAAATAACACCACACGCTGTGTCTTTGCCACTCAGTGTTATGTGCAAAAAAATAACATTACACACTATATTTTTAACTTATTGTTATGTGCAAAGAAAATAACATCACACACTGTACGTTTTTTACTTATTGTAATAAGTGAAAAATAGGCAACAAATACCATCAATACAATAAAACTCAAAATAACCAGGGGAAAACAAGAACTTAACAACCCGTGGTAGGATTAGGCTGGCTAACAGATAAGAAGGGACTCTGAAATTAGACACTTACTAATTGAGAATTAGATAAGGGATGATTAATATAAAATGTAATACATAATATTAAATTATATTTAGACCGTGCATGGTCATTCTCCATTTAGTTTTAGAAAACAAATATAAATATATTGTTATATAGAACCTTATTTAATACTCATAAATGTAAGTTCAATAATTTATTGATGATGTATTTTTTTCATGACAGAAAATACTGACAATCATTCGGGCTTATTAAACAAAATACAACTGAGTGTTGAATGGGTGGTTTTAACGAAATGAGGTCTAACTGCCTTTGTTATACAGTGTGAGCAAAAAGTATGGATACAATCTGTTTAATTTTAAATGGATACAAATAGAAAAATGAAACTCAAGATACCTTTCTAGGAAATAAAAGTGAACTTTTTGGTCACTATTAAAACTTTGCCCTTTCCCCAAAATGGGATTTTTGGGGGGCAACTCAAAATTTTTAAATGTAAAGACCCATTAAGTGACATCTCATTTTAGGGGCCTTCATTAAAGAAGAAGCAAAGTGGAAACAAGAGCTTTCTATCTCAACCCAGTACAAAATTTCAGCTCTTTGAAATTTTCAGTACCTGGTGTGATTATACTTAGGAAACTTGCTGTTAATTGAAAACAATGAATTTGTGAAAAAAGATAAAATCAACAGCTAATAAAATAAACTTCTTTTTATAATGTATAATATTAATAATTTGTATTTCAAAAGCACTAGTAATTACAATTAACGGCTTTAAATTTATATTTGTTACCGTGAGACTAAAACTCATAGAAACTGTTTATGGGAAAGTATAACTTGACAAAAACGTCCGTGTTTTAATAATAACTTCAATTTAAAATACAAATTTAAAGACTGTTGTTTAAACATTTAAATTATTAGAAATAAAAAGTCCTTCAAACTATTTTGTTCCTAAAATAATATAAATACTATTATATTTAAAATATTGTTATTAATACCAAATACGGTCAAACAGAATAAAAAAGAAACATTTCGGAACAAGGGGTAAGTGGAGGTTTGTTTATGGTTTTCAAATTTAAGTTCTGAAATATTTATTTATTTAAACGCTTGTCTTGTTAAGGGAGCACTTCACCTTAATATTGATAAAAATGACAAAAAATTACAAAAAAAAATTTCACCCAGTTTTGTTCCCTGTGATTTTCTGAACAATTTTATATATATTAAGTATGGATAGTATGCTAATAATTAGTTTATTTTATCTAAAAACGAAACGCGTATATGTATATTCTTCAAATAACTGAGTCTTTTTCTAGGCCGTTTTCCGAAAGTTTTGTTTCTCACGTTTTCATTTACTGTGGCAGACATAACTCAAGTTGTATTTGAGATAGCAGCATAATTTTATTTTTATTTTGAAGAGGACATTTCATTGTACAACCTGTAGTATGGAAATACATTAGTTCCTACAATAAAGATTTTAAGAAATGATTAAAAAATGATTTTACTAAAATATTTTATAAAAAAATTAAATAACAGATTTTTTAAAGAAATATTTTATATAATTTAATATCCATACTACAGGTTGTACACTCATATTATAAAACACAAAATAATTAAGTTGCTTTAAAAATAAATATTTTTTTTTTAAAGCTGGAGTGTCCCCTTGAAAATTTTAGTTAACGTTCTTCTAATTATTACATCAGTTATTAAGTACGTAACTAGGTACGTTTACTATTTCAGTAGTTTTTTTAAAATTTATTTTCATAAGGGTTTTTTACACTAATAGTTTTGAGTAAAACAAATTATTTTGCATCTGTATTTATTTTAAAATAATCCTCCAAGAGCGCTGGCGTTGCCTGGATTGTTACGAATTCAAATTTTGGCCTATGAATAATTTATCTCATATCTTGAATCCATAACGTGAAACTTTCATTGAGTATTCTGGAGATTCACACTGCTGCTTTAATAGCAAAATCAACTAAAATAAAAGCGAGTTCACGTCCGTATGTACGTGCATACGTACGTATATGAGTAACATATAACAGCTGATTTCACCCATCATCTGTAATACTTAAATAAAACCCAGGGTATATTATACATGGGGTTAGGTTTACAACTTCAATCATTATAATTTCTTGTGGAGTTGATTTTTTAAATAATATGAGTTATAGAAGTAATGTATGCTAAAATACGTTATAATATTTGCTTTAAGGTTATAAACTGTATATAAATACAACCTTTTATCATCAATATATTCGTTTATACAAATTTAAAGAGAGATACCTATTCGTTCAGCTTCGGAAATATTCGAACATCTTCGTATAACATATAAAACAAATTCAATTATTAATTTATTCACTATAATATTAATAACTTCTAAACCATTTGATCTGTCAATGTGAAATAAAGACAAGTAAAAGATAATATTTGTATCTTTATTTAAATATATAATAACGTATATAAATACAAAAAAGTAACAAATAGGCCTACCTATTTATAATCCTTATAAATGTACACATTTATCGAGTTAAAAATCCCCGTCAGCATAGTTAGGTAGGCCTAGATAAAGTCTGTTGTTTTAAAAAAATATTGCTTTTTAAATGATGTATTTCTGATGTGTATCTTATCTGCCTGTGATTTTTCACGGGTGCTTACGAAAAATGGTAATTTATAATGGTGCTTATTTATAATGGTAATTTAAATTAATTAAGCTATTTCAGACGTTGTTCCGATCGCTACCCCACATTTCTTAAATGCATTGAATGCAATGAAAATGGTCAATATTAATTGGTAATTATTTAATGGTAATTATGGTATTACTAAAATTACATGTATTTAGGTCTGATTATTGAAATAGTTAATTTTAAAATTGAAAGCACATCAAAAATATAAGCCGTAGTGTTACGCAAGGAAACGTAAGTTAGTTTTAATAACTACAACAAGGAAAAGTTAACAAGTTACCTCTTGCAACACTTTCTACCTTATAAATAGTTTGAAAACCTTTCTACAACTTGTGTTTTATGGAGTTACATTTGTAAAACAAGTAGACTACAAATTAATAAGTAATTTATGCATGTTTTTGTTCTTTAATAAGATGAACTTAAATGAGTCGAGAGAATGCTATCGTGAACAGAGTCACGCACTTTATTGATTAAAACATTAAACATAATTATTTATTACCCACGAATATGTTTACGTATTTATATTGATATAAATGTAAATTATAAAGGTTAGATAAGAATCATGCAAATGTTTTCCGACAATTAGCTGTCTTCGTTAGCTAATTTTAGAGTTGTTCTTATTATACTTACCTTGATTTTAAAACAATCCTCTACAACTGTTCTATCGATTTTTCATTTTATTACATAATTCTAGTAATAGGGCCCACAGACGATCAACTTGGTCGATAACCTTGTTGTCAACCATGTTGTCAGTCGATGCAACAGACGACACGACATGTTGACAACCAAGTTTCCAACATCATTATATTGATGTTATATTTAGTTCCGCCCACCAAATATCTGACCTATTTGATCTTACCTCAACATTGTCGAACATATGGAATATCAACCACCAACCAGCCCACAGACTTTCAACATTGACGTCAACATGTCATCCAAGTTGATCGTCTGTGGGCCCTTTAAGACTCATGCTGTCGGGATGGCGAACACCATAGATTAATCTTATCTAGTAGTCAACCATGTCTTTAGGTCGAACCATGTTGTCAACCATGTTGTCGGTTGGTACAACAGAATGTTGATGTAATATTAGGCTCTGCCCAAAAAATATCAAACCTAGTAGAATACTGTAATAAATAATCGGGTTTATTTCAGTATAACATTTCAAAAATAGAAACTAAAGAAACTGTGCAAAGATTTTAATAGTGATACATTTATAGCAAGATAAATTATCTTATTATAACCATTCAACCATTCCCCATTATTTAGATATAATCTGAAGGATTAAATTGTTGAAATTAAAAAAAAATACTAATAATTCACAACAGGAAACACAATGTTAATAGTTTGTTTATCTTGATTGTTACCGTTTCATTATAATAAACCAAGTGAGTTTAGTGAACACGATAGTTTTCAATACTTACATTATAACTGGCTGACATAAGCAGTATCAGAAAATCATTACCTGAAACACAATTAAGAAGTAAATTAGTACATTATTTTATACTTTGTGGGTTGCAACTACAAGAATCTATTTCAAATATAAGGTAGAATTAATTATTATAAACGTTGACTGAACTAAATGAAGTGAGATATAACAAAATCTCGTGTTTGTAATAAATTTACACAAAAAAGCCGTAACTATTGGAATGTATAAAGATCTAAAAGTAAACGACAGGAGACCGAACACGTTATTTTTTTAAATAGTAAAGAAAAAAACAGAAATATGTGACCACGCTTAGGTAGTCAAGGAAATGGAAGATGTTTGTTATGGTTGGTTGGGTAAGTCGTATAACATGAGTGTTGCTAGTGAGTGATTATTTAGCGTAGTGGGAGAACACATTGCTATTTGAATATACGTTATCATTTACACATAGCTGAAAGAATATCAGGTGAAACAGAAATTTAGATAATTAGCTCAACAGTTCTAATCATTTTAGAAAATAAAGGTGGTTCAATCTATTGGTGAGACAGACCACCCGCGCGCAATGTATTGCGATTGAACCAAACAACTCAAAACTCCAGATAGTAACGCTAGTCGTGAAGCACATCATTAAAAAGTTCTTAAAAAAAAAAAAATTGTTTGTCTTTAAAGTTTGAATTTAACTCTAACCGTTTCAAAAAAAAGGCGCCTCGAAAACTTATTTTGCTTGGGTGGTCTGATTCACCCGGTATACAGTACATAAAATCGAAAACCTACTCACTCCCTTATCACAGTTTCTCCACCACCTAGGAACGTGAAATTTTGTACACATACTTTTCTCATAGGCCCTAGTCCTGTACTAAGAAATGATTTTAAAATATTTGGTCTTTAAGGTTTGAAAAAAACCACTAAAACAATAAATATTGTTGGTTAAATATCTCAAAAACCATTCCGCCTAGGAACGCGAAATTTGGCACACACATTGTTCATAGAAACTAGTGGCGCACTAATAAAGGTTTTTAAAATATTCCTCCTTTAAGGGTTGAAACAACCCCTAAAACAATAAATATTGTTTGTTATATGTCTCGAAAACCATACTGCATAGGAACGTGAAATTTGGTACACATATTGGACATAAGCTCTAGAGGCGAAGTAATAAAGGATTTTGAAATAATTAGCATTTAAGGGTTGGAATAGCTGATAAAACAATAAATATTGTTTGTTACACTTTCCATACTGCTAGAAAGCTACAATTTTGTACATTTACTTTTTACCAGACACATATAAAAATAAACCAGTTTGTCTTCTGTGGTCTTTTGTTACGCGTTGCTAATAACAACCCCTAAAAACAGTAAATATTAATTTGTTATTTGTTACCTTAAAGCTAGAGAGCTGAAATGTGGTACATCTATTTCTTACAAGATTCATGTACAAAATAAACCAGTTTTACATCTTGTCACGTTCTGCTAAGGGGTGGGAGTGTAGTAATAACCCCTAAAACAATAAATATTGAATATTATACATCCTTAAAGCTAGAGAGCGGAAATTGTGTATATTTATTTCTTACAAAATACGTATACAAAATAAACTTGTTTTACATCTGTTCACGTTCTGCTAAGGGATGAAAATTGATAACAAATCCGAAAAATTAAGTCAGTATTAGTTCTACTAACTCCCCACTAAGTAGGCAGTTGAAATTTGTCGTTAATTAATTTTAAGACCTATATAGCAAAGAAATAATAAAATATGCTATTTAAACAGTTGCATCTAATGAGTGAAACGGGGCAACTGTCTTTTTAAAATTAAAATAAACTGTTATTCTTCCTATGAAGCTAAAGAGCTGTTGTTTGACACATTTTTATCGTAAGTGGTAAATTGGAAGATTAACACACTAGCATTTCGATTAATAGCGTCTAAGGGTGAACATTTAAAAAATACCCGTAAAACACTAAATAATAATTCTCATACTTTTCTAGAGGGTAAAATGTATTACACTTATTTCTTAAATGGTACTGAGAAATAACTAACCAAACGCATTAAATGTTTGTTACCTGTGACTAATTTACTTGCTGTAAACCCCCTTTAAATAAAATATAATTTTTAGAAATTTGGATCATATTATTCATAAGTTATATTAAAAAAAGGCAAACTATTTTAATTTTGATTACTTTCACCTAAGGTATAAAATGGGACAATTACACCTTTATGTAGCCATTAAGTTACTGTAGGTAAAATGTAGGCAGACATATAACATTGTTTAACACAGGTGGATGGGAGAGGACTAGATGCGCTTCAAAACATGAATTTTAACCATTTCGTTCGTTTGAAAACTTATGGAAAAAACGTGTTTTAGCGCTTACCGTCGCTCAGCTGATCGTGTATGTAATATGTAAACATTGATTTTTGGGAAAACATTGATAGGCTTGAATGAAACTCACTACAAAGCGGATTTTTGGGCCAGCAGATTTTATGTCAGAATTAAACACAATTATTGTAAACGATATTGAATTCATTTACTTTTCTTTTTTGTGAGCGAAACCATTGGTACATGCTCACAATTAATATATGTAATACGTGTAAGCTTGGTTTGTCAATATGTGCCACTATAACTGTGCAGGGGTTGGGTTCGGAGATGGTCGACAAAAATTACTATCACGCCATGGAAATTAGGTGAAGCAGCTGGGAATAGAGTGCCGATGTGCCCGAGACTAGCCAGAATCTTTTTTATATATACTGCCCTAACTAACTAACTCGATATACGACACTGCCCTTAAATTATCTAATAATTACAGGATTGGAGGGAGGGGCAATGTCCACTGATTTAGGACTTCGCATCGGTTAGTTCTAACCAAGTACCCTTACGGGCAACTACAAACTAAATGGTGTGCGTTGTTTGTTGTGTTTTTGAGAAAGTGTTTGTAACGTCAATGTGTTGTAACGATTTGTTAATGTTTGACGACATCTTGTGAGAGATTTTTTACACCAGATGATGGACGATTGAAAACGTCCGAAACCGCGATAGCGTTTACAACTAGTGGATCACTTGATGGAAAAAACAGGTAATATTGCATTAACCTTGTATTAGTATATTGATTTGGGGACCTTATTCAAAATGAAAATATATAAGCACCAAAGTATGCATATACATGCATGCATACACGGGTCAACATACTAACAATTACGTATATATACAGAGATTAATATCTATAACAATCAATCTACAGTAACTAATCTAAAGAGAAAAAAAGAAAAAATTGAATTGTGGGCTTAAGACCACACGGGAGAAATGTAACCTTTTAACACAACTTACGAAATGACGAAGTACAATGTCCGTTTCAGAGGTATTATCAATTAAACTATACATTGTGTTAAAATTAACAGATTAAGCCAATTAGACAATCTGTTACACTTATATACCCAACTCAAATATGCTAAACTTCCAATGAGTTTGTGGCCTAACCGGCTAAGACGTAAGTCTATATGAAGATGGATTCTGCTGGTTCGAATCTCGGCAAGACCAAAACTTTTTCAAACTAACGGAATAGAGCGTTTCAGATTAGAGCGTGACGTGATGCGTGGCGGTCGTTTAATAGAGCGTGACGGTAAAATCCGATTCACCCCCAGCAACAAAAAAAACTTTATTATACATTTCAAAAATCATTTACGTTTTATTACTAGAAATATGCTCCAGGTTTTTCTGTTAGAAAAATAATGCCTTTAAACTGCTTCAAAAAGTCATTGATTAAAATAGCAGATACAATTTGATTCGGCAATTAGTTGGACATGCTGAGAGCTCAACATGAAAAAACAATTCCTTCACTATTTAGAAGAGGTCCCCCTATTTATATGCTTTAGTATAACTAAATAAACATTTTCATCTACTAAAACATAATCTCTTACGTACAGATATCTTAATACTAAGTAGATAAATAAGTAAGGCTACGGTAAAATATCTAGTGTTTTGAATAATTAAAAATATGTGCTGTTCTTCCAGTACCTAGTTAATCTGTCTCATTTCTTTTTTGTTACAATCATATGTTTTAAAGAACAATAAAATTACAAGTTTGCTCCTTCTTAACAACAAACACCATACTACATTTTAGAATTCGTACCAGAATAGAACATATTCTTCAAGACTGTAAACGAACCAATATATTTCAACAAATTTAATTTTCTGAGAATTACTAATATATACACAAATATTTAATATGTTTTGATCCTATTACAATTTACATCACTACATTTACCTTAATATTAATTTATTATTATCACCTTTCTCAAACTGCAATTAGTTATTACAGACACCGAAATTCAAATTGTGTAAGTGTACGTTTTATAAAATTGTATATCTATGAATTTAATTAAATTATTTATTTGTAAATAGTGTATTAAAAAAAAGTGTATAGTACTTACCTGTCAAATGCGATAGGATCAGGGTTACTGGGTTTTGTATTCAGTGAAAAGCTTCTTGCTCGCCTTGAGCTAGCAGGGGCAAAACAATGGTTGCCCTTAGGTTAGCAGGAGTAGTCTTGTTTGTTATTACTTTCTTTGTTCATGAATACATAGGTAAAGGATTACAGTCTAGACTTGTATTGAATTAATGCATACAGTTTTGCAAAATTAAAATATATTTTAAACTATTGTTTCTTGTTTTAAAATTTTTAGAAAACTTTTGATATTTTTGAAAAGCGTGTATAATAAAACGAAAAATTCTAACGTAGTTCAATTATTGATTAAACATCAATTTTAAATTTTATGTCAACCAAAAACCATTGCAAATCTATTAAAATGTCATGAAAGGTCGTGTAAGTCACATCCCTAGGGACAAAACACACATTGGCGAGTTTTACGATGTCATATTATAGTTGTTCCAGGATTTCCCTAAAGTCTAGGGACAAACGTTACCAGTAATACAATGGGAGACCTAACTTTACTGTTATTCATGGTTTGATAAACATTTAGAAGCTAGAGGCAAAAAGTCACATCCAACGTATATAAACCTCACTTAATTAAGGGACCAAACTTTGAATTGTATAGAAATAAACTTAGTTATTTCAAATTTAATTAATTTCATCTACAAAACGTAACAATAAATTTTCCGTATCCACATTAACTCTGTGGAAACAACATGAGTACATTTTACAGAATAATATACTTTCACAAGTTTTCTTCTCCAGAAGGGATACATTTCTTACTCCCGTTTATTACTATTGTATTCCTTCAACACAATAGTTCTTTAATATGTTATAGTTTAACCGTGACCAAAAAGGACTGGGAGCAGAAACGCAAAAAAGGTATTTATATAAATAGTTATTTATTAATCGGGTCCATGGAAGCACCTTATTAATCATCCATAAAAGCACTTTGGGCTACTCTGAATTTTAGAAAATTGTTCAAAATATTTCACATTGTTCTAGGTCTTTCGTTAAAAAAAAGTTATATTAAACAATGTATATTTAGATAAATATTTTGCTCTTAGATATGTATAAAAAACACAATTTTATTTAGATGAAATAAAACAATAACACAAAATCTCACAACAAATACATTTGTATTTGTTGTGAGATTTTGTGTTATTGTTTTATTTCATCTATATTGTTCTCACAAGTCCAGCTCATTATTTACTTACAATTTTATTTAATTAACCATGCACGTCACATTTTACAAGAAATGGCCTTGGACGAAATACAAACCTTAACCATAAAATTTACAAATAATATAATACACAAACCATATGAGACTATTCTAGATCTAACATATCATTACACCAGGAGTAATAATTTTGTGCTCTTGTTTATCAAAAACGAATTTTCATTTTAAAAGATATTTAAAAAACTACTTCCACTGCGGTTTCATTTTCCTGTATTTTAGTTGGTAGAGCAACATATTATTAATTTTATGCTTTCTGATTACATTTAAGATTTAATAAACACAATTTTTACGTGTTCTACTAAAAACGCTCGTAAAGGGTCGACTCTAGTAAAACAGAAAGCAACCTGCGACTCCCTATAGCGGCTGTAGGTTAGGCGGAAATTTCACATCCTAAATCCATTTAAAACCTGCAATTATTCAAATAGCGTTTTTTTTTTTAAATATCAAACTCTTGGGGACAAAATTCTTCATCCGAATGGTTTGGTAATTTTTCGCTATAATTTATAGTTACAACGTAAAAAATATTTAAAAATCAATGTTTTAAACTGTTAATAAATATTAAACAAAATATTTTTCTTAGTTTTGAAAAAGCCATTTGCATGCATATTGACTATAGCTTTAAAATGACATATCGTTTATAATTTTCCGATCAAAAATAAAGGAAAAATTTTAATTTAACATTGGTGTTATGGAGTGTCAGCCAACATAGCCGACAGCTAGAGCCGACCCTTAAGTTTGTGGCTGAATGTACATAGTTGGAAAATAAATAAATAATGTTCTTAACAACATCTCTATGGTTCTCTCTTTTTTCCCTGCTGTCTCAGGTTCTTCTGTCTTTCTCTCTTACTTTCTTCTTTTGATCTCCAATTCTCTTTTTTTATACATCACATACTAGTAATATATATACATTTTTTTTAAACCAATCAATGATAACCCCCCGGGTTATATAAAAAAATGCTATAATTTTCCTTTTGCCCCCTTCTTTCTCTTCTCTGTACCTTTTGATTTCTCTCCGCCTCTCTCTTATTATTCCCCTCCCACACTAAATAACTACATAATTTAAACTTCTTTCAAACACCTGTAACTAGTTAATTAAGTTTTAACTCAAGCAAGTACCGGAGTTAGACACAAACTAAATGCAAACTACATTCAGATTGAATGTATTGACAACATTTGTAATTCTGTTTCTGCATTTGAAACTCTAAAAACAATTTCGTTCAGTTTATTTTGAAATGCTTAACTTTGCTGAAGCTAAACAATTGTTCATCTCCGGAGCTCTGCGGCAATCAGCATTTCGAATGTAATGAGTCCCGAGTAACTTCTATATCTTGTAAGCATCCGATGTAGTCAAAATCGAGGTTCTTGAGCAGTAAATGTGTATAATCTTGTAGCACAAGTTTGAAGTTTGTCATTGCCAAACTTTAAGAATAACAAGAAAACATTAACGTCAATTTATTTTAATATATAATTTATAATGAATATATTTATTACATTCTGGTCGAACTATTTTATTTGTAAAAATTATAGAAGTCCAGTAGTATTCAATAAATATGCTATTCATCTATATATATAAAAGCCAAATACTACTCACTCACTGACTCTTCACGAAATTTCAAAAACTACTGAACGGATTGGAACGAAATTTGGTATGTAGCTTCCTCTAGGGCCATATGTGCTCACTAAGAAAGGGTTTCAAAAAATTCAAAATTTTAGGGAGGTCAAAGTTACTAAATCAAAATTTCTCAAAAACTACTGAACGGATTGGAACGAAATTTGGTATGTAGCTTCATCTAGGGCCCTAGCTACTGACTAAGAAAGGGTTTAAAAAAATTCGAAATCTTAGTGGGGGGTGGGTGCAATTGACGAGGGGGGGGGGGGGGGGTCACGATATCTCCAAAATTACCAAACTGATTAATATGCAATTTGGAATGTAGCTTCCTCTAGGGTCATAGGTGATCGTTAAGAAAGGGGTTAACAAAATTATAAATTTTAAGGGATCTGGTGTCAAAGTTACTAAAAATCCCCACTAAAATACATAGTATATAATATATTTATTTATATATTTTTTTGGTTAATATACATTTAACTTTGATTTCTCTATCGATCCATGCAAATCCGGATCGGGGCATCTATCTATATATTTTGCTGCCCCGATCTATTTATTTATCATTATATCTAATGAACGATTTGTCTAAACATGGTAAAATCCCAAACAATATATACTATTTATGAGATAGATATTCCAATTAAACAAAATATTGTACGGTTTTAAGTCTTACGAATTTTTTTCGAAGGGTTTAAAATATTGGTAAATTGATTTTTTTTATTTTGTTACCTACAGACTGATCAAGATTTTTTTCAAATGTATATAGCCTTGAAACAAGAAACCTGGCACAAATAACTGTACCTTGCCCCTCCATCACTTTCACTTTCCTAATCACTGACCACAAGGAACTAGTGCACCAGTTGGTCTTATCATTTTGATGTTCTCATTCTTCTAAACCCTTCCATTCCTGATACTCCGTTCCCTCTTATATTGCGGAGGATAATATTGGGGAAATTGGGTAGCTTTCACACAATGATCTCCAAAACTCTCAGTCTCCGTCAACAGAACAGTGTTTGTCATCTGATACTGTTGAGTCAGATCATTGTTCCATTGTTCAAACCATCCAGAAACGTGGGAAAAAACGGCGAAAACGTTTTTCTAATACTAATCGTGCTAAAGCACATAGGTAGTCTGTCAAAAGATGCAATTAAAAATCCTGCCGTGCATCGTGAGGCTTCCAAAAAGTACAGTCAAAAAAATCCCCAGGTCAAAATGGCTGCCGTTCAAAAATACAGTTCTGAAAGATGTCACATGAAGGTGACATGGTCTGAAAAATCAATGTCAGGGTTTCACTATAACTGCAATATCGATTATCACAAAGACAAAACAGTTGAACTAAGTCCTATGACGACATGTAAATGGTGTACAGCTATTAAGTGGTATAAATGACATGGTTTAGAACCTATGATTCATATCCTTATGACACACAAAATTACAATCATTTGTAGCATTTATATAAGGCCTTCTAACATACTTTTCATATGATTAAATACAATGATACTTATAACAACTCAATTTATGCATTGTATAAATGAAACTAAAGCACCTGATTATACAATCCATAAGAAACAATCTAGTTAGTAAATACTGTTTCCAAAATTTATAATTTCAGTTCCTGACATACTGTACTATCTACCTTGAATTCTTGTTCGATTCTCAAACGTAAATATTGGTTGTGTTTTCACAACTTTCAGTATTTGCTACCTAAGATAAAGTATAATATATGTAGCACCACTCAGTGTTTAGAGTAAAAGAAGAAATAACACTTGTAAAATATTTCTTGCAGGCTAGTTGTAGTACACTGTTGATAGTATATAATTTTAATACACTTATTCTTTTATTAGTTTCAAATGGGCAGCAAAAGTCAATGTTACATGAATAGTTCAAAACCCTGAATAAACTTGCAAACTAGGTTTTAGACTGCCATCTTTGTCAGATTAGCCAATTCACAAAAAAACTTGCTTCGTGATCTCCTGTGAGGTTTTCTCTAACGGAAGTATTTTTCAGTCATGATCTTATAAACACTCATTGGGAGATTTCTAACTCTAACCTTTTAATCACGTTTACTTTGGCCTTCGAATCATCCATTGAAAGACTTTTATAACTTAAAACGCATTTAAATATGACAGATTCCTATTAACGTGATAGGTATTTCATAACGCATGTGCGCAACTATTGAAATATTTCCATCACGAATGTCATGGCGTACAATATGTTCGTTTATTATGTGGACAAAATGATAATTAATTACTTTAAAAGTATTAGCTAGAATATTATTATAGTGTTAGTCTTTTATGATTACATAGGGTGTCCCCTAACTCTCTACTGAGCTTTCCAGGTATTATTCCTGGACCAAAGAACCAAAACATATTATGTTAAACATTTCCAACAGTTACTCGTACAGCCGCCAATTTGTTTTTTTCACATAACAATTTTTAATTTGATATCGACTCTTTATAATAAATTGAAATTTGGTACTTAGCTTTATGGCCCAGGGAAAAAGTTTATTTTTTGCAATGTTTATTTTCAAAAATGGTGGCTGTTGGAAAATGTCAAACCTAAATTACTCAAAACCCGTACATTTTAACCAAAAAACCTAAATTACTCAAAAATGTCAAGACACCTTTTTTGTAGTCCTTTTGATTCGATATCGGATGGCGTAATTGTCAGGTTTTGAATAATTTAGGTTTAAAATTTTCAAACAACCGCCATTTTTGAAAATAAACGTTGTACAAAATTTATTTTTTTCCTGGAATTACGTCTTAGGGTCATAAAGCTATGTAACAAATTTCGATTTATTACAAATAGTTGTGCTAAAATTTAAAATTGTTTTGTGAAAAAAACAAAATGGCGGCTAACTGTTAAGCTTTGATAATATTAATGTAATATTTTTTTTTCTTTATTCCAAGAATACTACCTGAAGAGAGTTTGGGGACAGCCTGTATATTAGTAGGCAAGCAGTAAATATGATCTGAACTTAACTTAACTCTGTGTTCTGCAATCATCAAAATAAAGCGGTGGAACCAATTAATTAACTTTTCTTATTTTATACACCATGTGATTTATGTAACTGTTTATTCAAAACGTACAAGTCTACTGTAGAAATTTTAGATTGCAAAGGAGGCAAATATTACACAAATTTATACAAAAAGTGTATGAGCTTTAACGTAGGATAGTTTTAAAATTGAGTTTAGTACGAGAAGTAATGTAGTTTAACTGATCCAACATTTTGCTTACTATTAAGGCCCTTCTATACCTTGAAGAAAATTCCCGAGTGTACAGCATGATTTCAATACAAAAGGTCTGACTGAAGTCGCAAAATCGTTGAAACATCCATTCGTAATAACGTGTTTCGGATTCTATTCATAAATTAATAATCTGGGAAACTACTTTAAGTTTAAAAAAAGGCTTTATATTTTTTACGTGTTAGCTTAAAATATGGAAATTATTGCTTAATACTCCCAAAAATGTGTTAAAAATAATAGATTTTTACTCAGTTAAACTGTTGATTAAAATGAGTTGCCGTCGATTTATTTCAATTATGATTATATATATAAGACAAAGGCTCAAAGCCTTTAAGAACAATTTAAGATGTTTCACAGCTTTTTAGGTTGAAAAACGGCGTACGAAGTGCATATCTTTGCTGTTTTAAGCAAGGTATTAATATTCTTCAAATGCAATTTATGATATTAAACTCAATGTGTATTGCTTGTATGTTTTAAGTTTTACTATGTTGTGATGATTTTTTGAAAATTTTGAAAGAAAGAGTCACTGTCAAATTAAATAAGACAAATCTAATCTTATAATTACTATTACAAATGGTTTTTATAATAAAATGTATTATAATTGTCAAAAACTCCATATAGTAAATTGAACAGCACGTGAGGAGATTTAATTAAACAAGAAAGTGTATAGGGAAATCCCGAAGGTAAACGAGAGGTAAGTCTGAGAGCATCAGAGCAGCGCAAGGGAAATGCTATTAGAATCTGTTTCAGTCTTAGTGCAATACTAATGATATTATTTGATTGAAGCTTACAGCACAATCTTGTTTGATCGTATAATTATTTAGATAAATCAATTTTGATTTCGTGACCTTCCTAATAGAAAATTTAAAAACAATAAAAACCTAATGACAAAGGTTTTAATGATTTATAAATGTATTATAAGAAAACCTCAATCTGTTTAACCTTTTCAGGTGTCACTCCAAATACAGCATTGTAAGGAGGTCTTGGCATTAATTATCTCCTAAAGTTGTATAAATAAGACATGGGTAATAGGAATATAGCAGCAGATGATCAATATACACATACAACGTACATAATGTGTACTGCCAAAACATTTGTGTAAATTAAGCAACGCGAAGACCAATCACAAAACCTCCTTTCGTAGCCCAGGCAACAGGCATTTTTACTTGAAAAAAAATTCGGGAGAGATGAAACTTGGTAATATAGTACATTTTGACATCCTAAAATCATATTAAGTCTGCGACCCCACCTCAATGAACTTACGCCGCCATCTTGGAACAGTGAGGCTAAATTTTTATCAAGGACGAATGGAACGTGACCTTTTCACGTTTACCTGTACTGTCAATCTAAATAAAACTAGTATCCAATGCTTCAAAAGACGCGTTAAGGCGCGTTAATTATTCACTTTATACCTATCTTTTTTCGAAACGTGTAATGAAAAATAATAATAATAATAATTATTATTATTACCAAATAAATAATAGCAATAATATATTACAAATTAGAATAAATAATTAATCAATTTCAGGTGATAATAGCGCATTCATGCTGTTTTTATAAATACACATCACATAAGATAGCACTTAACTCAAAAACTATTTATTTTATGAATTTGACCACCATTTTCCAAAATGGTGGAGTAAGCTGAAAGTGGTGGGTTTCGCAAACTACTACTAGTAGTAGTGGAGGTTTTTTTAGGATGTTTAAAATACACCAAATTTCATCTCTCCCGCATTTTTTCCAGGTGACTTCATTTTTAACTCACTGCTGCCTGGGCTATCGATGATGGATTTCAAATCGGCTTATATTTTTCTTACTACAATTTTGTATCATTCCTTTCATTATTTGAAAGAACATATTAAAATTATGATAACAAAATTAGAAAGCGGTAAAAGCTGTATAAGTGATGACTTACCTTTAGATTAATGGGTACTTTTGTGTATTAACCGGACCCCACCTATAATTAATTGTGTTCACTGTCTGGCGCGTGTCACTGCGTGTCCGACGCCAGGCGTAACTTTACTATTCGACCCTAGCCTAATATTTTTGCAGACAGCGACGATGTTTTTCATTCTACTGTTAAATGTTGAATACAGGTAATCATACTGTGACTAAATAGGTTAGGTTAGAACCTTTTAGGTATTTTTTGTGTCATGATTTTTGCATTTCTGTTGCCATAGGTTAGCCTAGGGTCGGATGGCAACAGAAATGCAAAAATAATAATTACAGTATGTTTACCTGTATTCATAGGTGGGATCCGTATAATACACAAGTACCGATTCAAATTTTTAACTAAAGGGTTGTAGAAGTACATAATCTATGATTCCAAGAGTAACCGTCTTAAAAAACTGCATTTATCATTTCCATATTTTTTAAAATTTTGTGATCTATGGGTTAAGTGGGAGATGGTAAGTATACAATTTCAAAAATAATTGACAAACGATACTTGCATCAGTTTTAGAAGCTTTACAAAATTTAAAAAAATGATACCACTGACCACCTTAACCGATATGGCTGCTCTAAATGTATTCACTATCTGATAGAAAATTAAGGTGGTTAATAGATTTGATGTATACTGGGTTTGAATATAATATTGCAAACATAATATTTATGTTCACTGCATAGTTTTTTGAAAGGCGCATACAAAATAATGTTTTAGCAATAATTGGTGAGATTTTTCAAAACTTTATGAGATTTTCGACGTAAAAATATAGACTACATTAAATGACCCTACAGACCATATAGACCAAAAAAATTGGAACATATAAACATGTCCTATTATAACTACAGTTGAAAGTTTCTAAAAACCTCTTTTAGAAATCTCAATTAGCGCCAAAAATATGGGAAGGTGCAACCTACTTGCTAGCTAATCTGTAAGGAGCAATAAATGACTCCACCTATATACAATAACAGGAAATTCTCATAAATTTTTATTTTATTTCACTCCTGGAAATGTATTGCAAACCTCGGGGAAATCTGTATTGTTCACCCGTAGCCTTATGTATTAACAATATATTTTTAATAATAGAAAACTATTATTATGACAACAAAGTATTCATACACATGTATACACGGGTCAACATACTAACAATTACGAATGTTTGGAGAGCTTAATATCTATAACAATCTATCTGCAGTAACTAATCAAAAGAAAAAAGAGATAAAATCATTTACATTTTATTACTAGAAATATTCTTCAGGGTTTTCTGTAAAAAAAAACAATCCCTTAATGCTGCTTCAAAAATTAAATACAAAAAAAGCAGATACAATTTGATTCGGCAATTAGTTAGATATGCTTAGAGCACAACATGAAAACAAAATTTTCCGAAATAATTAACTATTTAGAAGAGGTACTGTCCTTTTACTTATATGCCTTAGTTATGTATTGCAAACCTCGGGGAAATCTGTGTTGTTCACCCGTAGCCTTATGCATAATCAATATATTTTTAATAATACAAAACTATTATTATAACATGAGATGTCAGATAGAAAGTCAAACAGTGTATAAATAAAAATATCAAATCTTGTTATTCAAATTGTACGAAGAAACAAAAAGAGTAGACCTACATATAATTGCTAATTTAATTAACTACGCATATACAATTGCAATGTTTATCTTTCCTCACAATATATGTATAAAAGTCGTGGATGTAAATTGTTTCTTATTTGTGACAGTTTTAAGATGTTGCTTAAACTTGTATTTTTGCTTTAACCAAAGATACATAATATGTGTCAAGTTTATTATGTTTTACTTGAAATATAATTAAACCATACAAGGGTTTTTAAATTTCAAGTCAACAAATGTTTGGCTTAATTTGTGTTTTTATGTTCTCAGTATGTGTGAATTCCTATGTTTGATTTCATCTGACGTTATTCTAATAAATATGGTAGTAGGAAAATACATAACAGTATTGCATTAAACCTTATTGTTAGTACAATAATCACGTTTTTAAAGTGTGTGTTAATATCAGACTAGGGGAAACCCCTGCGTGCTCCTCACGCCAACCCCGTTGGAACCTTATATACACATAATCATGTTATGTTTTCTTTATAATAAAGGTGTAGGATTAATAATAACCCCCAAACTAAGATGATAAATAATGTTAAATGTTCAAGTCAAATTATTTCGTATATTTTATAACAGTAGTTATTATAAAGGTTAAAAGAAACAGCATTGTTCAGGTATACACTTTAATAAAAGCCTAACCTAAAGTTAGAACTACAAATAATTGCTTCAAAGTTTGAAATCAGCTGTTAGTGGAAATATTGGAGCAAACAGCTGTTTTATCTGTTACTTTATTCAATTGATCGCTATGGCAATGAATGTAAATACATGCAAGAAATATATGTTGGTTCATCAGTCTAGGCATAACATAAGAATTTTTTCCGGTTTAATTTACAAATAATGAAAAAAATAAGTTTTTATCGAAACGAATTAAACCTATGTTACTCAGGGATAATGTAGATTTTTATTAGTAAAACTATTTTTTCAATCGGTTCAGTAGTTTCAGAGATTACCCCCTACATACAAACAAACAAATAAAATTTTACCTCTTTATGTACTAGTATTGACACGTTCTAGAAAGTATGGCCATTGATTTATTTCGATCTAAGCAAGATCGTTTATTAAACTGATACAATTACAATTTAAATTGACGTATTACTTCTATGTGTTTGTGTTTGGTAGGTATGTTATCTCATGTTTATTGCTAGAGGAAAAAATATCTTGCATACTATTAGTTCTAAACATTGCCGAGCATACATTCAATGTATCGCAAACTTTGAGAGTGCATTTTGCAACGAGTGACATGTATTAGCCATGACATGACTTTAGCCACTTTGTGTATTCTCTACTTCCTCATTTAGCTTCATATAACATTAATTTCCATTTCAATGGCTTCACCTGGAAAACTTTAAGAGTCCACGTGTTTAACCTGGTTAAGGTATATTTTAGATATATGCTAGTTTCTAGCCTTTACATGTGAGTGAACAGTCTGAGAACGGCTTATAAGGAAAATTTGAATTTAGAGTTATTGAGGAACCTACTATATTTAAAAATACTATTTTATTAAGATGTCAAAAATGTGGTCCGCCATATTGGATCTGCCACTTTTAATGTAACTTTTTTTTTAATATGAAAGTGGTAATGGGATAAATTCTTTCAATGTAGAATTTTAAGACAAAATCAACGGTGAAAAACACACATCCATTCTGAAGATTTTGTTTGCATTTATTTACATTGAATCATATCATTTAATGTAAAAATAAAGTACATTAAACTTCTTAGCTATAAAATTTTAATCTATATATATATAAAATTAAATGTATTTACGTTTGTCTGTATGTTTTTCCTTTATGCGTTACCAAACCGTCCATCTGATTGCTTTGAAATTTTGCATAGTAACACAGGTTAACCCTGGGAAGGTTTTAGACCATTTACCGAAGTCCTAGGACATTAGGGCTACGCCCCAGTGGCCCTCAAACTTTCAATGTTAATCTTATGGAAGGTCGATCTTAAGGAAGAAGAAGAAATATTTCTTTTGATTTTATCAGGGGCACAAAAAACAGCTGTTCGTATGAAAAACTTAAAACAGCTGATTTTGATCAACAGCTGATTTTGATCACCAACTGATTTGGATCAAAAAATGAATATAATTTTAGGTTAGGTAGTGTAAATCAAGCAATGAACAGAATCCCATTATAATTTACATCGGCCCTCAGGGATACGAATTACAGGCTTTCAAAGTTTCAAATTAAGCAATAGCAAAGCATTGCCGGGTCAGCTAGTATTGAATAAAATAAAACAACATCAAACAATCAAATCATAAGTTATTAATGTAATGTACATCAATTTTAACAATAATGAACAAAAATAATAGTAAATATCACAGAGGTTTACAATAAATAATCAAGTGAAAAAGCAATTTAAATAAATGCAAATATCTTTAGAACGGTTTGAGATATATGAATGTGAGGTTTTCACCATTGATTTTGTTTCCAATTTTAATATTGTAGCCTATGAATTAGCAAATTTATAAATAGTTGAAAAGTGCGCACTGACCGATATCGAATGTTTTTTATTTTTTAAACTTTTAAACCGTTTTAACTTTTGTAAACATGTATGTATATACCGTGTGAATTTGTGTAAACGCGTTTTGTAGTGCATTGTTACGTGTGAACTGTATTCACGATTATTTTTAATATTAACGAGCTCCGTATGGAACGAATCCTAAACAATACAAATAACACTTTATATATGTCTGATGATGGGCTCACGCAGCCCAACTCTGCAGTACTCATTAAAACCAACATTGGATTATTGCGGATAAAAGGTAATATCAATTTTGTAATAAAATGTATTGATTTTGCCTTAAAATGCTACATTGACATGATGTATTCTTTCTTACATGACCGCTTTCTTATTTAAAAAAAAAGTTACATACAAAATGGCGGACAAATTTTTAATAAAATAGTATTTTTACATAGAGAAGGTTCCTTAATCACATCTACCTTCAAATTTTCCTTACATACAAAATATAAAGCTGTTCTCAGATTGTTCACCCACCCAGTATATAAAAACAGATGTTTTATGATAGTAAGAACTTGACTTTATAGTACTAATTTTAAAAAGAGTTACTTTTATTTGTCATTGCAAAGATTATTTCTAGATTTCTATGGAAAATATTGTCCTTGAAAAGTAAGTACAGAATATGTTGTATGAAGACTTCAATAGTAAATTATACAGGTTTTTAACTAATGACACAACCTAAATGACAAACTAAATTAAAAAAGTAAACTTTAATTTGTCACATTGTCAAATGATCTTGAATAAAACAACCAATAAATGCAAATATAGCTTTTCATATCTATTATAATAGTTCACATTGCACGTTCATAATAAACCTGTTTTACAGTAATTGAGTTTTCTATCCAATATATGGAAGTTTTGATGAAAAAACTCGTATATTTTTAATATCCAAAAAGGAAAACATCGTATTTCCTCATTCTATAAATGAACAAAGAATAATCATGATTCGTGAAACATTTACTAAATATGGTTAATTTTGAAATTACTTTCTCATTGTGGAATACTCTCATGATCACGTAGCTAATTAATTATAATAGGTTTGTTTGTATTCCAGATATCAAATAGAGTCAAATAGAGTGGAAATAGAGTCTAGAATTTATTTTAATCCTAAAAATCGAGATCATCTATTATTGTTTAAATAAGTTTTCGTTTTAGACACTCTTTTAAAACTTTAGTCCAGTACGGTAACGCTAACGTAAATTCATTTACGGTAACTCTGATGAACTCTCAATTGTATTATTAATATGTACATATCCTTATACATTATTTCTTAAATAATTCTCCCTTAATTCTTCATCAAAATTCATTTTGAAGCTTAAATGACAAAAAAGCCTCGCTATTGACAAAAATATACAAACAGCTTAAAATTCATGTTTTTGTTTCAAAAATTGATTAAAACAACTTGTATATATTATGCTTCATATGGTTCCTAATGCAAGGCGCCATCTATTAACAATCTGTTCAAATAACATGACAGCTGTTAGTTTGATAATTATTTATTGTTTTTAATTTCCATATGCAAGTGTTAATAACTTGTATTTATAAACCAATGTAAATAAATAAACGTAATTAACAGAACTAAATCAACTTATTAAATCAGGTAAGTACTTGCGAAATATTTGCACGGGTCAGCTAGTTTATTTCAATACATGTGCTTAATTTTAAGAGTTAGTTATACACAGTGTAGGAAAGAAATGGTAGATTCAAGGAAGAACATAGCGCTTCCTTTAGCGCTCAAACTTCAGCTTCAATTTGATACTCGACTCTACTAAAATTGCACATACACTCAATCTTTAATACAGTGTACTTAAAACTAACTGTACAAATACAAATGAACGAGGTTAATAAAAACTTTAAAATTTTCCTTCAAATTTATTGTCTGTCAAGCATGTATTGACAATTTACACTACTATGGTTTCGGATGGCTTTAAGCCATCTTCAACTTTCACATTTGAGAGATCGTCACGACATGATACAACTGTCAGAACCCGAATTAAAACTCAATCAAGTGCTATATTTATTACTACATTGTCATAGCTTTGCAACACCTTGCTGTTAAAGAGACCTTCCTGTTTGTTTCAGAATATAAATTAATTAAGTTAATTTAAACATTTATATTATAAAACCTTAGTATATGTAATATGTTATAAAGATATTGATGTCACAAAGATGGGATTTGAATGAAACAGTAAATCAACTCACATATAATATGATTTTTTTACAAAGAATTGTAGTCTTTTCTAAGAAGATCTTCATTGTAAAACATAATGTTCTCAGCCAAAAAATTATTACAAGTTACTATACAAAAATAAATCACTGTCTGCCAAATTGTTCAGTAAGATCTTACTTCAGATATTATATTATTACAAAATGCCAGATTAATACAAAATATTATCATTTTTTATGGTAGGCTTAATTATATATTTCTGATATTTTCATCTTATTTGGTGTAACTTTTAAATGTGAGAAATGAATTGGCTACGAAAGTTCAAATATAGGTGAAGCATAAACATTTTTAGATATTATTACATGTAAATGGAAACTATATTATTAACCACGTGCTATTGAAATCTCGGAGCCGGGCGACATTCATGTTCCAAAGCAGATTGTTATTGCTTTGAGTACTTTGCAAACTTGGTATTATAGCAGATTTAAATGGCACTAAGCCTAAGAAGCAATTCCCTTTCTTCCTATATCGTGTTTAGTTTGACTGGTTGATTTAAATAAATTTAAATTATTTAATATAGAAAGAACTTTAGACTGATAAAGAGATGACAGAAGCAACATATTTCTTTACAATAGTTTTTAATTTTAAACTTTATCAAAATAACAAAAACAAAAAAAGATAAAACTATACGTAATTTATAGTGTGTAAAATAATTTATCGTTAGTTTACATTGGAATACGTATTTTGTGAAAGTTAGCTTTTAAACAGTGAAAATAAAAAACTGTGTAGTAATGAAATGTAATAAATTTTAGTATGTATTTACCCTTAATCTATCTAACTGTCTTGAACCCTTTATGTTAAGAAGTACCACAATTGTTTGTTTTAATAGTAAAGAAATATCCTTAGTCTAATAATAGCAATATTTCACTGTTACTTTAAATTCGCATTCTGGCAAGAAATACTTTAAAGAGTACTTTAAAATACTTTAATATTATTTTACAAATATTAGTTTGTGGGAAGTATTTTGTGTGTATTACCTTAGGCCCTAGTGGTTAATTAAACTAAATTTTATCTAAATTTGACTGGTGTTTCAATAATTTACTGTTTGTGCCAAAGTTAATCTTTGCAAACTGGATGGGATAGGCCAGATTATAATCGGGGGTTTAACTATGACCATTTTTAGATTCTTTATATCAGAGCTTTAAAAGAAGCAAAATTCATCACATTTGAAACTGTTATCTAGCAATTATGAAACACAGTCGCCTCCTCTACCTGACATTTATTTTGTAACCTAATAATGGTTAATTGCTCTAATTTATTTGTACGTAAAATATTTTTACTTTCTCCCCCTATACCATAGTATATGGAGAAAGTATTGTATTCGTCAAAATTTTCGAGTTTGAGTTTTTGGTGGAAATATCCGTTTTGGGCCCCCCTGAACCTAAAAAAGTGGTTATCGGAGTGATGTTTGTGTGTGTGTCTGTTTGTGTGTCCGTGTGTCTGTGTGGATGTTATCAGACCTAGAGCCTAAACTAGTCGTCCGATTTTGATGAAATTTGGTATGGAGGTACTAATCTACGGTATCTCCAGGCGTTTTTTCATTTTTGTGATTTTTTTATTTTTAAGGGTAATTTTCCCATAAAAACCCTTAAAATAACGGAAAAATATACTTTTATCAAAAACGGCTTTAACGATTTTGATTAAAATTTTATAGTTTATTAGGGACCTAAAGTACTATAAACTGTAAAGTTTTAATCAAAATCGTTCGAGCCGTTTTTGAGAAAAGTTGGTTTTTCCGTTATTTTATGGATTTTTATGGGAAAACAACTTTAATACAAAATCACCTCTCCTACCCCACCCTACAAGTCACCGTGAATCTGTTTAATAATTTAAATATGTTTGTAAGAAAGTATGTGCCAGTTCCTGGTACCGTTTATTTTAAATATTATCCACTGTCTTTATGAAACTGTCTTTTAACTTCCGTAACTGGGTGTAGTATGTGTAATATCGAAGATCTTTTTAAGAGTTGTATAATTTTATCAAATATTGTGTTTGTGTTTCACCATATTTTAGTTCTATTAAGTATCTTGTCATAAATAACTCGATAATAAAAATAATATTGATAATGTTTAGTAAAAAAAACTCGGTAGAGAATAGTTTAAAAAATAAAAATGAAATTTATTTCAAGTTAAATTTTGCAATCGTCTTAAGTTTGAGCTATCCAACGTACGCTAGTAATGATTAACAGTATTACACAAAAATTCTCCCGTTCGCTTCCCAACATTGAGATGGCGTAATAGTACTTTGATATTATAAATTTGAAATTTATACATTTTGCTAATACCAAATGAATGATAAGGGAAAAATACTTAACTTCTGAAAAGATTAGTTAGAACGTATAAATTATAAACTGATTCCGTTGACCAACAAAGAAACTTAAAGCCAAGTAATGCAGTTCATAGATTGTATAAATACATGCAAATTTTGAAGATAGCTATCTAATAATTAACATAGCGTTACAAGACATGACACTTGATATTACATTTGTAGTATGTCTGTCTTGATAAAGCCAACCCGTGTCACTGCAGAGTACAAAATGTACGTAATTAAAGCCCTTATAAATAATTGTTCTGTGTTTACTATTCTATTTTCTTATTCAGTGGGTATAATCACCATTGAACACTCTTAATTATTATTAAAAACACACTTTAATGAAAATGTAATATGCTTAATGGATCATTTTGAATGAGAAACAGAATACAGTACCTTAACAACCCTAATAGAATAATACAAAACATCTAATTAAATTAATGGGCTTGACTGATTCTAATCCGATATATAATTATTACCTATTCACTGGCTGGATTCAATAAAGCGAAGTCCCAAGAATGAAGACTTGATAAACTCTGTTTAAATTATAACCTTAGATGTAGTCTAAGTAGTTATATGACTATTTTGGACACTTAAAATATCAAACAGCATATTATTATATCAAACTACCATATTTTTGTACGAAATTATTGCTTGGATATTTTTAAGCACAAGGTCTTGTTAACTTTAAACACTTTCATAAATTGTGTTAACTTTATAACACAACATGTTTTATAATTGTGTTTTTATTAGTTAAATAATATTCCTTCTAATCCCATAGTTGATTAAGTTGGAAAAAGGTGTGGGGGGGGGAGGGGAAGACAAGGTACAGTTTGAACTATTTAAAACTAATTTAAATTTCTGGACCCATATGCAAGTATTTTCCTTTGCAAGTATATTTTGTAGTTAATTGTGAAATATTTATATTTAAATATTTGATTTACCAATGTATTAATGAAAATGAACTAAACTAATTAGTTAAAATGTTCAAACATATTTTTTGTTTTAGTGTAAATTGTCATATTTTTTTATAAAATTGGAAAATTCTAAGGTTTTGTACATACAAATACGTACAAAACTGTTACATAAATTTAGCAAAATGGTATCCCTGAAATAGTTTAATGGTATTTTAATGTAGTTCCTCTAACAACAGTTTTTGTGTTTTTTTTTTTTATGTCTTAGTAGTATATTCTGCCATGTTTTCTTATGTGGTTAGCTTATGGGTAATTTTCATTTATAATACGTTTCTTAACGAGTAGAACCAATGTGCTTACGAAGATCTAAAAAACTGTATTATTTTTTACGTTAATTTCATAAGGGAGTAAATCCATACTTTACGTAAATACTTTAGTATTCCTTTCCCTCTGTATTGTTTTTACAAATACTTAGTAAATATGTTTATAGTTTTGTGTGTTTGTGATTGCATGTATTTGTAAACGTAAGTATCAATAGTTCATTGGGCAAAATTGTTCACCTATCTCTTCTTATATGCCTTTGAAAATGAATGACATTGTAATCATAAAACAGTGAAAATATTCACCATAGAATATATGCACATAGAGTGTGTTCAGTATCATACGGTTATCATTGCCGAAGATTTGGGGCTAGCTTAATGACGTTTGCTTTGAATGCAGGATTATTAGTCCTTTAGGAATAAGCTATGGACATTAACAACAGTGGGGATTGACAACAGTAATTAGCCTGATGGTTATCTTAGATTGTATACTTTCAGGAGCCTATACTAGTAGGATTCTGTACTACAGAGAAAGTAGAATGTTTACAAATATTTTATACAAAAGCATCCTGAGTATATAATTTCATATATTACTAATCACTACGATTTAAATTCAGTTCGAAACATTTATCTCAATCTGCTCATTTAATTTAACTTCACGAGGGAAAACTATTTCATGCTTCACGAAGCTAAAACTTTCTGAGCCATCAACCCTCATCCGGTGTGACGTCATATGGTGGCAGGGTTAAACGCAGTTGAAAATTCATTATGCATTTTAGTTTTTTCTTTTTTTATAACGAATTACCTGATGTAATTATTTTTTTGTATTTACACACATTTAATTGAGATGTAATTGAACACCAAGGATGGAAATTCTCAAACTCTCTTAAACTTTGTTTAGTGATTAACAAACTTAATTTTTAAGTACAACGGACGTTTTAAATACAACCTCGAGCTTCAAGGATTATTTGAACAATCAGCGAGAAATTTAACAAAACTTCTATTTTAAAATATAAAAACAATTTAGAAAAATGTGTATTTGTAATATTTTATTTTTACAAATAAAATCTACATCTTATCTGAGTAGGGCAAGACATAAATAATACAATTGAAAAATAAATGTTTCTATTTTATGAAAAATACTTTTGTTATTTTATTTAAAAGGTTTGTTATCCAAGTTTTGAAATCCCTGCTATAAAATATTGACCAACAAAATAATGTTTATATAGCCAACATTTTTTCTTGTTCTTTTTTGTACTGTTGACTAAACAACAAAAAATGTTATTTTAATATTGCCATTATTTTACTATTGCTATTATTATACCATGCTATTTTTTACGAACATAATAAAATGGTATTTGTGGTGAACTACCATGATTTTACTGATTATAATCTGTTTTAATTAAATTGCAAGCAGTACTGACTAAGCATAAAAACACAATTTTTTTAGAAACCTCAAGTCTGCACTCATCAACAAACAAGTAGTTCTACAGACGTTAAATTAGGTACTAACATTCAAACAGTCCTACTTTGGTGTGTGCGTTTAATAAATTATAGTTTAAAGTTTTTCCAGCTTGTAAGAATGAAACATAATATGATTGCAGTAAAACAGATCCACCTTGTGTTTATTGTCAAAATATAGACCCTACCTATAAACAACCATTGACCAACTTTTTAATAAGTAAGTTTATAACATCAATCCGCAAGTATTTATAAGTGAGACATACTAGGCCTATATGTTGCAATTAATTTCAGTAACATCATCAAATGTACCAAACGTACTTATCCCTCCAAGTACTACTATCGCACTGTGCGACCTGTTCAGACCATTTGAAAGACGCCTGC
The DNA here is from genome assembly GCA_018207615.1 of Philaenus spumarius. Classification (NCBI taxonomy): domain Eukaryota; kingdom Metazoa; phylum Arthropoda; class Insecta; order Hemiptera; family Aphrophoridae; genus Philaenus; species Philaenus spumarius. The sequence continues at coordinate 547,368 of JAGFPH010000086.1, forward strand.
GATAGTTCGTAAAATCGATATATCTAAGCTAATAGTTATCGGATAAACTGGCCCATTACATAGAATGAAAGTAAATTGAATTCTCTATCTAGTAGGCAGTGCGAGTTTGTTATCTTTGGAAGAAAAAAAGTAACAGATGACAATATTGTCAGCTGTAAGCTGTGGTTTGTTTACGTTTGTGTAAAAACTACGCAACTGACTAAGGTTGTTTAGTCGGTCCATAAACATATTTTTCTTTACATTTCTTATTATATTATTATATTAGACATTTAGCACTTGTGGACTCATATTAGTGACCCAACATGGTTTATTTATGAAATAATATACAAATACTTATTCATGTACTGTATAATACATTTTTCCAAAAATTACTATATGTGTTATTTTTTTAATTTTTAATAAATGTTTTAGATTAACTAGTTTTTTGTGATACATTTCATATTCAGAACTAAAATTAGAACAATTTGTATATTTTGGAATTTACATTATTACATTTTCAAAACCATCTACGTGCCTACAAATTAAAACAAAATATAAACAAAATTTGTACTCCGACACTCTAAGGACGTAATTTTTTAACACCTAGTGGTTAAGTGCTTTATTTTTATTTTATATTGTAGAACATGTTGTTATGAACAATTTGATATATAATACATGCTATTTAAATACATTCTTTTGTATACAAAATAATTGTTAAACTAACCGTGCAAGATGGTCCAGCACTTTAATAGTATATTTCGCACCTAGGGCCGAAAATGAGGTTTTTTGCAGGCTTGAGATCGTGTTTCAAGTTCGAGACGGAGTCGAGAACTTGAAACGATCGAGAGCTGCAAAACCCTTTCGGCCGTGGTGCGAACGCTATTTTCACCACACTACACAATAAAATAAACACTATATAAAATAAAAAAAAAAAATTATTTAGCATACATGAAAATGAAACTTTGAGGTTATAAACTAGCTAGCTATGGAAAGTAGTTTTACCTCAGTTGCAACGGTGAAAATAACAATTATGTGTGTGCCACTAGTCTGTCGGCAATACCTATTGAATCATTTGCTATTTCATAACGAAATTGTGTTGAGATATACGTTCATATTTTAATTGAATAAACGAACAGCTGACTTTGCAGCCCTAGGGCAGAAAAGAGCTACTTTCGGCCTCCAAATGACGTTCCGAAAATAGCTGAAAACATCGTAGTGTGGTGAAAAGTAATTTGATTACCACTTGGGGGGTTAAAACCATATTTTACTTTTGATAAATTGGGAATGGTGATTTAATTAAGCATATACAAATTGTGTATTACTACTATGGAAAATATTTTTTGAAAGAATATTCTTAGAAGGGTTGTAACATAAATCATTTCCAAATATGAGGATTTATTTTTTTAAATATTTTAACTTAAATGTAAGATTTGTTCGAACCTGAAACACTCCCGTATTCAATGAAGGTTCGTATCCAATTAAGAAAATGTGAAATGGAGACAACCCATCCAAGTTTAAGGTAATTTATTGTTTTATTTTAATATGTATAAATTAAATTGTGAGATAATCATTTAAAAATTATTGAACGCTTCTGTAAGTTCATGTTATATTTTATTGAATATATTTAATTGCATTATTATGTTCACTTTCTACTTTTTATTTATGTATTCATTTTTTTATAAATAATGTTATATTTTATAAGTTTTTTTATAATGTACATTGTTGCCAATATTTTAACGTAATACAAAACAAGGCTCAATTCTACCGTCTGATAGATGATTACTGTAGTATGTTACTGCACTTATGTTCTCGAGATTGTTTAATTGTAGTATTCTTGGAACTATTATTTTATATGTGATTGTATGAGGTTATTGGAGAGACGTTACTATCTTCAAATTTATTCATTTAATATTAATATATATATTTTTTTGTTTTGCTTAGTACGAAAACCTTTAGCGGATATTTCAGCCTACATTACCTTCATTTGGTTCTTATTGCATTTTACTGTTAAAAAATATTATGATTTTGCCTTTTAATACAAAGTTGATATTACCAGGATGTGAATATATATGCATGTCACATAAAATACTACATTTCTGTAAATTAGTTAATAGTAGGTAATCTTCTGTATAGTACAGTGTGCGGCAGAAAGAACTCCCCTATTTGGGCAGCTAATAACAAACAAACAAAAAAACAAGTAAGATAGGATATTTTTGTTTGCATTAAAAAAGCGTACACATAATGCCGTTTAAGAATATGTAATATTAATTCGTTTTAAACAACACATATAACGCAGCCATTTGCGTGACATATTATTTAAAAAACATTAATATTGCATATTCTTAAAAGGCAATATGTGTACTCTTTTTTAATGAAAATATAAATATCCTATGTTACTTAATTTTGTTTTTATTAGCTACCCAAATAGGGGAGTTCTTTTTGCCGCACCCTGTAGTGAACACTAGGCAAGCTTCTGGGCATTAATTAACTAGGCAAGCTTCTACACATTATTTAACACTATGCAAGCTTCTTTCTGTACATTAATTAACAA
>JAGFPH010000086.1:554897-582931 GCA_018207615.1 Philaenus spumarius
ACTGAAAATACCAACAACCACGGGCAACGCCGTACGGGTCAGCTAGTATTATATATTAATTCCATTACTCATATTTAAAACAATCTACTTCCCAAAAAATTATAATGATGAAGTTGTAAACATAACCCCAAAAACTATAAACTACGCTGGGTTTTGTTTAAGTATTACAGATGAAGGGTGAAATCAGCTTTTATATTATATGTTGCTCACGTGTGTAATGACGTAAACTCTCTTTTATTGGAGTTGATGACAGCTGATTTTGAACAATGTATGAATAGGTCTTTTGTTGATGAATGGATTTTTTTTTTAAAGCATACAATTGATAGGTTTAAGTTATTATTTTTTTATTAGCGCTTAGTACTTTCATTTCGTACGATCTCACTAGATTAATTAAAAAACACAACAACAAAACACTACGGTTGCATTTCTCCTAATGAATACCAAATGAATGCCAGGATTAACTCTTTTGTTCTGTAAACACGCAAGCAAATATTTCCCATTTTTATTCCAATTATGTGTACGGCAACAACAACAGGCTGTACGACACTGAAATAATGATTACTCTCTTGGGGCGATATAATGTGTACACATTAAACCTGAAATGTAGGTTAAGTAAGCGAGCAAAAATGTGGAAAATAGTTTTTAGCATTGACGTAACCTCGAATAAGCGTATGTTAGTTCTGTTAGGCAATATTATTATATCAGAGGAGATGCATTAAAAGTTGGCTAATGATTGCTAAAGTCGTGACGAATCATCAATGTTGAGTATACAATTTAAATTGACCTATTAGATACATTATTCTTAACTGAATAATACTACAAGACAATATTTCGCTCCTAATAAACTCAGTACTCCTAATATTAAACAGTACACTAATTAGTATGTCTTTCTATCAAAAACAAATCCAGATGTGAACGATAAAGAATATTTTTTGTGGCTGCACGTCTACTGCTTGGTTCCCTACGGATGCAACTTTTCCTCGCTTTATCCCACCAAGCCTACAACATCAGGGGAGTGCCAACATACTGTAATTAAGATCTATCGCTGACAAAAGACTACGTTTACTTGAAAAATATATATTTTCTCTCTGTTAGCATAAGCGTTTGTACGTTATAAATTATACTATAACAGAAGTTAATACATATATAATTATTTCTGGACAATATAATACAAAGCAGACGAATGTGTGGACATTTAAAGTGATTAGTGAATAACATCCAGTTGTCTGGTGGTACCATTGAACAAACACAGGGTGTCGTCTACGTATCTAAAATAGTATAATATTTTGTTCAACTGTTTGTTTATATTTGGAAAAATGAACGATTCCTCGAAATGGTGCATGTATATTTCCGACAAAATGAAAGTGGCGATCCCATGGCTAGTCCGTCAACGGTACAGCTAACGTCCATAGCTAACGGTTACAGGCCTGAAATAATAGATAAGTTGATATACAAAGAAGGAGTAAGGAACATCGGGCCCGCACCGCGTCCCAAGAATAATACACCAAAAAAGACATACGTATCTATTAAGTTCGGCAAGAGACTTGAATACCAACTCAGAAGAGAGCTCATTAAACATTATATAATTTTATCGTATAAAACAACGAACAAATTAGAAAACTTTTTCAGGCCTAAAAGTAACCACCCAATCAACAGAAATAATTTGTCCGGTATATATAGTTTAACTTGCACTGACTGTGAGAAATTTTACATAGGCCATACGGGACGTTCCTTTGCCACACGGTTTAAAGAACATATACCGCGACCAACCATAACGGAACAAAGGTCCCACTTCGCTCAACACCTTATGGACTATGATCACAAGTACACATCTATAGACGAAAACCTAGAAGTACTTCATATCTGCAAAAAGGGCCGTCTCATGTCAGCGTTAGAGGAGTTCGAAATATACGCCGCAACTAAAAATAAAAACAAAAACCAAAACATACTAAATGACAAAATTAACTATCGGTCAAACGAACTATTCAATACTGCGATCAGATTGAGGGAGGGGATCAGTTTACAGGACAAACAGACCGTTTAGTTTAGTACAGAATAGACGACCGCCCGAATTACATGCTCGACCGGCGCGGCAATAATAAACGTTCTCGTTGACCAACATAATGATTCGCTGTATAATTAACTTTTATATGTCTTAGTGTGTCGGTTTTTGTAATAATTTTAATCTGTTTATTTGTTTCGTGTTTGTAATCTTAATATGTGACAAATGTTTTAAATGTGCCAAATGTGTAAAGAAGACAATGCCAGAACAGGCGGAAAGTAAGGAACAATAAGGATCTGAAGATGTCGGTATACCGTTGAAACCGGTAATCCTACAAAGGAAAAATTTGGATTGTTGACGGATGATATATAAGGCAATTAACCTATTATTAATATATCAAATATACAATCCAGGAAGCTAAAAAACAATATGTTTAAGTGTAAACAAAATTAAAATTATAATAAGGACCAATTTTAAAGTGCTGCACAGTCAATAGAACGATGTTAAAGAGTTAATCTCATAAAACAAAAAGCTTAATAGTAACTCTATGACGAAGCACTAATTACATACATTATAAAGTACAGCCTGTATCATTCAAATATTCTGTTGTAGCCTAGCTAGGTGTATCGATCTGACCTGAGCATGACGTAGAACATTACTTAGCGGAATTAAAATATGGAAAATGCATAAACTGTAAAATTGAATCGTCACGAAAATTTAAAATTAATCTGAGTTACTCATTGGAAAAACGGTGTTTCAATTTCATTAAATCTTGGCGTGCAAGGTTTATAGGTTACACATTAAATGTTATAAATTCTAAAATCACAGCTTCGATTAACAGTAACTAATTTCTCACGCGTTAGTGACCTGTAAAATAACAAACAGAAAACTACAACTTACTCGGTTACTTGTTGTGTCAGCTTATGTATGGGAAATATACAGGGTGACCATAAATCAGTTTATAAATGTATAATTATTAATAAAGACAATGTTACAAAGAGCTACTTGTATAATAACGCTTTTTATTTTATAAATGTTTTATGAGCTTCTGGAAGCATGATGTACATCCAAACAGAATACATGATTTGTATGTGCCAGTATACTACGTGCCTCTCATAATTGCCTGCATTATGCAACCTGACTTGCAAAGGAAGCATAGATGGTTTTTGTTGATTTATTTCGGTATTCTTCGGAAACTTGTTCCAGATGTGTTTTACTCCAGGGATGCTTCGCGAGGAATCTGTAATAAATAACTTTGAAGCTTAAAGTGAGAGGTTGAAATCTGAATTTAGTGTATTGCGAATACAAAATGATGTATTTTACAGGTTTCTAGTCCTAATTTTTCTCTTTAAACCCCAAAAAAATCTTGAGTAAAGATTTCTTCTACAGATAAGATAAACTGTTGTTCAGATTTAAAAATTTTGTCACGTATTTGAAAATAACCCCAACTGAAAACAAATAAGTTATGGCATTACAAAAGTATGATGTAGAATAAAATAGATAAATAATATTATTATGTAGACAATTACATATGATTAAAATCTTGCAACTACTGCTGGGTATCACTGAAAGAGACATCTGACTTATTGCTCAAACGTTATATCAAAAGTTAATATTATATTACCTGGGATAAAGAAATATTTCCAATCTAATATAATAAGATATAGTCAGTGTTAAAGAGGTATGTATTGCCAGGAGCGTATTTAGCTGTATTCTTTAGTTATACGAGAGAAACTGTTAGCTGAACTAAGATCACAAATAACTTAATTGTAAACTATAGATTTTATTCGAAGAAATGAACTGAAGCAAGAATCTGCTGCGAACGAATGTACAACTTGAATTTATTTTACTGCCTACCTTATAACCTCGTTCTTATAATGAAGACACTTTCAGAAACAAAGAAAATATTGACTATTAAAAAACTATTATTAATTAACTGCGTGTTGTTTATCTTTTTTATTTACAACTTATTGATATCTTATTTAAAATTAGCGAATTAGGTTATTATTTTAATTTAAATGTAAGAAGTCATCAAATTAGAATTAATTAACTAGGCCTAATTTGACAACGAATGATTTATATTAAAAAAATACACTCAATTAGTTTTCTAAGAAAAAATCTGTAGTATTTATCTTTTCTAAAGTAATTGTTTTCAATTATGCTTTTCTAAACTATGTTTTATCTTATTTTCAGTGCACATCATGTAAAACGCGTAAGACGGGGACACACCTGTCATGTATCCTTCCGATCCGACTCCGGTCCGATATTGCTTCAAAAATCTGATAGGTGCGCGATCGTAAAGAAATGAGCACATGTCTCATGGTCGCTTCCTGCTTCTTTCAGATTTTACATTGGTCCAACTCGAGATCGTCAGTTTTAAAACTGTGCGCTAATGTTGAAGCATTTTAGCAATCGTGATTTATTGTGGCTATCTGTTTGGATGTGGATGAAGAGTAGTGGAAAACGTGAATATTGGATACGTGATGCTATTTTCAAGAAGCTGCTGTAATTTGTACTCTTTTACAATATTAAAGATTTTCCCTTTTGCAGAATGTAAACAAACAGGATCCAGCGATTTTAGAATTGTAGCGATTCCGGACAAAAATGCATCAACAGGGTGCTGTCCATCATTTTGGCTTGACTCTTTTTTCGTCTCAGCTTCTTTCTCAGCCAATAAGTATGCCATTAGCTGAGATGATGGAGACTCTTGAGGTTTCATGTCCAGCTTCCTTTTGCGTTTTCATCTATTGTTGATGAAAATTCGACTGGCTGGAGTTGTAGGTGTTAGCAACGACAATGATCCTGCAGTCTCTTCAGATTCATTCGCATTTATACTATCTGGTGTCTAGTTGGCGGAGTTCTGCTGTTGGGAGTCATTGAGTTGAGTTTGATCATTTTCGTCCTCTTCATCAGGAACGTTACTGAAGCCTTTCCGCTCGGCGAGGTGAGGAATCACGAATTCAAGGATTTCTCAATCCTCAAATTTGTATTCGTTGGTTGATGTAGCCGCCTATTCAGATTTGGTTTTCCTTTTTTGTCTAGCTCTTCGCAGACTGTCTCGAATTCCGTTCCACTTTTTTTACATTCCTCCTCTTGCCCTAAAAAAATAAATGTATTAGTATAAGTTGTTACAGGTTTCTTGCTACAGGAGATTCTTTCAAGACTATATAATTCAGTTACAGAATGGGAAGAAGTACGGTTGGTTCCATTGTTAATCGTACAAGCAGAGTGGTAATTCAAGTACTTTTAAACGATGTAATGCCAGCTCCGAATGAGGACAAGTGAAATGAAATAGCAATAGAATTTTGGAAAAGGTGGCAGTTCCCCAATTGCATTGTTGCAATGAATGGGAAACATGTGACAATACAAGCTTCAAAATCGTCAGGAATTCTCTATTGGAACTACAAGAAAAACTTACTCCATTGTTCTTTTAGCTCTAGTTGATGCTCGTTACAATTTCATTTTTCTAGACGTGTGTAGCTACGGAAGAAACTCAGATGGTGGTATTTGGTCTAATTCCAATTTTGGCAAAAAACTATCTCGAAACCAACTTAACATCCCAGACAAAAAGTGTCTCCCAAGAACAGACACTGAACTTTCCATTGTTATAGTTGCCGATGAAGCTTTCCCCCTCACAAACAACTACATGATACCATTTCCTGGGAAGATCTTGTCTAACGAGCAGAGAATTTTCAACTCTGCAGAATACTCAACAGATTGAGTAGAGCACGAAGGATTTCGGAAAACGTCTTTGGCATTATGGTGCAAAAATTTAGAATGTTCATGAGACCTCACCAGGGAAGTCCTGACAACACAACGAGGGTTGTACTCGCAGCAAGCATCTTGCACAACTTTATTCGAATTAACGTAGACCACAAAGTGCCTGAACTAACTGACAGTACTGACACAACTACAGTGGAGAAATCTCGTCTTCAGCATTTTCCACGCGCCGAGGAGGGGAAAATCGCGAAACATTTAATGTAAGAGAGCAGTTTAAACAATTCTTCAATTTTGAAGATGGTAGTGTGGAGTGGCAAGAACGTCGGGCCTTCATAGGTTAATAAGTTCCTTGTACTTCCTTGGAACTCTTCAAAGCGATGCATATTTTATAGTTCATATTGCATTAATTACACTAAACATTTCTTACCTACCAGAAAATAAGTGAAACATTTTTTGAGATCCTGTGTCAAAAAAGAAGAGGTTTGAAACTTACTTGTATGAAAGCTTTATTTTCGTCACATCAAAAGTACATTAGATTTATGAATTCCATCATGCTGAATGTTCATCTATTTTTATAAGGAAATTACCTTTTAAAAAATTAGTAAAATATTATTATTTCAAAATTTGTATAGTCTAGTATCACTAATAATATAAACAAACGTTCTTACCTTCTACATTCAATTCCTTCGCAACTTTTTTCCAAATAATGTCCTTGTAGTCAGAATTTCTTTGTTGTTCTTCAGTCTGATCATACAGAACTGTAAATTTCCTTACACTTTCGATCAGCTCCTCCGGTTTTATAGCCGCCATTTCACACCAAACAGAACACAAAACGACGTCAGAGAACACAGAAAAGAGAGAAAACTATACAAAACAGCCAACGACAAGCGTCCCGCAGCAAGTAAACGAATGTCTGCACTGTCGGAGCATGATCGGACAATGAAATCGGAGACGGGTGGGGGTAGGACTGGTCACATGACGGACAGGTGAGGCTTGCTGCATTCAAGACCATTGTCTGTTACCCTGTCATACAGTCGTCCGGCTGTATGATCGTAGTCGGATCGGAAGGCTGCATGACAGGTGTGACCCCGCCTTTAAATGAACCCCTTTATGTTTGTTATTGATTATGAATAGAGTTCACATTTATTAAATGGTTATTTTAGACTCTGAAAATGGTTGGCATAGTGATAGTTATAGTTGGGGTGATCACTTGCCATGCGATCACTTATACGTTACATCGCCAAGATTGAACCTCCTTCATATTTACAGGTGGTTTTACACCAGCTGGTTTTCATTACGCTACGACACAAAGTAAAGATGTTAAGACAAAATGGCAGTTCTTAAAATCTCTTAAATCAAAACGTTACAGTTAACTCATTTTTTAATGTATCTAACTGTGGTATTCCTTTTTTTATCTTTTCCTAATAGTAATTGCTTTAGGAAGTATTTTCCTGCGAAATTTTACTAACGTAATATGGATTTGCCAACTGATATGCTAATTGTGATGTCTGTATTACAAGTACCATTGTTAAAGTAGGTTATGATAGGGGCTAGTCTAGAATCGAATAACAAATAACTAATATATAGTAATAACTATAACTATTCCGTCATGTGGCTTTCTTCTTCATCTTATTAAATAGACGCGTTTCGAAGTCGAAACTTCATCATCAGTATATCATCACTCGATAGAGCTTGTCATATCAAACACTCAAATAAAAACACAAAACATTACACATACACAAGTTTACACGTATACATTTACACGAATGTCTGTCAAGTGCACATCGTTTCGTGGTCTGCGGACTACTGGCATTTGTGGTAAGAACAAGTTCAGTAGAATACAAAAGCCATTCTTATCATCTAATCGTATCTCATTACGGTTTCATACAATGAGTTTGATTGAAATAATAGCTTGTCATTTATAATATTATCTGGTGTTTGTTTAAGCCTTGTATATCTCAACAAAAAGATATACATTTCAAAGATATTTGTATATATTTTTAAAAGATAAACAAGTTGCTTACAGCACTACTGAAAACACTGAACTAGCATCAATCGCATATGAATCAGGTGGAGCATAGAAGGGTGGGGGATCAACATGTAGCTACCTGTCGCCTAGCATGGCCGCTTCATTATATAACATGGGGAGCGTATTTGTCGCTGGGTGCTACTAGAAAGCGCTCCCGGACGCGTTCTGTTTGCTGTCGCGGGTCGCCTCGCGTGGTCGTATCTCTGTCATGCAATGAGTTCCACTTTTTTTCTTTGTCTCAGCGACAAAGACGTCTAGCGTGGCCGTAGCTTTACATCAACTCTAGCGTTTAAGCAAACACAATTGTTTGAATAGAACCCTTCAATAGACATTGTTTGTATTTACCACAAGGGATAAATGCAAATAGTGTATAATACTTATGCTATTAATGTGAACCCATAATTAATTTACTAACCCTCAGTGCACACAATTTTGGGTATTTCATTCAGTCTGGTTTTTTGGTTAGACATCATGTAAGTACCAGTATTATTTATTACTGTTACTATAAATAACATAAAAAAACCATATTATTATCCTATTTTCTTAAGATCAGCTGTGTTAATGTAGTATATTCTTACTATTAAAATATTCAATTAATTGTATCAATTGCTTTATGAACGTTTTCCGTCAAACCCATAAAATTGTGGTCCTGAGAAATTAAAAAGTTTAGAATGGAGAGGAAATATAAGTTGATACTCAAAAAGAGCCTACTAAAAATTAAAAAATCTGTTAAACTGGACGAAAGCACTGAAAAAGTAAGCCACTTTTGTACAACAAAAATAACACTTTATAATAGTAAAGGATCCATTCGCGAAAAAGAGTAAAATTGTTACATTTTATTTCTACTCAAAAATTATGAGTAGTAAATTCCAATAATAACAATTACAATTTTTTTATGTTCTATTTCAATTTGCTAACTATTTGAAGTAGAGTGATATCCAAGCTTTGTTTCGTGCATTATAAAAGTTCTAAGAGCAAGCTTCTAATTTATTTAAGAAAGTATGACTGGTTCAAATGTATTATAGATTGAATTCTACGAACAAAGCAACCATGGGAGTTATAATGTAAAGCACGCGAAGTTTACAAATATACATTATTATACAAAGTAACGTTTATGTATGAACTTTATTTGTTGGATGATTTTAATTTCATTTGCAAATGATGGATCGAGCTACTAGTTGTTACTTGAATTTTCAATATTTTAACACTACAACTGTCAGATCAAATCAAAAAACAATATTTTTTTATAATTAAAAACTAAACTTAGGTTTAACGAAATAATCTGAGAGCAATATATACAATAATTATTGTTATCTGGTCTTTCTTTCTTAAATATTTAAATCATTTTTAATCACTGTTTTTGTTTTATTTTTATTATATAAAATATCAAGACAAAGATATTTTTATTAAAATGGGACTTTCTATTTAATATTTGTTTATATTATATTAAGCTTTTCAATTACAACACATTATAGGTTTATGTTTTTGATTACAGTTGTGTTATTACAATAAATTTGTTATTCAAACGATGAGACTATATTCAATATTTTTTTTTCTTTAAATAAGCGCATAATTATGTAGTTGTAATAAATTACATGCCTTTTATAAATTAATGGATGACCCAGATTGTTCACATTGCAATGTAGGCATTGATTAACCCTACATAACAATACACTTAATTAATTAGTAACTTAATTAGTAGAGATAATTTGATTTAAACATTTCTATTTAAAACGTCGTATATCCTAATAACATTTATTACAAAAACGTATTAAGTATTATGAAATTCAAACACACCTTAGTTTTTGTTAGCTGTATTGGATAGTAAATACGTCAGATTTTTAGTTTAGGGTGAAAGAGAAACCTATGGAACAGAAAAAAATAAGAAGGCCGACCTTTTTAGTCAGAAACTTACTATCATGACCAGCCCAAATTACGCAGTTTTTAAGAGCAAATGAGGTCATTCCCGAAAGAAGGGCACATAGATGAAAAATATGTTTTGAGTAAAATCATTCTAAAGATTTTACTGCTATATTGTTAACTATGCTTGTACACTCATACAACCCTTTTAAAATATTTGAAACTATCATCTTATTAAAAATTAAAATTAGCTTGCTTATAGTGTTTAAGAATTTGGTTATATGTGATAATATAAGTTATATTGTTGTATGTTGTGTGCCCTTTTTCAGCTGTACATAGTGTAATACGAACTTCCATAGAATAATCAGTTTTCAAGATAATGCTTTGAAACTTGACGGATTTACTAAGAAGAACATGGCGGATCATTTAAAACAATGATCGGAATATGTCTTGCAACTGAAAATGTATTATTATAATGTAAACCATTATTGGAGGTGCAAAAGTTTTAAACATGTCAATCTGATTAGGAAGTAAGGAATGATGCCTGAGGGATTCTTGGTCAGCCAAGAGTTAGATTTGTGAAATTTTAACCCCACAGGATTCTATCTCAAATTTAAATGGCACTGGTTATCAGTCAGTATTTTTTTGTGGTCTTGATAATATTTTCTTTAGTTGTGTTAATTGAGAATAGAATATCGTATTGATTTATCTGAAGATATTTATCATGCACTGTAAAACTTTACTTATGTGTTTTATTCAGAATATTGAAGAAATATATACATTTCTGTACATTAAGCGTATATATAGTAAATTTAAAACGTTTTAACAATATATTTTTATAATTAACCAATACAATATTTTATAATGTAAATTTTCTTTTATTTGAATATTATTGTAAATTTAAAATTCACCAAAACACTATTTAAATGAATTATATTCGTAGTAAAAGAAATAAATAAACTTCTTCATGTATATTCATAATAAATTTATTAAAACAGTGTTACACTGTGTATTGGATGGCTGACTGACAGTAGGCAATTACTTTGGATGTATCAAAATGATACATGGAAGACAGATAGTGCCAATTTCACCTAAAATTAGTATAATAAATTATAGCGGGTCAATTTCCATGGTGTTTTATCAGTGGAAACCATGTTCAACCAATAACTCATTATGTAACAACAAACTTCAAAAGGCAGTGTAGTAGATTAATACATAAATAAGATGTTTGATTGGTTGTGCCACGTTTGTAAAGTTCATCTGACTCATTAACACATTATTAAGTCAAACAAGTTTTAAAGTAATATTTCAATTTGTTATTTGATACGATTTGAGTCTGCATCAATTAAACTAAGTCAGATATGATGTGCTAAAAGTGAGTTATTATTCGTTACGTCGTTGTAAGTGTTACATGTTTTTACAATGTAGGCTACTATTAAAATAAACATTTTAAGTATTTTATAACCCTACAAACAAATATCGATAGATACTACATAATAGTTCTCGATAGTCCATAGTTTGTACGCAACTATTGATATTGTTTCAGTAACTTAAACATGGGTTTAACGTAAATATTTGCGTTTCCATATTTACCTGTCCAGGTTGTTGCATGCTATTGATCAAACAATTAAAAGTGGTTTTATGAGACTCAAGTAGGCCTATAGGTTTAAGTATTTATAAATGTAGATTGCTCAAGCTAGATAAGACTCATGCATGCGTTTTCCGACGGTGGAGTCCTTAAACAATGGATTACTTAATATCATAAATACAAACGAGATAATTTAAAAACCTTTACAATTAATTTTATTTATGAAATAGTGGCATGTGCTTACATGACGTAGGCGCAAGTTAATTTAGTATCGGTTAAAATGCAATATGTGATGCGTTGCACAACCTTTCATGCACAATTTAATTATGACAAAATATTAAATTATTTTATTGACAGTCAGGTATTTTTCCTCTGCTCTGACTGACAAATAGCAAAATTAAATGTGTACTTTTTTAATATCTATCATTTGTTCTTGAAACATTTTCACTAGAGACACATAAACACATAATTAACACATAAACCTAACAGTATTTTTATATTTGTTTATGTATGTAACAGTTATTTTTTAAATGCATTAATTTAAAAAGTATTAATTTCGAAACCTTCTTGTAAAATCCTAAAGTATATTAATTCTCCTAAACTTATTTGTTCTAATAACAAACGGTGTGTCTTAATATATGTTATTTTACTATTAGATCAAATATGAAATTAATTTATTTTTCCGTCCTTATCTGAATAAGTAAAAGCAAATAATGAAATAAATCTAAATCAGGCCTGACTAAAGAAGTGAAGTTTTAAAATAGAAGCCATTTAGAAGCCAAATAGAATTCCTAAAACCTTGAATATGCACAATTTTACATATCCTGAGCAACAGACGTTCTATACAAAACAACGCAGAGTTCGAATCGGGCTAACGATGTTTAATTTTGTCGTGTGTTATTTAAAGTGTTGTTGTAATTCTAGCACATAAACAAAGTAAATAAAGAAATGAATACTTTACCAATTTGCTGCCCACAATGCATGTGAAGTAAAATGGTAAATTTAAAAAATAGTATAATTATTTTATTTTTAAATTGAAAGAAAATATAAATGTAGACGAATTCAGTTTATTCTTTCAATGCTTAAACCACTAACAAATATTTAAATGATATAACAGCTATTTTCATCACATAAAATTAAAATTCACTTTCTTACTATCGTAAATTCATTACAAACACGTACCTTTATAGCAAAGGTAACTTAAAAACCAAGTATACCTGCTTTCATTGTTTTGAAAGGCAATTTGGTCAGGTACACATTTAAATAACGTTACAATATAAATAGAGTTACTAATCTAAAAAAAATAAACATTGTTATCAGCAACAGTAAACATATTTAGGAACAGTTAGGTTAAGAAATCTAATTTAAAAGTTCCCAATTTAATAGCTCTAACGGTTAAAATGTTGTGCATTTTAGAGACCCTCAAATTTTAAAGTCTGGATGTATTCTGTTTGGTAGTTTATCTACCTACTCTCCAAATGTCAAGTTTCTAGAATGTTGGGAAGTATGCTAACCATTTAAAACATATAGCCTATACAAACATTCACATTTATACATAAACGATCATCTTCGATCATTTTAGGTTGACCCCCAAACCCCACTTCCCTATTAGTTTTCTTTGTAAACCAGATAGCTGACACACACTAAAACTCTCTTCAAACTTGTTTAAAATAAATCATATTTGCAAGCAATATTATAATAACTACTTGCTATATAAATAGCAATATTTCAGTCATAATAGCTAATATTACAAACACAGTATTAAAAGTAAAATCAGATGTTTTAAATAACCTATATAAAAGGTAATATACCTAAAATCACGAATTTGTTTTGGTCACATAAAAGAAACCTTCGCAATCTTAAACCTAAAAACCAAGAATCTAATGTCAGATTCTATTTTGCAATTTAAAAATCTAAGAAAATAAGGAGTTGAGCAAAACGGGTTTATAATGAATTAACAGTGTTAGTTTTTATCCGACATTTAAAACTTTTGGTTATAAAAACTAGATTAAAATGTAATCTCTTAAATGTCTGGTTTTGAAATGTTTCTGTTACAAGTACTATTAATTGCCTTGATTTGTAAAGTTAGAAGTCTGTATCATATTTAAAATTTACAAATATTTTTGAGTTCATGAAATTATGGTGTGATTTGTCAATGTGTATAGATAAAATGTCCGGACTTCTTGTTGATGACTGGTATGCAAACTTTGCTCAATCTATTTAAAAAAAGGGTTATGTATATTTAACAAAATTGTATAACTTGAAAGCAAAATGCCCTAAATATATAAGTTATCCTTTTGTTCATTTAGGAATTCGATATTGGAATATCCTGTGGAGGAGAACAATTTTTAATAATTCAAACCTCGTGTTGAGTATTTAGATGCCTTTTTATCTTTGATCATAGAATCAAAGCATCTATCTTTTTCTTATTTATTATGGATTACCTTATAGAGTATCTTGTACTCTTACGTATAATACAATTGGTTAGGCTTTGAGGTATCTAATATCACACGACTGTAAAAACTTGTATTTACAAAAACAAAACAAAAAGAATAAAAATTCCTCTCTTTTAACAAATGTTTTTTTTTTTCAATAGGTCGACTCTTAGATATTAATCACCTGCCCATATTATTTAACTATCAATATTAACAAACTATAAAGAACATAATCGAGATGTGTGAGTTCAATGTCAGCTGTTTGTAATCATCCCTGACTGTATTACAATACATTTCATAGTTTCATACTTAGCGGAAAGTTTTACTGAGAAAATGTCAAGTGTAAACTAATGTGTAAATCTACTAATTATTCTTTCATCATAACGATATAAATACTTTGATCGATATACTCTGGAAATATGTTTTTTTTAAACAAAGTTTCAGTATTTATATATTAAAGTACATATTATATTATTATTATAGGTATAGTTAGTTAAAAAATATATATATATATAAGTAGCACTACTTTTAGTATTCAATTTCGTATTCGTAACCTTCTAATATAATGACATTCCACGCCTTGTTTCCAGAATGTTGCAAGTGTGCCTTTACAAGAACCAGACTATACTGCTCAGTTTAATATTAGAAGCCATTTCTCTTGAATAGAGATTGGAGTGTTTAGCTACTGTCTGGACACATAAGGATAAGGAATTAACTACTTATGGCGTTGTTTCAGCCATGTTTATGAAAATTTAAATTTGTTTAGACTACGATATAACCAGATTACTAGTGAACAAAGAAACTTAGAAAATTATATAATGAGTAAATTGCAGACATTTTATATCAGTAAGGATTTCACTGTCTCTAATTATTATTA
Source organism: Philaenus spumarius (assembly GCA_018207615.1). Lineage (NCBI taxonomy): Eukaryota > Metazoa > Arthropoda > Insecta > Hemiptera > Aphrophoridae > Philaenus > Philaenus spumarius. The sequence goes on from JAGFPH010000086.1 coordinate 569,409, forward strand.
TAAGAGATATAATAATGATGCCACGGTTTGGGATGATATAGGTTCGAATTAGGCTAACAAAGACAAACATAAAAGAATGCCAGAAATTATTTTATTTATAACGGGTAGAAAATAAGTACATAGTAATACAATGTTTTAAATTATGTCTGTTTTTTTTCCAAAGAAAGAAAATTAATCTGTTGATTATATCGCGGTACTGTATTTTGAGAAACATTTATTATATTCATATGCCAGTTTAGTTATAGCATTATTATATTCAAGTTCACATAAAACAAATTATTTTCATGACTTCAAAAAACTGTGAACTTTTTGAGTTTGCGGATTGGGTTGTAGAACTTTCACATGGTACACTAATTATTATAGATATATAAATATCAACAAGTATGTACATAAAAGTAGTTGCTTATTTTTTTAAATTTTGGCGCAAGGCACTAGTTAATTATTTAGTTAATAATATAGTTAATAATAATAGTTAGTCTATCATAGTTTGTCACTGTGATGAAATAATTTAATAATATTAAAATAACTTAGGTGTAACGCTAAATAATCTTATAACAATATAAACAATTCACCTGATATCTGGTATTTGATTAATTCTTAAACTGATTTTAAGCAGAAGCTGTGTCACTGTTCTCATATCGTGTTGATAAAATATAACATCCAGAAAAAGGTATTATTAAGAAAAGTATGTTTAGTTCCAAACTGCATTACAATTTTAGCTTTTCAATCACAACAATATTATAAGTATGGGGTCTCAGATACGCCATCACATAGGGCTTTGTTATTAGAACGTCAAAGCTTATATGATTAGATGGAGCTTTATACAATATCCCGAGGATAAATTATAATCTTATGTTTTCATTGTAGTATAAGCCTTTGTCAGACATAATATGTGCTATGTAAAATTATAAAGAGTAGGCACTGTTTTGTTTATTTATATCAAATATTTTGCACATATTTTTCTTGTAAACATTTGACAAATTAAGATAAATCTGGGTTATTTATTTATTGTTTACCGTCAGTTGAAAAATATTTCGTGAGCTTCATTTGTCCTTTGAATTTGACTGTCACGAGTTATAATTTTGTCATTTGCCATACAAACAAAATTTTGTCATTTTTTTATATGATGTTTAATACCATAAAAACTACATATTTTAGTTAGATGGGCGACATTCTAAACTATTATAAAAGACAATTTAGGCGACTTATTATTATTATTAGGGGGTTGTGTGGCTTGCTACCAGGACGCACTACACCTAAGTCCTCTGCCCAGGCAGCAGTTCATATCAAACCCGCCCTTTTCGTGAAACAAAGGAGTTCATGTGGGCCTTCCACACGTATGTAGCTGGTTATCCTTGTCGAAGATATTTCTGCCTTAGAGATGCAAAAGCGTCAGATTCGCATAAAACATGGAAAGAAGTTTCCTCCTTCTCTCCACACCTTCGACATAATGGATTGAACTGTAGCCCCATCATGTGGAGGTGCCTCTTCCGAGAGTTGTGTCCCGTCAGTAGATCGATCAACAACTTTAATTCGTCGTGTGCCTGTCTCTGACCTCTTACCGTCTTTCTCCATGTGTTCTGACTGAAAGTTTGTTCTTACGCTTTCTTTCCCATAACCTCTTGATATTCCTATCATTGGTTCTGGGGCCATCGAAGGATTGACCTAGTTTAGGTCACTATAGGTCAAATGGGTTTGGCTCTATTGAGGTTCACCAGAAAGTTTAGGATAAATACCATTACCCAGGGCCCACAGTGAAAATTATGAAACCCACTGCTGATCAAAGTGACAAAGTTAATAGTGTTGTTTATGATGTTTAGAATATTAAGTCTTTTAATTTTAAAACTAATATAAAATTATATTTAAGTACAAGTGTTATTCACATTAAGATAGTTTTTCTTGCAGACGTAAACTAAAAACGTTTTTTACAACCAAGGATGACAACGAAAATGTACTTTATGCTGCTAGGAAGTATATTATTGTATTGTTGTATTCTAAAAATGGTGTATTGACGTATTGATATACGTGCATGTTATACTGTAATATTTTAGTAATAACAGTTTTAGGTACCCAATTAGTGTATACTAAATAAAATTAATAAAACCTTATATCGGTATTTTATTATTATTGTAATTTTAAAATAGAATACCATATATATTCTGAAGTTTTAATATATTCCAATTGTGAGTTGTTTGAATATGTTTAACCATAACTGATAAAGCTTATATAGTGTTAGGCTTAGTATTAGTGTTGCATAAGCAAAGGCTTAGTATTAAGTATTAGCTTTATTATTATTATTATTATGATTATACTCATTATTATTAGGAAACAATGTTAAACTTATAAGTCCCAAGAAGAAAACCTAAAGCGTAAGCTATTGCAAAAGATATAGAAAAGTGTTACAATAGATGAGTTTGCAAAAACCTATTTGGTTGCTCATTTCAGTAACCTGGGTGGTTATATACACTCTTGACTGACCAAAAAACAAGGCTAGTGGTCTTGGAGACACACGGAGACAGCCGAAGGCTAGGCGAGTGCTCTTGGAAGACCTTTGCCTTGAAAGGACACGGTGGCAAGATGAGCAAATAGAATATATAATAATTCACTACGGTTACATTAAGGTGATAATTTTTAGGTGCGGCCAACTAACTTATATATTATTGAGATTGACAATTCCACCTCTGCCTTGGGATTTAATTAGTTGGATATGATTAGGATTAATACAATTGTAGAAATCGATCTTTGTATGTTTAAAATATAATAATAAGTAATTGGACTTTTATTGAATGTGCTGATATAATATATATCATATAATATATGTAGGTAAAGTTGCGATTAGAAGTTTAGAGATTAATTAATTAAATAATTTAAATACTACTGAACCACTATCGAATGCTGTAGCTTAATTTATTAACCCTTGTCATTCATATATAATTTTTAATACGATGAGTAATTTATATTCAATTTATTATCCATGGATTTTGTATTTATTAAATTAAAACGCCAATTTTTTATAATGGTTGCGAAACTGAAAGTTATTGTAATAAGAGAAGTAAAAATCGAATTTATGTAAATTACTAGTTTAAGAACAGATTTGTTGTTTTACCAGTGTTTAAGGTACAAATAGATTTTCTCTTACGTTAAAATATTAAAATTTTAAATTTTGAAGTTAATTCTGTTTTTATTCATTTATTCAAAATTATTACATTTTATTTTTTAAGTCATTATATTTCCCTTCTCTTAAAATCTAAGTTTATAATAAAATATGTTAAAACAAATGTTTATTACTCAGAGACATATTTATGCAAATCTCTGTTATTTCAATACTTACAAGTAAACTTTTTGACTCCACAACAGTTGTAAGAGAAAATTAAATGCATTGAATAGTTGTTGACGATGGAAATGGGGGAATTTTCCAAAGCTATTTTATTTTTAACTTAGCACATTGCGGTTAATAAAGAATGTTTCCTACAACCGAGCGTAAAGTGCTATTTTAAGATTTAAAAACACATTGTAAAACGACCGTTTTTCTCTAGCCGAAAGGCAAAGATAAACAGCCAAAACATTTGATTCATATTGATTGTTGTTGTGTTTTGTGTTGACTAAAAACCATTAGACTAACAACAAAAACTTGAGTAATTTTGTTCATTATAGTTAAATAAATAATGACAGAAGAATTTTATGAAATTGATATGGAATTTTAAGAAAAATTATGGTACTTTCGGTTGTAGGAAAAATGGAATATGTAATTCGAACGTAAAGTGTCTTTATCGCTATCGAGAAATTACGCGAGAAACTTTTCCTCTCAAGCGATAAAGACATACTTTACGCTCTTAATACATACATAACTATTGAAGAACTTAGAAAAGTTAATTGAATTTTGTTTTTTCTTTATGAATATTGTTATTTCACTTGTTGCATAAACTCGTCCATTAATAGCAATAGTCACGCGACTATAAACATTTCAGTGGGCTAGTAAAGATTGTGCTACCAGCTTGAAAATGACAGTTAATTGTTAACTACCATCGACTTCTTTTAACGGATATTATATTTTTTTCATATGATTTAAACAAAAGTTACACAACAAAATATTCTACATTTTTTGTATGATCATCAAGTTGTGTTTTATATAGGACTGATACAAATTTTAAACAACCATTTAAACCATTTGAATGTGACTTAAGTCACAAAATTTAATGTATTCATTACATTAAAACAATAACTACCTAATGACTGGTAACGGAATGATTTTTTACTATATATGGTGTTCATTTTGAAGTTTAGATTTTCTTGTGCTATATATATTCTTTCAGGCAACTTGTAAATGAAATGTGTTTATGTTATATATAATTATTATTATTTTAATTCCATAAAGATGTTGATTATATCTGTTTCGAGGTTATATTTTTAGTTCTATCTTTAGGTTTATAATTTGTACATATATTTTTAAAATTTAAATGTATGAGGTTGATGAATCCTGGATTAAATCTAATCTATCTTTATAAATACTTAAACTGATGTTAAGGTTACTAAATTCCTTAATTAATAACAAAAATCGGATTATTTTTACTTAAAAGTTTTACTTAAAGTATCTAAAATCGGATTACATTACTATTACTTTAATCTGTAATAATAGAATTTCAAAAGTTGTAGATTATTTTTTATATAAGGATTATTAGTATAATGGTAATTAAATATTAAAGTATTTTAACACAAATTTAATACATTTAACCTTAACTTTCATTGCTCTAGCTATGTAAGTCAAAAAATAGGTTTAATTTGAATCAAAATGTATTCATCTCATGAAAAAGGATTTGGTTTGTTAAACCTGCTTGTAAGAAGTTTACATAATAGAAAGCAACAGTGTTGTTTAAACTAAATCTGGGTCAAGTTTACAAATGTGACTGTTTTAATTTGGTTTTTATATTAGATTATAAGTACTGTTACCAAGGGGATATGCAAACATGCATTTTAGTTTCGATTTGTAGAATAATTAAACCAAAGCTTATCTTTCATTAATCAGCGTCACGCTATTTCGATCTGTCAAAAGATAAATGTAAATTAATTTGTATTGCTTAACTATCATAAATTAGTAGCTCTCGCTACATAAAGCTGACAGGGCTGCTTAAGAAATACCGGTGTAACTGATACAGATATACAGAGTGTTTTAAAATAAATTTGTCATGTCATTTTAAAAGTTTATATAAATATAGATTTGAAAAAGCTTAATCTACGGCTGGCGAATTGGTTCGCTTCATTTCAGCAGCACATGATGAAATGTGAATATACTATAATTCTTGGGCAATAAAATAGGGATCAAAATAAATTATAGAGATTTAAAAAATGTATCGCCAGTAGTTTCTAAGAAAAACACAAACATGAAATACAAATCTCAAGTTTTACGTTTGTAGTACAATAAATGTACGGTAGACATTGAATTACAAATAACAAAATAAGATGGTATAACAAATGTGTAGAGAATTAATTACAAGTAACAAAATAAGATGGAATAACAAAATGGGTAGACCATTAAATACAAGTTACTAACTAAGATGATACTAACAAATTTGTACAGAATTCACTACAAGTAACTAAAGAAGATAGTATTGCAAACGTGTAGTGAATTGATTTCAATACCTTAATAAGATGGTATTACTAAGCATAGTGGTCTTCCCTAGTTTTATGTTAAAATTACAATAATAGAAAAATACGAATAAATTAATATTACATAAAGTTGTTTCAGTTGCTAACCTTAACTCATATTTTATTTATAATGCTCTTTGAATCCCTCATACGTTCTAGAATAGCATGCAAATATAATTCCCTACTATTTAAAAAAATATTCCAAATAAAACACTAAAAATACAGTAATAAATTTTGTCACATTGTATACATTTTAAAGTAGTTATTAAAAGTAAGTTTTTTTTTAATACCCTTAGTAAAATTGCTTTATAGGTAGCCATAAACTTACCGAATTTCGCTATTTGTACTTTTTATTTAATATTTAAAACCAAAACTTGGTATTAACACGCACATAGAAAACGATGCTAACTTGAAAATTGTTTCATATATTTGCTAACATTTAAAACAAATTTATAATTCAGGAAAACTAAAATGACCGAATCTGAAAAATCGTCAAGCAATATGTTAAATTATACAACCCTAAAAGCTAGAATGTTTTGTATTTATTATTTACAATATTTTGCATTGTGCCTACAATATGTTTAAAATATGGCCTAAGGAACTGAATTGCAAATGTTGTATATCCCTGCCTTGTTAATAAACAGTACCAATAAAATTAAATACATTTTAAATACAAAAAAAATCGCTTACTGGTGGTTTGTTCCCATAAGGTCCAAAAACAATACCTGTACCTACTTCAATTTTGGACAGAACCCCATCCGGTTAAAGTTTCACACGTCTTACTCAATTCCCTAATCAGCTTCACTTGATTAAAACTTTCGCACCCTCTCACAAATCCCCCGCAAAGCAAAGTTAGTGCTTCAGAAAATAGATGTATATTATTTAACATTGCGTGCCTTGGCGTTGTTAAGGAAACCAATTTCAGACTTAACAAAACGAGTTTCTAGATACCGTACTCACAATAATTTTCACTTTCTCCACAAAACAACTCACGAGGACAATATTCAATTAAAATTTAGGATTTACAATTATTTCGAAATGTTTCTCTACAGAATAAAAAAGTAAATGTGTGCGGTCGTGGGACCCCCGTCAGGAACGAAGTTCATCACGCATTTTCTTCAATTATTTTACCAGCCTTAACGGCAACATACACACATAATTTTAATCTTTCAATTGCCGATTATTATTAGATTGTATTTTATACAAATATTTACTGTTCCATCCGTTTAATGTTAGTATAATAAAGGTGTAAAATTAATAATAACATCAAGGAAGCTAAGATGGTAAACACAGTTAAATGTGCATTAATTGTAAATACATTCAATTAACATAAAATGTTGTTTCATCCGTCTAGGCCTAATCTAAAATTATTGTGTGTATGTTTAATTTATTTTACCTTTCTTAACGGCAACATATATACAATAATTTTAGGTTAGGCCCAGACTAAAAATTACTTTCTAGGCCTAACCTAAAATTTCTTCGTTTGACGATAATAATATATGAACTAAGCCGGACGGAACCGATTGGTTTAAATTGATGAACCAAAACACATATTTCTTGAATGTGTTTACATTCATTGCCATAACAACCAATTTGGTAACGCCTTTTCGTTACTCGTATTTTATATTCGTCATTGTCATAGCAACCAATTAATAACATGTTTTTCGTTACGCATTACGTTTTCTATTTGTTAACTCTTACCGCAACCCACATTAAGGAACTTCGTTCCAATATACTATTTCGATCGGTTGAAATATAAATACTTAATACTCTGCTAATGGTTACTATTTATATGAATCGCTTAGAATAGCTCTTAATATTTAACTCTCATGTGAAATCATTCTTCCACAGAGTCTAATCAAAGTCAGTGCTCACCCAAATTACATAGAGTGGTTGTCGTTCCAAGAAAGGCCAATACCAGGAAATTGTTTGCATTCTGTTTTTTCGCATTTTTAACCAGTGTTTTCGAGTTAATTACTTTCGACGTTTTTGAATACAATAGTACTTATCCTGTTAATAAGATGAAAGTTTATAAGAGCCTATGATTTTAATTTGATTTTATGAATCCACATAATGTACTGAGTATTCATTTTTTTTAACTTTCACAGAGGGGGGGGTGAAACAAAACAATAAACATTTTGACCCAAGCAATAGTAGACATACGTCAAGAAGAAGAAACAAAAATATCATATGAGTTATTGCATATATAAGGTAAAAATGTATATCTACATTACACCTTGTAGCTTCCTGCCATATATAACAAAATATGTTGTATTTTAATTAATTTTTTTTATTTGGTTTTATCTCCTTCTTATTTCAACCAGCCATGTTTTAATAATTAATGGTTTACAAAAGTTTTCTTGTTTCAACTTTGTTTATTGTATCTCATCTGAACTATAATGTCCGAGTATAGTTCTTTTGAATATTTTATCTAAACAACTGACGCCATCGCTTTCCAGTTAATAATTTAAGGATACTCAATGTTGTAACTGTGTTGGAACAACTGCAGTTTGTTTAAACTCTGCAGTGAGATATTACACGAAGTTTGAACTCCATCTCTGCTTTGAATTAAAAACTGTTCAATCTATGTCTGGGGAAATAAACAAAATGGAACGAAGGATAAAATGTGTGATTTGTCTAGAGGTTTGGAAAAGATTTGATGAATCCAACTTTATGCTGCATAATTATGAAATAACTTAAATAATATATTTTGGATGATCAGTGTATTGGCTATAACGATAATTAAATAAAGGTTATTCAATAAAAACTAAAAGAATGGGATCTTAACCTCAAACTAAATGCATTCAAAAATATATATTAATAAATAATTACTGTAAAATATTCATTTGGATGTTTTTTTTTCAATATTTAGTCAGATTTATGAATCAGAGATAAACGAAATGCAGACTACTACTGTTACAGCTAGAAAAGACAATTTTCTTTTAAATCGGCCAGTGACCTATAAATTTATTTTAACAAAACTTTTGATGTATAAAAAAGTGCAGATGTTTTTTATTGTGAGATTTTGTGTTCAGGTTTTATTTTATCTAAGTTTTGATGTATAGTTTATATATAATTTATAATACATTTTTATAAATATACTGAAATGTATGGATACCCTATATTTGGATAAATGTCAGGAATTAAAATTATAAATTTATTCCACTGAGTAGAATGTAAATGAAGGCTACATATCGTACTGAAATTATGGTCCAACTTTGATCCTGTAATTCAACTTCTATAAAAACAAGTGTACGTAGGCACTCTCGTACGTGGGTAACATATAAATAAAAGCTGATTTCGCCTATTTTCTGTAATACTTAAACAAACCCAGTATAGATTATATTTTGGGGTTATGTTTACAACTTCAATCATTATAATTTCTTATGAAGTAGAACATTTTAAATATGAGTTACAGAACTATCATATGCTGTAATATTTTATAATATTTGCTTTGAGGTTGTAAACTATATAAATACAACCTTTTATCATCAATATATTCGTTTATACAAATTTAAAGAAGAGATACCTATTCGTTTAGCTTCGGAAACATTCGTACATCTTCGTATAACATATAAATATTTTCATATTCAGTCTTGTAGGAAGTGACACACTAGAATGAGGTAGGCCTACCTCTCAAGTGTAAAATTAAATTATTATTGATTTAACATTTATTTTTATTTGTGTGACGTGTACGACCAAAGTATGAAAAAATATATGTTAAGTGTTGTTTATGTATAAGTGTTTGAGTGGATATAAATAGATGGCCTAATGATGCTGCCTGTGGCAGTGAAACATGTAGCCACATAAAAGGTAAAGTAAAACTAGAGACTACAGTTGACAGAAAATAAATCTACATATATAAAAGCCAAATACCACTCACTCACTGACTCATCACGAAATCTCAAAAACTACCGGACTGCAATGAAATTTGGTATGTAGTTTCCTCTAGGACCCTAGGTCCTCTCGCTAAGAAAGGTTTTCAACAAATTCAAAATTTTATGGGTGTTTGGGGGGGGGAGTCAAAGTTACTATAAAAACCACCAAACTGATGATTGTAATGAAATTTGCTATGTAGCTTCCTCTAGGGCCCTAAATGCTAGCTAAGAAAGGTTTTTAAAAAAATCTAAATTTTAGGGGGTTTGGGGGGTCAAAGTTACTAAAAATCCCCATTAGAAGTACATAGTGTAATATATTTTTTTAAATATTTTTTTTGTTAATATAAATTTAACTTTGATTTGTCTACCCGTGCAAAGCCGGATCGGGCCAGTTAGTAATATATATATAAACGTATTCGATTATTAATTTCTTCACTATGTTATTAATAACTTCTAAATCATTTGCTCTATCAATATGAAATAAAATGCAATTAAAACATAATATTTGCATCTTTCTTTAAACATATATAACGTATATAAATATATATTTTTTTAAATAGGCCTACAGTTTTATAGTTATTATAAAATCGTACAGTAAACATTTACCGAGTTAAAAATACCCGTCATCATAGTTAAGTAGGCCTAGATAAACACTGTTTGATTTTAAATAGTATTTTTACTTTCCTTACCCTATACTAGGTAAGGTAAGTATTGCGATCGACCCAAAAATTCGATGTCGAGTTTTCATAATATCTTTACGTTTCAAGGCCCCCTGAGTCCAAAAAATGCATTTTTGGCAATTGGTCTGTCTGTGTGTCTGTGTGTCTGTGTGTCTGTGTGTGTGTGTGTGTGTGTGTGTGTGTGTGTCCGGAGTGCACAGGGCAAACGGCTGGACGGATCGAACTGAAATTTACAGGATATCTTCAAACATGTAAACAATTAAACCCATGTAAATTTGAAGCAAATCGGAGGTGGTGTCTTACCGTGGGAGCAGTTTTTAGCACATTTTTGGTATTTTCTCCAAATTCCCTCTAACGATTTTGATTAAACTTTGCTAACATACTCTACTCCGACCCCCATAACACCCTATGTACGCGAAAGACCGTTAAAAATTCGTTGAAAAAAGTTATTACAAAAACCAAGTTATTTTGTTTTTTATCTCTGAAATGGCTGCTCCTATCGACTTGAAAATGGCCTCATTCGATTCAGCGTCCAAAATAATGTCAAAAACGATACCCCACTCAACTTTTTCCATTTTTTCAAAAATTGCCCCCAAAAAGGGCGTTTTTGGGGGTAAAAATTTCTTTTTTTAAACTAGCCGTGTTTGGTATCAAATTTGACATTTTGTGAGGTTAGAAATCGATTGAGACCAAAATCAGGTCCGTGGGATTAACCGTTTTGAAGTTAGTACCGCTTTCTCCGAAACGGATACTCCTATTAACTCGAAAATGGTATCATCAATCTCTCGCTCGAGAAATTTGATAATTGATACAGCATCTATTTTGGTAAGGAAAGTTGTGTGATGTGCACAAAAGATGTTTTAAATTAAGTTTTTCTGATGTGTATCTAATTAATCTGGCTGTGATTTTTCACGGAGGCTTACTAGTAATATTATATTTATTGGCTTTTAGGCCATGTTTAAGCTGTCACCATTGTTCAAAAGAGAACAAACTAAGCAAATGTGTTTGTTTTACTCTACGTCTTTTTGGTGTAATAAGTCAGCGTACATTTTTATTCATAAAATTACGAATGTACAGACCCTGGACCCTAATAGGAAAAACAATAAATTATTGTATGCTAGTTACGTATAAATGATGTAAAGTAAAATAATAAAATCAATGAATATGTTTTATAGATGTTACAGTGCTTTTTTTTAGTTTAATGATATTCAACAATTTGCGAAGATTCAGAAAATAGTTTATAATAGTACCTTCCAACCAGCATAGGCTGACCTTGTGTGTTCAGAATTTCTCTTAAAGCAATTTTTATGCAAGCCTTAAACTATAACTGTAAATAGTTTTACAAATATATTTTCGTAATATACAAACTTCAAGTAATTAAACTTATTATCTTCTTTCCTAAAGGGTTTTTTATGTTTACAAATTATACCTATTGTTATTTCTTATAAAAATAAAAAAATATTGTAAACTAAAAAAGTGGGTACATTAGTTTTAAATTTTCAAGTTTGTAAAAAAAGATTTATTTGAACACCTCATGCTAAATATGTGTAAAAGACAAAATTAAACGAAAAATAAAGAAACATAAGCAAAATCAGCTGAAACACAGCCATTATATTTGCCCCATTAAACTAATTATATAACACATCAAAACGTGTTGAAGCCAACAGAACTATAGCAGCATTTTAAGCATATTTAGAATTAGGTGTTCAAATAAATCTCTTTTTTACAATCTTGAAAATTTAAAACGAATGGACTAACTTTTTAATTTACAACAATTAATATTTTTATAAGAAATAACAATAGGTATAATTTGTAAACATAAAAAACACTTTAGCAAGGAGGTAATAAGTTTAACTACTTGAAGTTTGTATATTACGAACACATATTTGTCGGAATATACATGTCGGGTAAACACATAATAGAAACTCGTTTATAAACCACAAGCTCATCATTCTAGAATTGAGTTATAACTTCAATACGTCTGCAAGTAAAAAATAAATACCACATATTTTGTCGTCCTTTTTTTAAGAGAAACATTTTGTTTTATTATTAGTATTATTAAATTATTTTATAACTGTTTTGTCAACTTGGTAGTATGTCTATATACATTTACAAAATACGGTCAACTAATTGACATACTAACCACTTAGGTTTCACGTTTCATAAATACAATTAAGTGTGCCCTCTCTATGGTAGGTAAAACAGATTAAATAAACAAGGTGATTTTTAATTATGGAAACGGATTTATGTTGCATAACTGAAAAGTACTTGGAATTTGTGTCATCTGTATTGAATCAAACTTTTTTTAAAGGTAAACGTGCTATGCATAATTATTACATTAAATTTGATAACAAAACGTTGGTTAATGACAAACAATTAAAAAAAAAAATGTTCTGCAAAATACATCCAGGAATCATCTTTATTAATAATAATGAAGATAATGATACAAGCAGAAACTAATAACTATTAATAACACATTTACAAATTAACGCCAACTAATAATATCCACTTTAGTATTACAAAATTTAATTTTTAAATTTAAATAAATGTGTTCAATACAATTTGAAACACAACCCATTCTACAATAAATGACCAAAGTGCTTCCCCTCGACATATTGGTAGTACGCTTACCTCAATTAAAATCCGTTAATAGCATGTTGTATTGTGGTACGCAAGCAGATAAAAGCTTTATCATACAATAAAAAGCTGATTCCGTACAAAACATTCACCCTCTATACAAAAATTGAACGTCAATTTCTTTTTTTGTATTTCAATATATTTAGAAAAAAACGAGTTAGTTGTAATTTATTTATACATATTTCATATTACACCATCTGTAAAAGTTAATAGCAGTTTACAATAAACTAAGTAATTTATTACTTGGTGTTAGCATGTTACCAGTTTAAACGACCTAGGAGAAATAACTGTACGATGTTACCCACTATAAGCAATAATAGTGGTCAACATAAACCCATTTTACACAAAATGCTACACTGACGTGTTCTCAAATACTTAAAACTAACCGGCTCAACGGTGTCTCGTCATGAACTGCGTTTCCAGTAACTCATAACACTATCATTAAGTCGAGTGTGATGTATATACTACAGATATCTCCTCAAAATTTCAATGCAGTAGATTATTTAAATCAACTCCTACAAAAGCGAGTGTACGTCCATTCGTAAATAAATACGCACGTACATACATGCGTACCTAAGTACGTACGTAAGTAGAATAGACCTATAATATAACAGCTGATTTCATCTGTAACTCTTAGGCCGGCCGCACACCAGAACGGACAAAACGTCTTTCGACAAAACGTTTT
>JAGFPH010000086.1:584077-594620 GCA_018207615.1 Philaenus spumarius
CTAGTTTGTACCACTTAACGCAAGTTTATAAAAATGAATTAAAACAGTTGTTTTATTTGGTAATATAGTTTGAGAAGGTACAGCGGACCTCTATAAGACAATCTGTAAACTTTGTACTTATTAAACTATTATATTAACAAATTAAAATTACGTCCACAGTAAGTTGCAAAAGGAATTGTGTATGCTTGATTAAATAAATTAATTGTTACATGAATTTATGTATTATGTTGGCGAAATAAATTTGAACTACTCATTTCTTCGTCACTATGAAGTTACAGTATAATATGTGTATGGTCATGAGATAAACAGCACCTTAGAAGACAACAAAGTAGCTAGGTGACCATAAGAAGTTTCAGAATTAATTTAATATAATCTTATGTAAAAACTGTCTACAGGTATCTAAGAATAAAACAGTTTATAATAGTAATGGGTTGGCGTATTTGATTAAAATGAAAAGATAAAGGGTAGTGTGTAGCCATCTATAATAAAAGTGTCACCATTTTTCTGTTAATTTTTGTATCGTTGTTGCTGTGTTCACCATCAAATATTGTTTTGTTATTACAGGGTATTGGTGAATGTATGATTATAATTAGCGTTATTGCTGTTATTGAAATACATTTGTATTGTTAATAGTTAAAGAAATATAATTTAGAAGTTTATTTGTGAGAAAATAATTATATGTAACATAAGAGCTTGAACATTTTAATTGTGAGCTGGAGGTTGTTTGACTATTAACTAAGGGAACAAATCATATTTTATAATACATCAATGAACATTTTATTTTCTATACAAAACATTTTAAGTTGTTTATTTTGTACATTTATGAATAGAGAGTTAATTTAAAAAGTATATATATGAATAGCATATAACTATGTAATGAATGTTATTATCTGACAATAAAATATATTTTTGATTTAATTGTATAAGAGACAAAAGAAAATTAACTGTTGTATTTTCTCCACAAAACCAACGAGTTTTACGTGCCAAGTTACGTCGTAGTAGTGAAAATTCTTGCAAATAAACTCAGCAATTATAAGCATGTAATTTGTGTTCATCCAAATATTGTCCCACGCGCAAACAACACTTTACGCTTTGAAAAAAATGATTTATATTCCGAGTACATATATTTACAAGTCACGTTGGAGATTAACTTAAATCTGGAATGTTTTGTCATATTTTAGTTACAAAATTTTTAATAGCTTTTTTAAATGTATATAAATAAAGTATATAGCTTGTTTTTATAGTATCAAAACAGGTATCAGTGCCAACAATATTTAAATCTTTAGTGTTAGTAGTTAATTAAAACTTTAAATAGAGATTGAAATTATGATTACAAGTTATGTATGAGTAAATACAATGTTTAATATATTTAATAATGTTTAAATATTTATTGGTTTTAATTTAAAATTAATTAGAAACTGTGAAAGTTTGCGGCAATTATTCTCAACCGCGTCTACGAAAAAATGGTTGAAGTGTGTTTTCATAACGAAAACTAATTAAAATTTGTTTCCTATTGAGATTATTTTAGAGCGATATTTTAAATTAAATATTTTTCCAGTAGTTTACATTGCATGCGGCATATTGAACAGTGGTTAATTGTTGAACAGACAATTACTGATGACGCGTCATAATCAAGAGTGTGTTTTATAGACCTACATGACTTCAAACATGATGTTTTATGGAATTATGACTGCAGTTATAAATAAATATATGAGGCTAAATGTAGATTAAAATGTAAGCAATCTCTTACTGGCCAAATTAAATAAAATTTTGTAATTTTGTTAAAAAGGGTTTAGTCAAAGCATATTATTTTGGCTTTCTAAGTTTGTATTTTTGTTTTCAGATAATATCAAACTACACAAAACATTGAATGTAGCCTACATATTTTATACTTGATCTGAACTAATATAGTTTTATTATAATAACAATGATAGTAATATGTATCATGTTTTTTGTTGTGTTCTCGCTTCGGCTGTCATAAAGCACTAGTAAAACCCACATTACTCTTTGCACAGTAAGACAAACTAAAAATCAACAAGGGGCATGTCCCTAGAAGCTGATGGATTAGGTATATTGATTCTAAAAATGCTTTATATTGATTTGTGTACTAAAGGTCTTGGACACCTCTTACCCTATTTTCTCTATTTATAACCTTAAAAATTTAACTGGTCTTGGGGTGTATTTGATCTGCAGAAGTATTTATCCAGTAAAGTCGTACTTACGGTAACTAGATGTGGTGATGCGTCCTAAGTATAAATTTAAATCGCCAAAAATAATTAAGAACAATTTTCAAGATATTTAACCTTGTCAAAGTGATAATAATAATATCTTTCTAAATAATATTTATTGAAAATTTTACGAAAAACTATACTCTATTGCTTTCCTTGAAAGTAAAATTGCAATTGTTCCTACACTTTCTAAACTAAATAAGTTTCACTTACTTAACACAATTATATTTTAAAACAAATCTTTAGTAAGCGATTTAGGCTAACAAAATGGGTTTTTTAAAGGACAATTCATTTTTAAATATTGAAATAATACTTTTTACTTTTTAGTATTACAAAATTTAATAATCATTGAAAGTAAAATTAAAGTTGAAAAGCGCACATAAAAAACAAACATAAATGACAAAAAGTACCCAGTTTCTACCAAAAAGGGTTTAATTGTGAAATACGTTTCTATGATCAGTGACATCTATAAATTACTTTGTAGGGGCGGATCTATATTCGTATCCATCAATGAATGGTGTGGGAATTCAGATAATTCAGGAAATTCAGTGTAATTGCATTGATAAATTCAAGTATAGACCACAACCTGCTTTATATAGTTGAGCAGTTTCTACCTTTATAACTTTTTGTAACTTTTGTGAGAAACTGTACATTTTGCTATTTATACTCGTATTAATTAAAATGTAAAACCTTAATATAAATACCAGGACAAGAAATCATTTTAAAATAATTTAGATTTAATTCTTTTAAAATTATAATGTTCTTATACTAAACTTATCCATGTTACATTTTTATCATTGCATACTGCACAGGGTTTGATTTGAAGTGGTATTCCACTTTATCATCGACTTATTCTCGTTAACGAAATTCTTTCAATAGATCGATAATAAAAAAGTGACTGTTCTAACTCAACAATGTTCATTCCCAAATACATTGGCTATAACACGATGTTCATGACATCATAAAGCAGTGGAAATTTAAAGGGGAGTCAGATGACCCCTAGGTTTTGTTTTAGATTATTATGTTGTATAGATAGGTCTTTCGATTTAATTTAAATCCAATTTCATGTAAATATGTTGAGTAGAACATTTTGTGTAAGCTTTTTTGTACTTGAATGCAACAAACAGTATTAGGCCTAAGGTAAAACGAATTGCTTTCAAAGTAAAGTAATCAAGTTTAAACTGCGTTTCCCGAAAATATTTTCTTTTTCTACAAAGGAACATTTTTATTGGAAACCATAAGAGATATTTCAATATTTTTTTGGTGGTTTGTTTGGAATAATAACATGCATACTTTAACATGAGGGTTTAAAAAAATTTTAGTTCGCAAAAAAATTAAATGACTTTTTATGACTAAAATTTGGAAATTTTACTACAAGTTATTTTGAGAAATCATTTCGTTAAATTGTAGACCAAATTATACTCTAAAATATTGTTTTTTAAATATGATGTTATCTCTTTTGGTTCCTGAAATAAATGTATCTTTATTTAGGTAATTTAACATAGCTGCAGGGCCATCCGACATTTAACATTTAACAGGGCCATCCGACTCCCCTTAACTGCGCTAATAGTGTGATAAACAGCAGCTTGATTCTTACAGTGTTTGTGAGGGAACTTGCTTCCAGCCTGGTTGAGGTTCTGTCTAGCAAGCATAAATATTATTTAATTGACAAATAAATCCCCTTTAGTCAACTATCTAATTATCTATTTATTGCATTTTCAAGATAAAACCATCTATAAATTGTATAACTTAAAAATTTCTAAGAGGTCGTTGTACATGAAATAGGCGAAGGTTTTTTCTGAAAAAGTAGGCAACGGAATTGATAATGAGAGTTACGCCTCGTTGGAAGCTGAAACTAACACATCTATTAAATATTTAATGCCGCATAAGGTTTACCCAAGGGACGCATACAGTGCTGCATTATAATGCTCTGAGGGTCAATGCAAGCATATAACTCATTCCCACGATTTAGAGCTTTCCTTTGCCTAAAGTTTTAAAAGAAAACAGAGTGGTGTTCCTTTATTTACTGTTGTATAATGCCATTTTATCTAACATACTTTTAGTATGTTTATTTAGTATTATTTATTATCGGTTAACCCTCGAAGTTCTATCGACTATAAGAGCCGATTCAACCCCCTTAAACGTGCTACCGACTCTATAAGAGCCGATTCGTAAAATCGATATATCGAAGCTAATATTTATCTGACTAACTTGCACTTCACATAGAATGAAAATAAATTGAATTCTATATCCAGTAGGCAGTGCGAGATCGTCTTGGAACAGATTGGAAACAATAACAGACGACAATATTGTCAGCTGTAGTCTGCGGTTTGATAACTTGTATGTAAACAACGCAGTTATTTGTTTTGTTCTAACTGATTGTTTATAATGCGAGTTTTGTCAGTGTTTCATTTATATTGTAGTGTTGATTATATGTCTATTGAATAGTTTATTTTAGGTAGATTATAGGGAGTAAATTTATTTTATGTTATTACTAGGGGAGACCCCTGCGTGCTCCGCACGCCAACCCCCAATGGAACCTTCTTAAAACATATTATGTTGTGTTTTATTTATAATTTTTAGTTGACTAAAAGTTGTAAACAATAACTGTACAAATACTGAACAATCAGCTGACTACACCTTTCATACAATTTTCTTAAAAACCTTCTTATTTATTATAATGAATCAGAAAATGTATTACAAACATTAAAATGCTATTTAAATTAAAATCAATAATATCATCTTATAAAATGCATAGTTGCAAAGATATTATAAATTCCACGAATAAAATTTTATATGGTATATTTGGATTGCAGTTTAACCCATATGTCTAATTTAGATGGCAGTGAATTAAAATAAACAGTATATACCACAGCTGTGTTAGTTTAATAGCAGACAAATGTTTTGATTTTTACGTCTTTTTCACTCCATAAGATTAACATTGCATTTTTTTGGGTGCCCGTGGGTCAAAGCCCTAGAGGAAATACAAAAAACTAAGACATAGGTGCAAAACTACATTACCTAAGGAACATTTCCTGAAAATTTCATGGCTTAACTCTCTATAATGTGTCCGTACGGCGACCCACACACACACACACAGATTCTCAGTTTTATTTATAAGGATATAGGTTATTCTGAAAATGAGTCAACTAAGCCTAAGTGCGATTAGGGAATCATAATATGTGCGTTATGTGACAAGCTTCGATATATTTACTTGTAAGTGTTTTTTATTTTACTATTCAAAGTTCCTATTGTTGTATATATTTTTGTTCATAATAAAAAAATTAATATTTTGTATATCTTTAAATTTTAATTCAGTAAATTCAGTGAATGTGAGCAGCCTCTAAAGTTAAAAATTTTAGTGAATATTTGTTCATAGTAATTTATCATCCATTATACTATTACTGGATAATTGTAAGTAAATAAAACTATTACCATATTATTATCTGATCTTTTATGAACACCATTAATCCTTATAAATAAAACTGAGAATCTGTGTGTGTGTGTGTGGGTCGCCGTACGGACACATTATAGAGAGTTAAGCCATAAAAAATTATAAGTAATCACTGTTCTATTTACTAATATATTTTTAAAACATTGTGGAACCTGAAAACTTTTTAATAATCTCTTATTCGGATAAACAAAAAACATCAAATATTGAAATAGGTATATATTACCTGTTACACTGTCTATCCAATCCTTGATTATTACTAATCCCGATTAGTACCGCAGTTTCGGGATTATCCCATCTTCCGGTCACTTATATCACATACAAAAATACACATTTAAAATCACTTTTCTCTCACCAGTGAGGTCGTCGAAAACACAATAATTAGTTGTACACAAAAACACAGTACATAAAACACAAATTACGACATGAACTACAAACATGTTACCTAGGCGCTGGTTAACTAGCTACTGAGTTATCTTTAAACTGATGTGCGGGAGATGGTGGATGGACGTGTTTGTGGTAGTCACAATAAATAATCAAGGATTGGATAGACGGTGTAACAGGTAATAATATACCTATTTCAATATTTGTTATCATTCCAATCCAGAAGCTTACATAATGAAGAAAAAAAAACATCACAGTTTCAGTTCATTATAACACAAGGGTTGACACTTTTATTCGACACATTTTTAGTAATAGGTGCATCTTTAATTGTTTGCTACCACCAATGATATGGCAACATTTTTATTACTTTAATGTGTAATATCAATAGGTCCCAATAGATGCGTGATATTTGTATTTATTTTTGAAAATATAACATTCTGAGGAGGATAGTTATAAGTAAACAATATACAAAATTATATAGAAGGTTTTGTGTCTTACAAAAACAAAACTGAAAAGAAAAGAAGTGTCAACGCTAACAACAACACAATAGTATATTCACGTCATGGACTGAAGTTACGCAGATTGTGAAGGATTTTAGTTCCATCAGTTCAGTATCAGTATAAATAATATGAAGGAAATTTTCGTGTAGCTCATTTTATACTGATCTAAATAACTAAAACCATACAACCTTTTCAATTGATTATCATGTAAGTACCTCGGCAATAAGCCTTTTGGTTAGCTTCGTATCAGCTTTTATTACTAAAATACGATTGCGCCGTAACACTAGTTTACTCATTCCATATTAATAGCAATCAGCCCAGGTTATCTGTGCAAATGCTCTTCATTAATTCACATGCAGTGTGTGCATCAATATTGTTTTGCTTATCAAGAAAGTACCAGACTGTAAATCAATCACAATATGAAACTAATTATATTAATTTATATTTATTAATTCCAAACGTTATCAGATTTGCATCATAAGTTGTGTTGGAATAATAAATCATGACTTATTATTTCATAAAAGATAAAACACTTTAAAAAACTTAGAATAACGAAGACGGTGAAGTGGCCTAGCATAAGGTAACAACTATATAGCGTTAATAACTATAAGTTCTAACTTTCACACCTGTGTTTGAGGTTCCAACTTCAGCAGACTATTTAAATAGTTATTATCAAATACGACGAATTTAAAATCTACTTGTAATTTATAAGATGTTTAAAAAGCATAGTAAGGAAACCAGCTGAAGAAACACGTCTCAAGGTGGTGAAGAAATTACTTGTCTAAAAAAACTATCAACTATACACAAAATATGATATATGGCATTTTTAGACTGTATTATATAACATTTTATAGTTACTGTTATAAACGTAAAATTTACAAGAAATTCAACAATTCCAGAAAAGTTAAAGGTTTTGTGACGAAATAACTCTTATTGCATGCAAACATTTAAAATTAAAATGTTACGTTCAATAAAAGAAAGTTGTAATTCTTGTCATTGTGGTTAAAGCAAAAGTATTATACAATTTTGTACATTAGCAAACTTAAATTTACACTCAGAAAACTAGTTTTAGAATTCGTTATAAAATACTTTTTTAACTAAAAAAGGTAATTTACTTTAACTTTACGAGCATATAACTGTATGCAAAATTCACCCAATATACCGCACTTTTTGTATCTGTCCTCAGATACTTCTAAAAATTTGTTTTTGTATTCTGCAGCATATTTTGAATCGCTCAGTAACTAATGTAACATTCATTGAACATTAAAGGAAACATAATACGTCACGAAATGTATTATTTAAAATTATAGCATATAATTTTCCTAAATCATAGCAACATCAGTAAAAGTGTGTAATTTCTGTAAAGATTAGTACGTAACCTCTGTTTGTATTATGTAGCTGTATTGCTTAGTTTAAACAACTGAAAACTTTACCAACAAGTTAACTGAAACAGATGCAATGTTTATCCTTCCGGCGTTTGCAAAGTTCAGAAGTTTTAAATAATAGCGGAGTAAGTGTTTGAACAATAGTTAACCATTCGAACATGTGTTACAAAGTAATACATTGTAAACACCTCCTAACGAAACCCTATAGCTCCATATCAAGTTATACAAGAGAGCTGACCACCTTGCTTCTTAAATTTAAAAATAAAAATAAAGGTGTATCATCAGAAATAATCTTATTGGTTAAATTTTTAAGAATATCAATTATAAAAGTAAAATGATTAAGATGAAGGAATTATAATAAGGATTAAAAAGGAACAGCGTGATTTAGTCCTACTTTAAAACAAAAATGAAAGGTACAAATAGCAATTATTTCAATGTTTAATATCAACTGTTAATAAAATTTTAACTAATAAATACTTTACATGCCAATTAAAAAGGAGTTGGAGTGCTGCTTATTGTATCAACACTGAAAATATTCCTGTATATTTTAAGTAGAATAGAATAGAATAAAATTGTTTTTATGCTTTATTTATATTAACTTATTACAGCATCATTAGCTTTTTTACACGCTTTTATTAGCTTGGTATGTATCTATGTAACGGAATCTTTGAACTTTATTTTCACCCCATTCAAAACATTGGATTGATTTGAAATTTTGCACACTTATTAAGGACCGATGACAATGCAATAATTTAAATAGTTTTCCAAATTATCCTCTCCAGGACCCTCAGGATTATTACAAGTTTATATGAGCTTGACCTGTATGTAACAAAATATTTCAACGTAATTTTCACCAACTTTAAGCGTCTGATTTACTTGAAAAGTGGCACACGTGTCAAGGACCAAAGACAATACAATGATTTAAGTACCACCCCTGCTAAATTTTGCATAACATATTTTAAATCTATTGTCACACATAAGATATACAAACAATCGAGTCTCTTTATTACAATTACTTTTGATTCCATTTTGAGACTAAAAAATAAGAAAATAAATCATAGTTTCAGAAACTAAAAAAACACGCTTTAATAGCAAACCGAACTAAAAAGTATAAAAAAAATAGTAAAAAAGCGTGGGGTGTGTTTACTATATTTTTTTGTAATAACTCTACTTTTATAAATAATAGCTACCAATAAAATATTTGTAAAATTTTGTGTCAAGTCCCCACGCTTTTTTACTATTATCTTATACTTCTTAGTTCGGTTTGCTATTAAAGCGGTTTTCTTTAGTTTTTTAAACTATTATTTATTAACATATTTTTAACAATGGCCATACGGCCGCGTGTTATTTTGACACTTTTAACATACTAAACATAAGCATTGCTACATGTATACACAAACTCACAAATATATCAAAATAACATTAAGTAAACTTAAACATCTCTATTCTTAGAACATTAGACACGAACACTATTAAAATGTTGTTACTTAATAATTTTGTGAATTATATTTATACACATCCACACAATTATTATGTAACAAAATAAAAAAGTGTAATTAAATTAATATTTTCTGTATTGTTATTTCTAACACCCATTTATACAATAATTATCTAATAACAAAATAAACATTAAGAAAAATTAAACTCTTGTATAAGATTCCATCTGTACCATGCATTTGAACAAATCTACAAAGAGTTGAACAATCAATACCATTAATAAATTCCTCAAAAGTATCTTTCGATTCGACAGAATCTTCGACTTTCTAAATTCGGTTAATATCGGACATTCTGCAATTAAGTGAAAAAAATCTCCCTTTACACGCATATTACACAACGGAACACACGAAATTGCCCCCTTAAACCCATGATTTATAATTTTAAAAGATTAATTCTGCCCTACTCTTAAATATCCATTTTATTTGCCTTATTGTATATTTTAAGTATAAGATTGTTTTGTATTTACAAAATTTCTTCAATTTAAATTTTTGTACAGCTATTTCAATAAATTTTAATGACAATGAATATTTATAGATTACAGTTCTTTAACTTTCAATAACTAAAATGCTGAATATGTTTTTACTTCAAATAAAATTTAAACATATCTTGTGTATATCTTTTTACAATAAAATGTAAAAATAAGTTTTTGGATAAAATTTGAAAAGTTTAGAAATATGACCAAAGTTTAGATACAACTATTGGCACAATTATATGACATTAAATTTGAAATTCCATTCAACTTACGTTGCCCTATTTTTATATAAATTATGACCTTTTTCATTTCGTATAACATTTTAATTTTTCTGAAAACTTCAAGAAGTGCCCAAGTTAGAAATTGTTTTAAAACATATTTTATCATTAGGAAAGATCAGAGAGTTTTGAGTTCTGACAGTGAAAGAGTTCAGTGGTAGTGAATCATAAATTAAAACCAAAATTTTGTTTTTTCATGATTCCCATTTTTATAAAGTTAGTCAAAATATGTATTTTAAAAATAAGAATATACTCTTATATTATTATAATGTCTTCAAAACTCTACCACCATTTATAAGTGTTTTTAGACACTGGGATCTTAAACAAAGCAGTAAAACTTTCTGTTGG
>JAGFPH010000086.1:594720-604971 GCA_018207615.1 Philaenus spumarius
CTAGTTTGTACCACTTAACGCAAGTTTATAAAAATGAATTAAAACAGCTGTTTTATTTGGTAATATAGTTTGAGAAGGTACAGCGGACCTCTATAAGACAATCTGTAAACTTTGTACTTATTAAACTATTATATTAACAAATTAAAATTACGTTTACAGTAAGTTGCAAAAGGAATTGTGTATGCTTGATTAAATAAATTAATTGTTACATGACTTTTATGTATTATGTTGGCGAAATAAATTCGAATTACTCATTTCTTCGTCACTATGAAGTTACAGTATGATATGTTTATGGGCATGAGATAAACAGGATTTTAGAAGACAACAAAGTAGCTAGGTGACCATAAGAAGTTTCAGAATTAATTTAATATAATCTTATGTAAAAACTGCCTACAGGTATCTAAGAATAAAACAGTTTATAATAGTAATGGGTTGTCGTATTTGATTAAAATGAAAAGATAAAGGGTAGTGTGTAGCCATCTATAATACAAGTGTCACCATTTTTCTGTTAATTTTTGTATCTTTGTTGGGTTGTTGCTGTGTTTACCATCAAATATTGTTTTGTTATTACATGGTATTGGTGTATGTATGATTATAATTAGCGTTATTGCTGTTATTGAAATACATTCGCATTGTTAATAGTTAAAAAAATATAATTTAGAAGTTTATTTGTGTTATATGTAACATTTATGTGAGCTTGTAACATTTTAACTGTGAGCGGGAGGTTGTTTGACTATTAACTAAGGGAACAAATCATCTTTTATAATATATCAATGAACATTTTCTTTTCTTTACAAAACATTTTAAGTGGTTTATTTTGTACATTTATGAAAAGAGAGTTAATTTAAAAAGTAAATATATGAATAGCATATAACTATGTAATGAATTTTATTATCTGACAATAAACTATATTTTTGATTTAATTGCAAAGAAACAAAAGAAAGTTAACTGTTGCATTTTCTCCACAACACCAACGAGTTTTACGTGCAAAGTTACGTCGTAGTAGTGAACATTCTTGCAAATATACGCAGAAATTATAAGCATGTAATTTGTGTTCATCCTAATGTTGTCCCACGTGCAAACAAACAACATTTTACT
The DNA here is from genome assembly GCA_018207615.1 of Philaenus spumarius. Classification (NCBI taxonomy): domain Eukaryota; kingdom Metazoa; phylum Arthropoda; class Insecta; order Hemiptera; family Aphrophoridae; genus Philaenus; species Philaenus spumarius. The sequence continues at coordinate 595,819 of JAGFPH010000086.1, forward strand.
CTTTGAAACAATTATTTATATTCCGAGTACATTTATTTACAAGTCATGTTGGAGATTAATTTAAAACTGGAATGTTTTGTCATATTTTCGTTACAAAATTTTAAATAGCGTTTTTAAATGGATATATAAAAAAACAGGATACGTTTGTTTTTATGATATCAAAACAGATTAAGTATTAGTGCCGAAAATATTTAAATCTTTAGTGTTGGTAGTTAATTAAAACTTTAAATAGAGATAGAAATAATGATTATAAGTTCTGTTGAAAATACAATGTTAAATATATTTAACAATGTTTAAATATTTATTGGTTTTAATTTAAAATTAATTAGAAACTGTGAAAGTTTGCGGCAATTATTCTCAACAGCGTCTACGAAAAAATGGTTAAAGTGTGTTTTCATAACGAAAACTAATTAAAATTTGTTTCCTATTGAGATTATTTTACAGCGATATTCTAAATTAAATATGTTTCCACTAGTTTACATTGCATGCGGCATATTGAACAGTGGTTAATTGTTGAACAGACAATTACTGATGACGCGTCATAATCAAGTGTGCATTTGTATAGACTTACATGACTTAAAACATGATGTTTTATGGAAGTAGGACTGCAGTTATAAATAAATATACGAGGCTAAATGTAGATTAAAATGTAAATATTCTCTTACTGGCCAAATTAAATTAAAATTTGTAATTTTGTTAAAAAGAGTTTAGTCAAAGCATAGGATTTTGTCTTTCTAATTTTGTATTTTTGTTTTCAGATAGGATCAAACAAACTACACAAAACATTTAATGAAGCCTACATATTTTATACTTAATCTGAACTAATATAGTTTTATTATAATAACAATGATAGTAATATGTATCATGTTTTTTGTTGTGTTCTCGCTTCGGTTGTCATAAAGCACTAGTAAAACCCACATTACTCTTTGCACACTAAGACAAACTAAAAATCAAGAAGGGACATGACCCTAGAAGCTTATGGATTAGGTATATTGATTCTAAAAATGCTTTATAGTGATTTGTGTACTAAAGGTCTTGGACACCTCTTACCCTATTTTATATATTTATAACCTTAGACATTTAACTGGTCCTGGGCTGTATTTGATCTGCAGAAGTATTTATTCAGTAAAGTCGTACTTACGGTAACTAGATGTGATGATGCGTCCTAAGTATAAATTTAAATCGCCAAAAATAATTAAGAACAATTTTCAAGATATTTAACCTTGTCAAAGTAATAATAATAATATCTTTCTAAACAATATTTACTGAATATTTTACGAAAAACTATTCTCTATTGCTTTCCTTGAAAGTAAAATTGTTCCTACACTTACTAAACTAAATAAGTTTCACTTACTTAACACAATTATATTTTAAAACCCATCTGTAGTAAGCAATTTAGGCTAACAAAATTGGGTTTTTAAAGTACGATTCATTTTTAAATACTGAAATAATACTTTTAACTTTTTAGTATTACAAAATTGAATAATCATTTAAAGTAAAATTAAAGTTGAAAAGCGCACATAAAAAGCAAACATAAATGACAAAAAGTACCCAGTTTCTACCAAAAAGGGTTTAATTGTGAAACACGTTTCTATGATCAGTGACATCTATAACTTACTTTGTATGGGCGAATCTATATTCGTATCCATCAATGAAACTATGGTGGGGGAATTCAGTGTAATTGCATTGATAAATGCAAGTATAGACCACGACCTGCTTTATATAGTGGAGCAGTTTCTACCTTTATAACTTTTTGTAACTTTTGTGACTAACTGTAGATTTAATCATCAAAACTAGTTTGTGAGAACCTGTACATTTTACTATTTATACTCGTATTAATTAAAATGTGAAACCTTAATATAAATACCAGGACAAGAAATCGTTTTTAAATAATTTAGTTTTTAATAATTTTAAAATTATAATGTTCTTTTACTAAACTTGCCCATGTTACATTTGTATCATTGCATACTGCATAGGGTTTGATTTGAAGTGGTATTCCATTTTATCATCGACTTATTCTCGTTAACGAAATTCCTTCAATAGATCGACGATAAAAAAGTGACTGTTCTAACTCAACAATGTTCATTCCCAAGTACATTGGCTATAACACGATGTTCATGACATCATAAAGCAGTGGCAATTTAAAGGGGAGTCAGATGACCCCTAGGGAAAAAAATGTTTTGTTTTAGATTATTATGTTGTATAGGTATTTCGATTTAATTTAAATCCAATTTCATGTAAATATGTTGAGTAGAACATTTTGTGTAAGCTTTTTTGTATTTGAATGCAACAAATGGTATTAAAGTAAAACGAATTGCTTTCGAAATAAAGTATTAAAGTTTAAACTGCGTTTCCCGAAAGTCTTTTCTTACAAAGGAACATTTTTATTGGAAACCATAAGAGATATTTCAATATTTTGTTGTTGGTTTGTTTGGAATAATAACATGCATATTTTAACATGAGAGTTTAAAAAAATTATATGACTTTTATGACTCAAATTTGGAAATTTGACTATAAGTTATTTTGAGAAATGATTGCGTTAAACTGTAAGTAGATCAAAGCATACTCTAAAATATTGTTTCTTAAATATATGTTATCTCTTTTGTTCCTGAAATAAATGTAAATTTATTTACGTAATTTAACATAGGACCATCCCCTTAACTGCACTAATAGTGTGAAAAGCAGCAGCTTGACTCTTACAGTGTTTGTGAGGGAACTTGCTTCCAGCCTGGTTGAGGTTCTGTCTAGCAAGCATAAATATTATTTAATTGACAAATAAACCCCCTTTAGTCAACTATCTAATTATCTGTGCATTGCATTTTCAAGATAAAACCACCTATAAATTGTATAACTTAAAAATGTCTAAGAGGTCGTTGTACATGAAATAGGCGAAGGTTTTTTCTAAAAAAGTAGGCAACGAAATTGATAATGAGAGTTCCGCCTCGTTGGAAGCTGAAACTAACACATCTATTAAATATTTAATGCCGCATAAGGTTTACCCAAGGGACGCATACAGTGCTGCATTATAATGCTCTGAGGGTCAATGCAAGCATATAGCTCATTTCCACGATTAAGAGCTTTCCTTTGCCTAAAGTTTTAAAAGAAAACAGAGTGGTGTTCCTTTATTTACTGTTGTATAATGCCATTTTATCTAACATACTTTTAGTATGTTTATTTAGTATTATTTATTATCGGTTAACCCTCGAAGTTCTATCGACTATAAGAGCCGATTCGACCCCCTTAAACGTGCTACCGACTCTATAAGAGCCGATTCGTAAAATCGATATATCGAAGCTAATATTTATCTGACTAACTTGCACTTCACATAGAATGAAAATAAATTGAATTCTATATCCAGTAGGCAGTGCGAGATCGTCTTGGAACAGATTGGAAACAATAACAGACGACAATATTGTCAGCTGTAGTCTGTGGTTTGATAACTTGTATATAAACAACGCAGTTGTTTGTTTTGTTCTAACTTATTGTTTATAACGCGAGTTTTGTTTGTGTTTCATTTGTATTATAGTGTTCATTATATGTTTATTGAATAGTTTATTTTAGGAAGATTATAGGGAGTTAATTTATTTTATGTTATTATATAGGTTATTCTGAAAATGAGTCAACTAAGCCTAAGTGCGATTAGGGAAGCATATTATGTGCGTTATGTGACAAGCTTCGATATTTTTACTTGTAAGTGTTTTTTATTTTACTATTCAAAGTTCCTATTGTTGTATATATTTTTGTTCATAGTAAAAAGTTTAATATTTTGTATATCTTTAAATTTTAATTCAGTAAATTCAGTGAATGTGAGCATTCTCTAAAGTTCAAAATTTAAGTGCATTTTTTTTATTGTGATTTATCATCTATTATACTTTTACTGGATAATGGTAAGTAAATACAACTATTATTATATTATTCTCTGATCTTTTCTGAACACATTGATATATAAATAAGTCAAATATAAATCAAAATTTGTATTTATTATGAAATTTTCAAAATATGTTTCCTCGATGCCCTAAAAATGCTTAGCACTAAAGAAAGATCTCCTCAGCATTTGGAGGGTTAATAAGTATTGGAAAATATTTGATTGTGCTGATAGGAATTACTAGGTATATGGTTAGATTAATAATTATATGTCAAATATAATATGTTAGTTAGCTAAGGAATGTTTAATGTAAGATCGTTAAACACAAGACAGAACACGGAAGTATGCAAGTTTAGATACGACATGATTTAGGAAATGTGGAAATACCTGACATTGGCAAAACACTCAATTAGTAGATCAGTTAGGCAGACGGAAGTTTGCCATATAAACTTGCTCCTGACCTAGAAATGGGGCCAGTGCCAATTAAGAGATGGACGGAGGTCGCAGGGTCTCTTCACTGGACATTCTTCGGGACACGAAAACTTTAGGAAGACTTTGGGGGAAGTCTACAGGAACGCCTGAGAGCGACTGATAGGGTGAGCAAACAGATTACATGGACATTGTATATAGTCACATTGGAGTCTCGTAACAAATGTATATGTATAAACCAGGGTTTATACACGGTAATATGGAGCTGATATTCAGTGTGGTCACGTCTTTTGATTAACGATCGATAAATGAGTGTCAGTAGAGATAAGGCAGATAATTGAGATCCATAAAACAAACTATAGATCATTCTGTGTAATAAAAACTACTCTAACCCTGAGCTACATAAATAATTAGTTATTCATTATAGTACAACCCAAACTCATCTATATGAAGACGATATAAAGGTAGACGAGGATAGATAAGTAATGTTTATGCCCCCCTCCTCTTATTTTAACCCTAACAGTACCTTCCTATAACATGAAACGATTAGACGAAAGTGCTTCGGATCTATGTCGTTTTTGTAAAATAAGCATTTAAATTTAAGTTATAAATTGTTTTATTTTGGCCTAAATACCTTGGTCATGGGTGTAAAAATGTGTTGTATATGCTAAAGTAGCACTATAATTTCATTGTTACTGTTATTACTAGAGAAGACCCATGCATGCTTCACACGTCAACTCCCTTGCTGCCTCCTTACCTTTGTGTTATAATAAAGCTGCAGAATCATATAATCTCTAAGATAAGATGCCATTAACAAAATTATTAAGTTTAAAATATACTCGGATTTATTTTTTAGTTGCTATGTTTGAATGTTATATTTAGAAAACAAATTATAAGTAATCACTGGTCTATTTACTAATATATTTTGAAAACATTGTGTAACCTGAAAATTTTTTAATAATTTCTTATTCAAATAAACAAAAAATATCAAATATTGAAATAGGTATATTATTACCAGTTACACTGTCTATCCAATCCTTGATTATTTGTTGTGACTACCGCAGTTTCGGGATTATCCCATCTTCCGGTCACTTATATCACTTACAAAAATACACATTTAAAATCACTTTTCTGTCACTAGTGAGGTCGTCCAAAACACAATAATTAGTTGTACACAAAAACACAGTACACGAAACACAAATTACGACATGAACTACGAACATGTTGCCTAGGCGCTGGTTAACTAGCTACTGAGTTATCTTTAAACTGATGTGCGGGAGATGGTGGATGGACGTGTTGTGGTAGTCACAATTAATAATCAAGGATTGAATAGACGGTGTAACAGGTAATATATAAATATTTCAATATTAGTTATCATTCCAATCCGGGAGCTTACATAATGAAACAAAAAAAAAACATCACAGTTTCAGTTCATTATAACACAAGGGTTGACACTTTTATTCGACACATTTTTAGTGATAGGTGCATCTTTAATTGTTTGCTACCATCAATGATATGGCAACATTTTTATTACTTTAATGTGTAATATCAATATTTGTATTTATTTTTGAAAATATAACATTTTGAGGAGGATAGTTATAAGTAAACAATATTCAAAATTATATAGACGGTTTTGTGTCTTACAAAAACAAAACTGAAAAGAAAAGAAGTGTCAACGCTAACAACAACACAATAGTATATTCACGTCATGGAATGAAGTTACGCAGATTGTGAAGGATTTGAGTTCCATCAGTATAAACAATATGAAGGAAATTTTCGTGTAGCTCATTTTATATTGATCTAAATAACTAAAACCATACAACCTTTTCAATTGATTATCATTTAAGTACCTCGGCAATAAGCCTTTTGGTTAGCTTCGTATCAGCTTTTATTACTAAAATACGATTGCGCCGTAACACTAGTTTACTCATTCCATATTAATAGCAACCAGCCCAGGTTATCTGTGCAAATGCTCTTCATTAATTCACATGCAGTGTGTGCAACAATATTGTTTTGCTTATCAAGAAAGTACCAGACTGTAAATCAATCACAATATGAAACTAATGATATTAATTTATATTTATTAATTCCAAACGTTATCAGATTTGCATCATAAGTTGTGTTGGAATAATAAATCATGACTTATTATTTCACGAAAGTTAAAACACTTTTAAAAAAAAAGTTAGAATAACTAAGACGGTGAAGTAGCCTAGCATAAGGTAACACTATATATAGCGTTAATAACTATAAGTTCTAATCTTCACACCTGTGTTTGAGGTTCCAACTGCAGCAAACTATTTAGATTATTATTATCAAATACGACGAATTTAAAATCTACTTATAGTTTATAAGATGTTTAAAAAGCATAGTAGGGAAACCAGATGAAGAAACACGTCTCAAGGTGGCGAAGAAATTACTTGTTTAAGAAAACTATCAACTATACACAAAATAAGACATATGAAATTTTAAGACTGTATTTTATAAAATTTATAGTTACTGTTATAAACGTAAAACTTACAAGAAATTCATCAACGCCAGAAGAGTGAAAGGTTTTGTGACGATATAACTCTTTTTACAACAAACATTTAAAATTAGAGTAATAGAACAGTTACGTTCGATAAAAGAAAGTTGTAATTTTTTTCATTGTGGTTAAAGTAAAAGTATTATAAAATTTTGTATATTAGCAAACTTAAATTTACACTCAGAAAACTAGTTTTAGGATTCGTTATAAAATAGTTTTTAACTAAAAAAGGTAATTTACTTTAACTTTACGAGCATATAAATGTATGTAAAATTCACGCAATATACCACTCTTCTTGTATCTGTCCCCAAAAACTTTTTACAATTTGTTTTTATATTCTGCAGATTATTCTGAATCGATCAGTAACAACTGTAACATTCCTTGAACAATAAAGGAAACATAGCAATTCACGAAATCTATTATTTAAAATTATAGCATATCATTTGTGTAAATCATGGCAATATCAGTAAAAAGTGTGTCATTTCTGTAAAGATTAGTATGTAACCTTTGTTTGAATTATGTAACTGCATTGCTTAGTTTATACAACTGAAAACTTTACCAACAAGTTAACTGAAACAGATGCAATGTTTATCCTTCCGGCGTTTGCAAACTTCAGAAGTTTTAAATAATAACGGAGTAAGTGTTTGAACAATAGTTAACTATTTGAACATGTGTAACAAAGTAATACGTTGTAAACACCTTCTAACGAAACCCTATGGCTCCATATCAAGTTGTACAAGAGAGCTGACCACCTTGCTTCTTAAATTTAAAAATCAAAATAAAGGTGTATGATCAGAAATAATCTTATTGGTTAAATTTTTAAGAAAATGAATTATAAAAATAAAATGATTAAGATGAAGGAATTATAATAAGGATTAAAAAGAAACAGCGTGATTTAGTCCTACTTTAAAACAAAAATGAAAGGTACAAATACCAATTATTTCAATGTTTAATATCAACTGTTAATCAAATTTAAACTAATAAATACTTTACATGCCAATTAAAAAGGAGTTTTAGTGCTGCTTGTTGTATCAACACTGAAAATATTCCTGTATATTTTAAGTAGAATAGAATAGAATAAAATTGTTTTTATGCTTTATTTATATTAACTTATTACAGCATCATTAGCTTTTTTACACGCTTTTATTAGCTTGGTATGTATCTATGTAACGGAATCTTTGAACTTGATTTTCACCCCATTCAAAATATTGGATTGATTTGAAATTTTGCACATTTATTAAGGACCGATGACACTGCAATAATTTAAATAGTTTTCCCCATTATCCTCTCCAGGACCCTCAGGATTATTACAAGCTTATATGAGCGTGACCTGTATGTAACAAAATATTTCAACGTAATTTTCACCAACTTTAAGCGTCTGATTTACTTGAAAAGTGCACGTGTCAAGGACCAAAGACAATACAATAATTTAAGTACCACCCCCACTCCTGGTAAATTTTGCATAAAACATTTTAAATCTATTGTCACACATAATATATACAATCGAGTCTCTTTATTACAATTACTTTTGATTCCATTTTGAGACTAAAAAATAAGAAAATAAATCATAGTTTTTAGAAACTAAAAAAACACGTTTTAATAGCAAACCGAACTAAAAAGTATAAAAAAAATTTAAAAAAGCATGGGGTCTGTTTTACTATATTTTTTGTAATAACTCTACTTTTATAAATAATAGCTACCAATGAAATATTTGTAAAATTTTGTGTCAAGTCCCCACGCTTTTTTACAATTATCTTATACTTCTTAGTTCGGTTTGCTATTAAAGCGGGTTTTTTAGTTTTTTAAACTATAATTTATTAACATATTTTTAACAATGGCCATACGGCCGCGTGTTATTTTGACACTTTTAACATACTAAACATAAGCATTGCTACATGTATACACAAACTCACAAATATATCAAAATAACATTAAGTAAACTTAAACATCTCTATTCTTAGAACATTAGACACGAACTCTATTAAAATTGTGTTACTTAATAATTTTGTGAATTATATTTATACACATTCACACAATTATTAAGTAACAAAATAAAAAAGTGTAATCAAATTAATATTTCTGTATTGTTATTTCTAACACCCATTCATACAATAATTATCTAATAACAAAATAAACATTAAGAAAAATTAAACTCTTGTATAAGATTCCACCTGTACCATGCATTTTGAAGAAATCTACAAAGAGTTGACCAATTAATACCATTAATAAGTTCCTCAAACTCTGGTTTAGACAGTATCTTTCGATGAAAGCATGACTTTCTAAATTCGGTTATGTACCAATCTTACAAAAAGAATAATTGAGGGAACGGAAACGATAC
>JAGFPH010000086.1:604981-648235 GCA_018207615.1 Philaenus spumarius
AGTTATGCACGATTAGAGGTAATACCGTACGGAGTCGACGTCTGGCGAAGAAAAGGATAACTGGGTGAAGGTTAAATACAGAAAGGTTGTAAATAGGTAAAATGAAGGATTGAAGTTGTTGATGGACGTTACAGTTAATATCTGACATTCTGCAATTAAGTGAAAAAAATCTTCCTTTACACGCATATTACACAACGAACACACGAAATTTCCCCCTTAAACCTATGATTTATAATTTTAAAAGATTAATTCTGTCCTACTCTTAAATATCCATTTTATTTGCCTTATTGTATATTTTAAGTATAAGATTGTTTTGTATTTACAATATTTCTTCAATTTAAATTTTTGTACAGCTATTTCAATAAATTTTAATGACAATGAATATTTATAGATTACAGTTCTTTAACTTTCAATAACTAAAATGCTGGATATATTTTTAATTCAAATAAAATTTAAACATATCTTGTGTATAACTTTTTACAATAAAATATAAAAATAAGTTTTTGGATAAAATTTGAAAAGTTTAGAAATATGACCAAAGTTTAGATACAACTATTGGCACAATTATATGACATTAAATTTGATATTCCATTCAACTTACGTTGCCGTATTTTGATATAAATTATGACCTTTTTCATTTCCTGGAACTTTTCCATTTTTCGGTAAACTTGTAAAAGTGCCCAAGTTAAAAATTGTTTAAAAACATATTTTATCATTAGGAACGGTTTATCATTAGGAAAGGCTTATCATTAGGAAAGGTATACCATTTGAAAAGGTTTATCATTAGGAAAGATCAGACAATTATGAGTTCTGACAGTGAAAGAGTTCAGTGTCAGTAATCATAAATTAAAACCAAAATTTTCTTCTTTCATGATTTCCATTTTTTAAATTAGTCAAAATATGTATTTTAAAAATAAGAATATACTTTTATACTATTAGACTATAATGTCTTCAAACCCCTACCACCATTTATAAGTGCTTTTTAGACACTGGGATCTTAAACAAAGCAGTAAAACTTTCTGTTGGTACAAGCAGTGAAATTTCAGTCAAAATCTATAATTAATTGTCTAATATTCGTAACAATATTATTTGTTTAGTTAACTTGCATGTTTCAAAGCCTAATTGTTAATACGCTCTTCGTTTGATTTACTCGCACAAGTATACAGTGCAAGTATTAAAATTAAAATACTTGAGTTCAAATTTGTTACACCTGGTTCCATAAAACAATATTCCTAGGCCGACTTTATCAGTATCGCCACATTGGTTGCACTATATAAAGTGTCGTGTTTCAACAAATCAAACGTAACCGCTGTACAAAGCAAGAGAGTTGAACTATTTGAGTTAGTTTAAAACAGTTTGAAAACCAACTCTCGAAATTACTAGGTTTACAGTTTCGAGGTCTGGCTTTGTGTAGAATAGCATTAAACTTTCAAAACATGAGTTGGCATGCGAAGAAGTCATATTATTGAATAGTCGCTATATAAATATATATTTTTAAATATACTATCATATTGTTCCAACAATCTGAATTGGTATTTACTTACTTATTGTTAACGCCTCGAACTTTTATGTATGTGAAAATGATTTACCTGAAACAAATAAACACAAAACATTAGTTCAATTTAGAGTTTGTTACTTTGATCAAACTAATAATGACTTTCTCTAAACCAAATCAACTTAAGTTCATTATGATTCAACTAAACACATTATCACAAACTTGAGTTATATAAAACTTTAAATTTTTTAGGAACATAATAATGAGACAATCTTTTTTAGCCTCAATCTTATCTAAGAATGGGTAAACCGAGTTTTTACCACTGAAATTATTATATTAGAAATATTTAACGAATTTTCTGGATACGTAAAATATATGCCTGATAAAATATAATTTGTATTATAATAGATTTATAACAACTAGAAACAATTAATTGATTTAGCAGGAAATATTTCAGAAAAAATGTAATACCAATGGTCTAATCTAAGAATATTTTAGTTAACAATGTTAAAATATACTAAACTGAATAATCTAAAAATATCATAGGTACACGTTCTGGTACGCAATGAACGGGAATTTATTAAACTGTCGATTCTCAATAAAGTAGATTAAGTTTTTTTTTGACATGTTGAAATTCTAAGGATATCTTTAAATTTATTTTAAATAAAGCAAATAATATTAAATATGTCACATTTTCTTCCAGAAAATTTAATTGCTAATGCAATATTTTGCAACAACATAAGTTGTTCTTCTTTTTTTTTTCATTTCACATATGAACTGCATGCCAATTAGAAAGCGCTTGTATACCAAGCACCAGCACTCGAACTTGTACAAAGACTTAGGGCAACTTCCTTATGCAAAGTCATTCATATATAACAAGTAGATCTTCGACAGTCTCGGAAGCTGAAAGACGATTCCGACATACAAAAGTGTATTTCATGACTAACTCAACACTACCCGTTTACAAAGCTATCAGGAGAGTTAAAACTATAGAACTCTAGAAATGTTATTCCAACAGTAATATTTTCTCCTTTAAGTAAGTCACGAGAATTTGCACAAGTGATTAATCTCATACAAACATTAATCTACACCTGAGTACTGTACTATATCTCGTTCCACAAACGTTAACTGTTAGTTGCATTTGATCCATGTAGAAGAACAAATTTAATTAAAATCAGAGTCAACAAAAATAAACCACTTATTGTTGTATGAATTACAATACAACATACAAAAAACGAGTAGAAATTATCCTTATTATTTCTCAAAGGTGTTTTTTTGTTGCTAAGCGATATCTCCCTTAATTCTTCATCAAAATTAAAAATTCAAACACATTTTTTAAGCTTATGTTCCCCGCTAGTGACAAAAAATGGGCAAATAACTTAAAATTAATGTTAAGTGAAAAAAATTCTTAAAAAAACTTTCTTATGAAAGTTCAAATGATTCATAATGAAAGGCTCCATCTATTAACAATCTTTTTAACTAGCATGAAAGCTGTTAGTTAGATTGTTTACATTCTATATGCAAGTGCAATGTATCAAGCAAATCAATCAAATTAAGTCAAAGTAAAGAGTTATACATTTTTATAAACTGTTGTTTATAAACCAACGGAATTGAATCAACGTATTAAATCAGGTAAGTGTAGGCCTACTACTCCTAACTTGCGAAATATTCGCACGGGTCAGCTACTAATAGTTATTTCAAATGGATATGTTTAGTTAGGCGTAGCTTCTAGCCAGAATTCGCTATATGTCATCTCACACCTGTCTCATCTAACTTCTCTGGAGGCATACAATTGCTTGCACATTAATCCGTTAGAATAAAAAATTGAACACTTTCCTAACGGTAAAAGAGTTCAACTGTTAATACATTTAAAGGCTTGTTGCATTTAATATAAGTTTGTCAAGGTGTTAATAATGACAGATATATTTTACACTAGGGGAAACCCCTGCGTGTTCCGCACGCCAAAATCGTTGGAACCTTTTATACACATAATTATGTTATGCTTTCTTTATAATAAAGGTGTAAAATTAATAACAACCCCAAAGCTAAGATGATAAATAATGTTAAATGTTCAAATCAAATTATTTCGTATATTTTATAACAGCAGTTATAATAATGGTTACAAAACCAGCAAAGGTCTGGTCTACACTTTAATAAGAACCTAACCTAAAAGTTTAGGTTTAAATAATTGCTTTTAAGTTTGAAATCAGCTGTTAATGGAAATATTAGAGCAAACAGCTGCTGTTATCTTGTTATTTTATTCAATTGGTTGCTATGGTAATAAATGTAAATACATGTGTTGGTTTATTAGTCCAGGCCTAACCTAAGAAATTTGTCCGACTAAACTTATAAAATATTGAAATAAAAAAATGTGTTTATCCAAATTAATTATAGCATATGTTACTCAGAGATAGTGTAGTTTTGTATTAGTAAAACTATTGTTTCTATCGGTTCAGTAGTTCCAGAGATTTCCCCTACGTACAAACAAACAAACTAACTTTACCTCTTTATAATATTAGTATAGATATAGATATAGATGATCAATACTTTATTAAGTTTTGTATTAATAAGACCCCGAGATATGAAGTAGATGTCTTGAAGCACTGAATGAGTAGTATAATAAAATTTTAAAACTCCTCAATTAATAATTTATCCCTATTGTAAATATAAAGTTTGTAAAATACTTTCATACCTAGTAGACTGAAATAAATGTTTAATGTTATCTATTCTATCTATTATCTACACTTCTGACCTACAACTCCCCACATTCTAAAAATAAACTAACCATGATGGTTTTGACGTATATCACATATCATAAGGTCGCACATAATGTTGCGTGCAAGGTTATACGTAAATAATTCATTACTTCTGATGATTGAACATTTATTGGGAATAAATAATGTATTATTTATAAATACTTGATGCAAGGGGAACATTCTACTTTATAGGTAGACGTCAATTAGTTAAACACAAAATTTCGATAAAAAAAATCATAAGAAATATCTTTAGAACCGATTTATTTTAAGGTTCTTCAATTTCTTAATAGTTTCTTATTGAACAAATACAATAACCAACAAAGTAAAGCCAAAATAAGTCAAGTAAATAAGTAAACAAATAAGATGAAATTAGAAGTAGAGGGTTGATTGTTAAGTATATCCGCAACATTGAACAATAATCCAAACCCCTAAAATCGATTTATTTTAATTAAGGTTCTTCACTTTTTAGAATCATTTTCTATTCAACAAATATAATAACCAACCTAATAAAAACAAAAAAAACTTGTTAAAAGTAAATAAAGTTAAGCAATTAGAAATAGTAAGTTAATTAAAAACTGTTATTATTGGATTAATTTTGTAAGAATATTTTTCTTTAGTTTATACTTAAAAAGTCAAATAAAAAAATCTTTATGCTTGTTTAATTTTGGTTACGCATATGTAAATACCTTCTTTTTTCAGCTCACAGTCCAGTAACTTACGTACTTCTTAATTGGGGAAGATCGTTTCGCCTATTTCATTCAGGCATTGTCGAAAAGATTTTCATTTGCATTATTTGTATAAATGCGCATCAAATTTGAAATAAAAACATTACTCAACACAAAAAGTACGATGTAGAAAAAATTTCATTTAAAAATTAAAAGGTTTTCAAACTTTGCTTGTATCTTCTACCAATGTTAATATAAAGGCAAAACTAGGTCATGGATAAAAAAATATATCGTTCGAGGAATGTTCCCCAAAAAACAAATATGAATGGTCTACTATAAATCGATGTTTAAATGTGTCAAACGATCTTGGTGAAATAGTTAAAAAGATGTTTTGGAAAAATGGAGACAATTATTTTATAATAAATGGAAATAAACTAAAATACTTTTCTACAGAATTGTGATTAGTAACTTTGTTTAACTTTTGTTTAAAAACTAAATACTGAACTTTCAAATTAAACTTTTTGAAAATCTGTCAGCTATATCCATTGAGAAAAGACACGCTTAATTACTTTTTTTTATCTTTTTTTAAAGACAGTTACATTAACACAAAAATATAATATAAATATATACCGTAGTTATCAAAAATATAATGAAGAATGCCTCCTATAATTTTAACAAAATTATAAATTTAAAAAATTAACTTTATTTATTTTTACTCCTAAAATATAATTGCAGATAAGATTTGTAATTTTAATACTTATTTTAATCTTAACTTGATAAGCATGTACTAAATCATACTCTATGTTGATGTTTTCATTTTTTATGTAGTTACAATTTAAAAAAGCATTATTATTTTGTACTTGTAACGTCTTTTCAAAATTTTTAAAAATAAATAGGGGACCTATGTACATATTTTATAAAAATCTAATGTGTTTTAACTGCTTAAAACATTATTTACAGCTTAGTAATTCTTATTGGCAAGTTGTGTGATTGATGAAACTGTCATATTATGTTTTAAAATATGTTTACCATATTAATAAATGTACCATTTCGGTTTGCTACAATAAATCACGAAACGTTATAATTGACTTAAAACTGAAAATTGACAGAAATTTACTACTTAAACTAAATCATTGTCTACCATACATCTGAATGGAACTTAATTAATTCTAAAATACTTTTCTTTTAGGAAAAGAAAAAATTATAATTTTCAAAAACGTTTAATTAATTTATAATGACAATTACGTGTAAACTATTATCTCCATTCGCGAAAAATCTTTTAAACAATAACTTTAAAAGAAATAAAATATTTTTGGAACATTAAGCTTATTTTGTGTAGTGAGAAAAAACTCCCAAAACCAAAATAACCTTTATAGACATAATTTAGCTAAAAGCTGAGACCATAAATTGTAAAATATATAAAACAGTGACAATAAACCGCCATACGATGGTCACAATAAATCTATTTAGCTGAAGTGAATGATTGCAATAGGACAAACAGACGGGGAAACATTATTCACCCTTAACACCCGTGGAAAGCTTATAATTTTGTCGTTTTAAATGTTTGTACTGTGAAAAATATTTAGAAAACAAATCTACTGAAGTAATTATACGTTTCGTTAAAAATCTTTGTTTGTCTTGTAATGTAGCTTCTTAAATATTTAAATACTAGTAAGCTTCCGTGAAAAATCACAGCCAGATTAATTAGATATAGATCAGAAATACAATATTTTATAAAAATACTATTTAAATCAACAGTTTTTATTTAAGCCCACCTAAATATGATGAGGGAATTTTATATGGTAAAAATGTGTCCAATTATAAGGATTATAAAACTGTAGGCCTATTTGTTCAAATTTTGTATTTATAAATATTATTACATATCAAAATCAAGATAATAAAATTATTATTATTATGCTTTTTATTTCATATTGCTATATCAAATGATTTAGAAGTTATTAATATTATTTTTGTATCTGATTTCTTTGAAAAAATACATATTTATTCATACTACAAGATATGTCTGCTAGCATAGTGGAAACATAAATTCAGTTTATACGTCAAAGATCTTAACAATAAATATGAAAATATAATTTACAATCTTAATTGGCATTTGCACTCCTGCATGTCTCTAGATAACTATCTAAATCATAAAACATGGTTTGTTTTATAATCTTTATCTTTGAAAAACAAGCTGAAAAACAAAATAAAGAACTCTACTTACTGTTAAAAACTAAAATATTTGAGTTTGTATTTGAGAGAGGCTTGAGAAAATAGATAGACCTTGATTGCTGAATTAAATTTTGCATATTTAACAATTGGTTTAAATATTATTATTACGTTAAATTGGATTAATTGTGCTTTGTTTTATGTTTTTGTTTTCTCTTTTGAATATCGGTAACTAACATAAACTGTAAGACGTTAAATTGGAAATATACAACTGACTTTTTTAAATGATTATAGTTACCTATTTATTACATATTTTAAAAAAATCCATATCTTAAGTTTGGTAAAAAAAAGTGTATTTTATTTTGTAAAATCAAGCTTTAGTGGACTAACTTTAAAGTTAATCACTGTTGTAAATAAAATCTGTTAAACCGATTATAACAAATTACTTCTTTCTAGTTTCAGGTTATACGCTTTATTTTATTTACCAGCCAACTGGATACAAATAAAGACTTTAAGCAATTTCAAAACAATACAAAATGTCGACCTGAATTATGTTTGTAGTCCTATCATGCAACTGAACACATAATATAACATTTTCTTACAACGTTTCATTTTCATAAGTAAATAATTTCCCGAAAAAGTTGAGACAGTTGCTTATTTTTATCTCGGATAAAATCAGGCCCAGATGGGCAGAAATGTTATTGTAAATAAAAAATATAGCTAAGACTGTTTGCGTCCTGCAGTTTATCTCATGAACGTTTTACACGATATACTGTATTTCACGATTATTCACTTTGAGGTGAACCTCAACTCTCTAAGTTAAAATTAATAAAGCAGGTCGAAACTGAAAAAATAGTAACATATAATAAAAGAAGAACAGTATAGTAAATAATTTCAAAATATTTATGTTAAAAAAACAAAGAAAGCAGTCGTGGGACTGCCGACAGAAGTGGAAACTGTAATGAATGTTAATCTTCATTGTTATAAAATATATGTAAAATTAAGTGTTAAGGGGAGCGCGTAACCAAAAAATTGAAAAAAAATCTAAAATTATTTTATTTGTTTTTTTTATTCATTGAAGTATTCTCTTTAAGAAAATATAAGGGTTTTTGGCCAAACAAATTTTTTAGCTGCTAAAAGAAATTAAAACCCAAACTAAGTCACGCCTATGAGCTCGCGTGAATTCCTGAACATAGACCTACAACAAACTAATATATTGTACATTCGGGGAAATTATGTTTCTGGTGTTTGTTGGTGTTGACAACACTGCTAACAACTCAAATGCAAGCAGCTGTGTTTGTATTATTTACTGCTGAATGTTTAAAAAACTAATGGGTACGCGGCTGAAAAATTTGAAAAAAGGATTCGGGAAGCAAAAATTAGAAGACGGCAAAGGCTTAGGTAGTCGAAACAGACTGACAGATAAAGAAATTTATAAATTACAAGAATATTATGGTTTGGAAATAAAAAGAGGAGGCTCTGATTTGGAACAGATGAAAAGAAATGTGTGGGCTACATATTTTCATAAAATATCAAGCGATGAAAACCCGCTGCACAACTTATGCCCCCGGACCTGACACTTGGTGTGGTTACAATAAAGCTGCAGATAATCACCTCGAATATAAACACAAAAACAAACTACCTTATGAAATAATGGTTTTAATCAAAAAGATTTATCAGGACCTGGCAGACCCAAATCTCTTAAAAAAGTGCCTCCACCAAAAAACCCAAAACCCAAATGAGAGTTTTAATAACGTGGTTTGGACAAAAATCATTTAAAAAATGTTTTTGTGAGACTTGACACTTTCAGATTAGGTGTATATGACTCTGTGTTGAGCTTCAATGATGGGTTTTCAAGTAAATTGGCTATTTACAAACTGCTAGGCCTACAGTTAAGCTGCAAAGCAGTAAACACGCTTCGCAGTTTTGACATATTGCGAATGAAAAAATCCGACAAAGCGGCCGAAAACATGACCCGAGTAGCCAGAATTGCCAGAAGAAAAAGGAAAATGGACCTGGAAGAAGAAGAAAATCAGGCAGAGGATCCAGACTATGGTGCAGGGATGTTTTAACAAGCCACACTCATCATAAGGTAATGATCTGACCTTTAACGCTAATTTCCCGAAACTTTAGTTTTTATTGACGCAGGTACATTTTTCTCAGAAACTATTAAAGATAAAAGGTTGAAATTTTTTCTGGTCATACTTTATACTGTTTTATACAAACACATGCAAAATCAAGGCCATATCTGAACATTACCCAAGTGGAAAAATTTTTAATTATATAAAAAAATAGTTTTTTATAGTCTTTTTTCAAAAAAATAAAAATGTATGATCTAGTATGTTTTAAATGTTGAAAGAGCATGTGTTTGCTTAAAAAGGTGTAAATAATGTTGTGTTAAATTTTCATATATGTAGCCCTTATACTTTTTGAGAAAAATGTACCTAAATGTGCTTAATTTAACATGGGCGGTATAGGAGTTACGCGCTCCCCTTAAGTGTTGTGTATATATGAGTGTTTAAGTGGACTTAGATAGCTGGCCTGATGATGCTGCCTGTGCCAGTGAAACATGTAGCCACATAAAAGGTCAAGTAAAACTATATACTGCTGTTGACAGAAAAAACAAAATATATAGAATATAAATTGTTGGTCATATTGGTTTAATCTGAAATTTTATTATTTTAACACACCTTATAAAATGACGAAGCACAATGTCCATTTCAGAGGTATTACCAAGTAAATTATTTTAACACAACTTACAAAATGAGGAAGCACAATGTCCATTTCATTGGTAGCATGCATGTATTTTATATCACGATTTGATTGTGGTACGGTACGTGAGATTGCATTCGAATACTCAAGCAAAAAGTGCTGAAAGTCCAATAAGAAGTTTTCATTTCAAAAACAAAGCTAGGTAAAAGTAGTACAACTGTGACTTGGTATAATCAACACAATTAACATTTTATTTAACCGGAAATAACAGTCCGTGCTGAGTCTCATTAGCCTGCTTTATATTCCCTTCCGTTTCTTATTGCCTTATACAGGGTTGGTTGAAACAATGTTGCAACCTCTGAGTAGCCTACTTGTCGTTAATTCGCTGTTTTCCTATTTGTAATGAGGAGCTGCACCTAAAATGCGAGTTCCTAATGGATAGAACAGGGAATGTTATACATTTAAATTGAATGTATGGTATAGTTAAGTTATACACGTTATTACAGTGTTTGTCAAGAGGAAAATTCTACAATTATAAAGTTTATATCTTTTTTAAGAAAGTGGTGAACGTATTTGTATGTAAGTCTGATATTAAAATAATACGAGTATAAAAAATAGATATAAAATTTACCACATAATTCAACTTACTTGTGCGTTTTATGTGTTGTGTTACTCGTGTGTGTTAAGTGTATTTACGACGATCTCACTAGTGATAGAAATGGTTTTATTTATTTAATTAGTGCGTAATTTGTATGACCAGAAGATGAGGTAACCCGAAACCGTGGTTGTTACAGTTATCGTAACAATGATTGAATAGACGCTAAAATGTGAATTTTATACCAACTTTTTATATTCGTTTTATAACTTAATCCGGGAGCTAAGCAACACAATGAAAAAAAAAACATATTTTAAGATTTAGGTATCAGTGATTTGAATCACTACCAGATTTTAAATGTTAATAATTAATTGAACAGTAAATTCAGAAAAGTAAATGTTACTATCGTAATAACTTTATTAAAAAGTATAATTACTAAATAATTTAGTACTAACTGACCCGTGTAAACAATCAAACTAACAGCTAGATGTCATGTTAGTTAAACAGATGGCGCCTTATTTCATTAGAATCATATTAACTGTCATACACAACTTTTTTTTACTCTGCCACCCGCGGCTTTGTCACTTGTCTTCGACGTAAGTCTCCATTGTGGTCTTCCTATCCAAATAAAGAGTAATCAATGGGCTCCAATTGTGTTTGATAAGCATTTTTATATAAATAAATTTGTGTACTGTAGTCCTCAAAAAATTCAAAGCATCTCACGTGCATAGCACTTTCATTAAATTAACGCTGAAACCTATGTTTTGGAAAATTATGTTATATCGGAGTTCATCAGCAGTTCATTTTATTTTTTTGACAAAAATATATGTGTAAACTCTTTCCAACAGTTTTCATTGTTCAGCATTTAGAGCAGTAGTGCAAAGATAACTAACAATATGTAATTTATTTTGAATACTTGACTTGAAAAGAAAGCATTACATTCACTAGGCATTTTTTTGATATTATTTTGTTCTTAATAATTTGGCATTTACTATAAAAACCTGACTTTAAAATTTGTACTGACATATTGTCATATATATCGAATATTAAATATATTCTCTTCACCTCAGACTGCGTAAACATTTACCGGATCTTTTTGAAAAATGCCTTGGTGAAATGACCAAAATTATTGAAATATTTTAACTCTGTATGAACAAGTGTTATCCTTTCTACAATATAAATCTTTGGAGTATTTAAATCTACAATGTCTTGATGGGAGTTTATACATAGATATGATTGTTTTGAATTTGATGGGCGAGTTTTTAATTTGGTGGTTTCGTGTAAAATTAGTTTGTGTAAAAATAAATATTAATATAAAGGCTCATACGATGCTAATATTGTTGTGTAAAAGCCAGCATGGAGGATTTTTGTAAAATTGTTATATCACTTATGTCTTGCAATTTATTGTTTTAAGAATTGGTATTTTTCTTTGAAGTTGTAAAATTTCGATTTATTTATAGGATCCGATATGTTGTAGTTTTCATGAAAATTTTTTTATTTTCAAATATAGTTAGTTAATAGAATTTCTCCATTTTATTTAACTTTAAGAAAGCTTCGCGAAATAGATTCTTCAGCAAGAGCGCCTGTGTACATATTGCGAAACTCACAATCTACACCACTCTTAAATGAATTACAAGTGTTAGAACACATGATGATATTTCCAATATCCTTTTCTTCCTTATTAATCCTTGATTGAGTCCATTCATTATGACTATTAATGTCCCCTGTAGTGTCAAATTGTAATTCAAGATAGGAAGTGAGAGTTTAGTGAACGCTATTTTTGAAAGAATACAGAAGCAATCATCTCATTACTTCTTCATTTTTTGTGATAGGATACAAATCAAGCCTAAAGTCTTGCAGACGTTTGGTTCTAAGACTGTTCTAGTGCTAAGTCGCAGCCTACTGCATTGAATGTACCACTAGAACAGTAGGCAGCGGTATAATGAGTGATAAAAGAGTCAGTTGAAAATATATTTTTAATTTCATCTATAAGTGTGTCAAACGCATAGTAAAGTATTTCTTGGGGATTTTACTAGAACGTCGACCTGTTGGATTTTTCATAATTTCTCGGCAATCTTAAATAACCACGATAACATTGCTTGTGATACCTCACTTCAATAGAAAGTAAATCAATTGTGCAATCTGTAAACGTTTCACTAATATTGTATTTTCTTCCATCTGTTGCTTTTTAGTACTGAGCCACTTCATTGATTTTAGTTCTTTAACAAAATCTTTTTTCCATCACAAAATAAACATGTTTGGCATTGTTTAATTTTTTATTTATCACTACTAACAACATGTTTATGGTTTTTAATAAAACAAGCTTTAAGTTCAAACTCAGAAACAATCAACATTTAATTGCATTACTTTTACACAAAAAATAACTTTCAAAGCAACGTTTTATGTGGACTGTTGAAGAAACACACTTATGTCCAAATTCGTAGCAGATTTAAAAAAAGTTTAACACAAAAACAATTTAAATAAAAAAGTATCTACATGTTTACACTAATAAAAAATCTAAATTTATTGGCTTTTCTCTTAATTAAGCCAATTTAATTAGGACTCTTTTTATTTAAAGAGGAGAAAAGGAGTGTTTCTTGTATTTTTAAGGGTGTTCCAACTATTTTAGAGCCTTAAGACCCCAATTTTCGTGCTCAGCAATCAAGACAACATAAAATACAAGTGGTCTCATTCAGTCCTCTCTTGCGTTCCGACGCTATAACCCGGCGTTTTGAATGTGCTAGAAAGTCTAGGTGCCGCTAAAGGTGGGAGTGAGATCAACCGCAAGGGATGGGACCATCCCAGCTTCCGGCAAGATTTTATTATTCCATTATTTAGGGTTTGAGATATAAGAATCTGAACATAGTTGCCGTTCTTCACATTTTGCATACTCAACTACTTCTAGCATCTACACTAATGCGCACAAGATGTCTTCTACTCAGATGTTAATTGGTTGCACAGGTTCAGTTAAGATGCTAGGGAGTAGAACCTACTTTAGAAAATAAACATATGGCTGCACAAAGCCAAACAAATATGCAACTAATATAAATAATTAGCAAAAGTATAAAGCAGTACTTCATAAGTCAACATTTTTTGCTTTATACTTGAAAAATACATTATTTGCTAACTAATGTTAATCAGCTTAACTCTATGTTTACTAACTAATGTTAATGTCAGTAAGCTTAACTTTGCCAGATGTTCTACATAAACATCACTAGCAAAACTAAATTAACTTTAATGGACATTATTCTTCTGAAAGCTGAGACCATATATTAAAACATAAGTAATTGCAGTGACAATAAACAGCCATGCATCTATTTAGCTGTAATAAATGATTGCAGATGTAAAACCCCGACATAGACACATTATTCATCCACGAGGAAAGTTTTTAATTTAGGCATTATGAAATGTTTGCAGCCCGTTAAATAATTAGGAAATCTTCTGAGATAATTAACCTTTCCATCATTAAACTTCGTGTGTCTTGTAACCAAGCTTAATTTACTTATACAATTTTCACTGCCTAATTTTTTCGACTTAAGTAAGTATTTCTTTCTACTTTAAGTCTTGTATGCTAGCATTAGTAAATAATGTTTAATGTAAACTTCAAACAAAGAACTCAATTAAATTTGTAAATTTGTAATTAGCATTTACAACTAACCTTGCCGCTTATTAAACCCCTGGTAGATAGCTATAAATAACTATATAAACCGTATGTCGTAATTTACCTAAACTTAAAACCTGGTTAATGTTATATGTTTTGTCTCTAACAAAAAGAATACTCTAATAAACTCTATTTACTGTAGATAAATAGAAAACATATGTTTATTTTCCCAAAATATATTAGAATAGTATTTTGTAAAATAACGAGTAAAAACTAATTTGCTGAATAGAAATAGTTTTTATATATCTGATATGCCGACAATAAAGTTGATTTTAAAAAACTAGATTGGAACTTGTACATTCGATTAACCTGGATTATTTTCTATTTTTTTCTTTTTAAACTTAGGTTAAATTAAACGGTGTTTAACTTAACGCACTTGCGCATGAAATGATTTACAAAAGTAATATTTCGAAAATGTGAACTGCCTGTATAAAGATGATTATTGGTATGTAAGAGTGGCTTGGGCATATACAGAGAGTGTTTGACAAATCTGTTATCGTGAAAATGTACATATAAACATGCGTTTGACAACGATTCGTTAGAGAGTTACGGTTCCTAGAATTGATGAAATGATTTCTCTGCAGAAAGAGAACTAAGCGTTAAAAAATACTGGGTAAACAATTATAGATACATTTAATGGTTATATATGGTTTTACCCTGTAATATTTGAATCTCAATATAAAAACATAAAATATAAAAAAATATATATATATATATTAAATCATCAAATTGAATACGTAATGCATACTTCTGTGTTTTCATTTATTTTTAATATAAGTAGACTAATACTGGAATAAAATGTACTAAATTAAAATAGAATGTACACATAATTCTTTTTAAAATTGTATAGTTATTTACTAAATTTAGTTTAAATAGGGTTTATATAAATCTGTAATAGTTTTCATATTTTATAAAATAAAGATGCAGTAGTAGTAGGGTTTGAAATAGTAATAAATTTATTTAATTTTATAAACACATGCTTTACTAATTTATAATTCTAAGAGTTTTACATTTTCAAGATTCTTGGGGTTTCTTGTTGGTTTTTCTTTTATTGTTATGTTTTGGAATATTTAAAAAGAAAAGTAATTAAATTTTAAAAAACCGTTAAGTAAATGCCAACCTGCCTAAGTGTAGACCATTTCCCAATATTTGTTTTGTCAATAGTATTCAAAAGTACTATTGTCATTAATAATTTAATAAATTAATGTGAAACTACCATTACCGGTACAAATAAACATAAACTAATGCATTATTCGTCTCAACTTTTTAACACGTACGAATTTTTCGCGAAAATTCGTCATACAAAATAAATCATTAGAAATTAAAACTATTAAAGTGAAAGAGCAGTGGACCAAAACGGGTATGACTTGCCAGTTGAACTCTTACATCTGTTGTGCCTAAAGCCAAAGACCCCAAGGGGTTCAAGTCTCAGTCCTATGTTTTTTCACATGGGATATAGTTAGTTAATTTAATCCCCACTTATTTATTAAATTTAATAAAAGCATTAACAATATTACGACTTAAAAACAGAAATTTAGTTAACTTTCCGAGGTAATTAATCCAAAATAGATCTCTAAAAAGCAGTAAGCCATTGAAGAGAGACAACCTCTGACAGAAACTGGCATGACCTAGATAGTTCAACTGATAGAGCTTTGGTGCATAAAGAGAAATCTCTTCGATTTAATTAAATCGTGGCAGTGTCTTATGTTTTTACTTGGAATTTAGTTTAAACTATTTCTTGAGATGTTTCAATATTGTGCAATCAATAAAAACAACCAAACTGCTACTAAATACTTTAAACAAACTGTGAGAAATTATAGGAGCTACATTTTAGGAGTTAAAAAATTTTCTTATTTGGTATATTGGATTATTATTATTTAATTTCTTATCATATATTTTATTCTACATTCGTATATTTATTATATCCACGTCCTTCATAAAATGTGTACAAAGTTTATTAAACAAAATTATCAACTATACCCGGATATTGGGATAACATAACTATGTTCAACTTTCCAACCATCAACCGTATTCAAATTGCCTACCCAGTGCCTTCGAGCATTTTCACAGCATAGAACTATGTTATCTAGTTTGATACGAAACGTAAACGCGTTTGCTGTTCCTTTCTTTATTATTTGTTAACAAAAAATCTACTCACCACGTTTTAATAACACTGTCATTAATGTGTGAAGCTCTTGTCATTTGGGTAATTTGGTCATATTTCAAAATGGGACTGAGCAGTGAAACACATTAAAAATTTGGTAAAACTTAGTGGGACAAAGTTTAAGTATGCTGGAAAAACAGTTAAAAAAGAATCGAAACCACTAACAGACCTTGGGAAGATTTGTGGAAATCCCGTGTTAGCAAATGTATATTTGATTTGTTACAGTTGCAATAGAAGATTAAATTTGAAACGCATTAAGATGGAGGTATATATATGTTTATCTAAATATGCTACATTTTGACATTTTAATAATTTCCCGGACAACTTAAGACCAGCTGCTTATTTGTAACTCCGTTGAAACATTATACGACAGCTAGGTTAGAAATACAGTATTGGGCAAACATTTTATCTCAGGAACTACTTTTACTATTTATATCAAACTTTCCGCTGCAATTAGGCTCGGCCACCACTTGCGATTTTCAGTCACGCGATTGTTTAGTCGCAATCAATTGTAAAAATAGAACACATTGATTGAAATATACGTGCGTCCACTTGAGATGAAAACACCTTGCGATTAAATAATTGCAACTGTTTCTATTGTGAAAGTGACGCGACTATCGCTCTTCCCAATGAGTCACACGGACAGGCATGAAAGTGCCCACTAGCGATAGTTTAGCAATGCTGTAGTAACTCTACTTCCACCAAGCGTTGTTTTTTTCCACAATACTGACAATCGTTTTTCTGGTGGTATGGGCGGATCCAGCCGGTTGTCAATGAGGGGGCTGTCTCCTATCAGGGGGGGGGGGGGGTATATAACATTTTTTTTTAATACAGTGCATGAAAACGTATTTTTAGACTATTTCACGAGCAGACATTTTTAATAGTAATTTAGGATTATATGCTTTACCCAAAAATGCCCTTATGTTAAGAAAATGAAATTTTATTATAACAAATTGTAGAGAATAAATCATAGAACTGAACTGTATACTTGCAAATTTTAAATAGATTTATTCTAAAAACTTATTTTACTAAATTATAACAACTAAACAAAATGCTCTAAAACGTATAGTGCAGTATACAGTTCCAGCACTTCCAGCCAGACGGGAAAAGGTAACGGCAGAACGGCTAACGCGCCCAGGGCGTTGAAAATGTACATATTTCACGGAAATACCAGAATTGCTTCGGAACACTAAACCAGGTTTTCCTTATATCAAACGAAAATATAGAACTTGCACTTCAAATCGATATAAAAATCATTATACGAATATATAGATTTGTGATAGATACATCGATTGCAAAATGTGCTTTCTCATTTTTTGAAAACTGTTCAATTGCAAGTGTTTACAAAATAAATATCTAAGAAATTATAAGAATCTTTAAAAGATCGCGGTAGAAAGTTAAAATCTTGACGAATCCAATAGAGACTTTATCTTCTTCTCAAAACAATTCTCTCTAACGGTTATGTGCCTTTAAAAAGTGACGAGTTTGAGTAATTTCCTTGTACTTTCTAGCGCGGCATCAAATAATTGATATAACTACAATTTTACAACGATGATTACATACGTAAATATACTTTTTAGAAGAAATTTGTAAATACAAAAATTAAAGTCCAAAATATTTCCTTTACAATGGTTTGTGTTTTATTGAGATTGGATAATATTTAGTGTGTGAAATATTCCATACAAGTTGTGTTATCTGAGACTATAGCAGTCTGCCACTTAGACGATTAAACAAAACAAAAATATAATAACCCAAAGGAGGGGGCCGCAGTCCCCACAGACCCCCCCCCCCTGGATCCACCAATGTCTGGTGTTAAAGCATTTCTCCATCTTGTGTCTTTTTATGTTATTGATGGGCCAACTAATCCCAGAAATTCGTCGAACTACTTTTACTCATGCGGTAATACTGGAAAACCTTTACCGGGTGAGCACATAAATTCTCAAATAGCTAGTAAAACTGACCTTCAATACGTCTTTGATGAACCCAATACGAAAATTCTTATGGCGTTTCCTTCTCTCCGGAAGCAAAAAAGCGATAACACAACAAGTTTTAATACCGTACATATTTGAAACGTTTAAAAACAATCTATCAGTAGATTTAACTGTCCCAGGGTTCAATACTTTTACGACAGCGATTTTTTGTGGCTAAACAGTCGTGCGACTATAAATCGTAAGTGGAGGCCTTGCCTAGCTTTAATTTTCCTTGAAGTATGTCCACTAACAAGGAATGAAGAAAGCTGATGGGACAAACTTATGGAAATCAAACAACTATATACTACCAAATAAGTGAAGCATGGAATAAATTACAGGAGAACATACAAAATTCTAGCTAAAAGCAGTGCAAAACAAGTGCGAAATTATTTAGTCAGTCCGAGTTGAGTTTATTATGCTCTTGTGTTTTGATAGCCCGATACAGGATTGGTTTTAATCGTGTTGTAACTTCAACGTACTTTGCTGTTAATCATGTTGTAGCCTCAACGTACTTTGCTGTTAATATCAGCTATATTAAATGCACTCCTATTTGTATGAATGGACTGCATCCATAATGAGAGTTCTCAGGATACGTCATTGAGGTGGGATGTTATATATTGTAATTTCAATGTTTAATCAAACATTACACCCTATTAAAGAGCTTGTTAAGAAGTGACAATTTTTACATTGCGATCTTTTTCACCTCATTAAACAAATGGTAGCATTAAACATGTTTTCATTGTGCATACTGTTCACAAAATATATTTTTATTAAAATAACTACTTTCATATTTTACTAAAAGGAAAAAATAATTTATATAAACTTATACATTTTGAATGCTTTTGTTAAGGTAATTTGTTTTTAATACAAGATTTACTTGTATATAAGCTAAATACTATTAACACATAAATCAGAGTTTTTCTAATATAACGAGAACTGAAATGTTAATTGAATGTTCGGATCATAAAGTAAATACTGTAAAAGGAATAATTTCAATCCCGACCGAAAGTAGGTTGGCTCTATTTAGAAATCAATAAATTCAAGATGCAAGTGCAAAAACTGCTGCAGGAAAATAATGTTATGGGGTTTTGAGCGTTTTAAATCGAATATAAGTCTTAAATCGATAATAAACGTTCTTGAATATACTACTTTATACTGTAGACTTGTTTTTATTTTCGTTAATTAAATCATCCAGAATTTATCAAATTACTTAGAAGTGGCTATTATGTTCCATCAGTGAGAGGTTTTTAGTGAGATAAATTTAATAAAACATTTGCATTAAATAGAAAATACATGCGAAAAGTGTAATAGCATTCAACCATTAAATAATAATTATACCAGTAAGCCCCCGTGAGAAATCAAAGGCAGATTAATTAGATACACATCAGAAATACACCATTTAAAAATATGCTATTTAAAAACAACAGTCTTTATCTAGACCTACGTAGCTATGCTAACTCGGTAAAAATGTGTAAAATTTGTTTATTATAAAACTGTATGCCTATTAGTTAAAAAAATGTATTTATATACGTAATTATACATTTAAAAAAGGCACAAATATTATCTTTTAATTACTTTTTATTTCATATTAATAAATCAAATGATTTAAAAGTTATTAATTAATTTTTATAGTGAATAAATTAATAAACGAATATGTTATACGAAGATGTACGAAGTTAAACGAATAGGTATATCTTCTTAAAATTTGTACAAATGAATGAATGTATGATAAAAGGTTGTATTTATATACAGTTTATAACCTCAAACAAATATTATAACGTATTATAGCATATATTATTTCTATAACTCATATTTAAAAAAATCAACTTCACAAGAAATTATAATGATTGAAGTTGTAAACATAACCCCAAAATATAATCTACGCTGGGTTTGTAAGTATGAGGGTGAAATCAGCTGTTATATTATATGTTACTCAAGTACGTATGTAGGCCTATGTATGTACGTTCGTAAGGACGTACACTCGCTTTTATACTAGTTGATTAAATATATAATGTTTTAAAAATGCATTGTTGAAACTAATGAGAGCAAATAGAAGAGAATTTCAAATAAAATAATTTAGTTTCGATCAACCGAAATCAAAAAGAGCGGAAACCATATTCGACAAAGACAGTATATGCTACTTCACAGCCAACAACTAAACGGAGAAATAATGTTCTTTGCTAAAAATTGCTTTGTTTTAAAACGTAGCTTCGTTATTCTATACAAAATAAAGAGACACTTGATTTGGCATTTTTAAATGTACAAATGGATTTCGAAAAGTGGTCTCAAGGTAGTAATCTGTAAAGGTAATTAAAATCAGTTCAATAAAATTCACTTATTCCGTACAGTACATGGCTTCACAATGTGTTACTACTTAACCTAGCTATTCCGAAAAACAAAACTTTTAGATATGCATTTTTTCTGAGGTTACATTACTATTTGAATGATTCAGTCAGGTTTTATGGTAGGCTACCATGACGCTTTTAACTAAATGCTCTGAAGAGCTTTTCACCTTTTATAGATCCAAACAAATAGGATAGCTTATATATTTTATTGTATTCCTGCGCCAGAAATGTTATGTGCAATAGGGAAAAATCGTTGTTACATGAAAAGAGGAATATTATTTGATATTAGATAAATAATTTAGGACTTATTTAACAGGTGTTACTTTAGTTTATAATAAAAATAATTATAATCTATAACATAAGCGCTGGATCAGATTTTAGTGATTAAATAATAAAATATGTTTTTCTGCAAATACTTCTAGAATTTTGTTTACTCATTCGTCTTGGTTCATGTACAAGTAAGGGTGTGTGTGAAAAGTAAGAAAGGTAAAAAATATACTACTTCTCAAACAAAGGATTTTACTTTCATGAATCAAATAAATGACACTCTGTGGATAACATGAACTATATTTAAACAATATAAAACTCATGTTATTTTTAAATATTCAAAAATGTGACGTTTCTTTGCTCACGTCACGTTGCTGACACGCTAGAAAGCTCAAAAGTTTTTCAACTCTCCGCAATGAAATTACGAAGATTTTGGCACCCCCAGAAGTTATCTACGACAACTGTGGATGCATATATCGTTTCCACAGACAGACATACACACGGGCACAACATTTTGTATTGCTTTATCGTGTTCAGAAACCTCGAAAACGTCGAGAAAAGTAATAAAAAGTGGGGGTAAACTTTTAGAATGTTTGCACCAATATTTCAATAGCATTTTAATGCGAGCTGAAGTAATATATATATATATATGTATATATATATATATAACAAAGAGGAAGATCAAAGCAATGAGTGACGGGACACAAAGTATTTACAGACTTTATTCGTAAGACTTTTCAGTAATTAAAAGTAAGACAACAAAAGTTAATGAATAATAAAGTAGTCTGCAGTTGTGAGTTTTTGAGATATTTTGTTGCGTATATTGTGTTGAGCTGTCCCTATTTTTGTTAATGTGAACTTAGATAAAATACTTCTAATTTATCAACTGCTGTAACCCTAATGGATAACTGCTTATGCTATACATCGAATATAACTGTTGCCCTGAAGATAGAGGTGACTTCTTAAGAAGGGTGAAGTTGTGGGGTGGGTTTCAGTCGAGACAGGAGGAAGCGTGTCGTATTAACTGTGTCAAAGCACAAAAACTCTTTTAGAAAACAATCAGGATTTATGTGTTTAGTAAAAAAAATACTTTAAAACTGTCAACCTATACTGTGCGTGCTATTACACAACGTTTATACATGCTAATCGCAAACTGTAAGCAATATTCATTTGATGTAGGTTAGATATGAACTGGAATAAACAATTTATTTTTAAGATTATTTTTAATAACGATGATTTATTGTGTATAAATGTTTAAATAACTTAATTTACTTCGTCAGACAATTCGGTCGAATAACTAGTTTCTAAGACTGTACCGTCATTTTCAGTTTCATGAAAACGATGTTTGAGTCAGTTATCAGTGACCGCCCGGCTGATACTCTTAACTCTTTGCGCAGAGATACTGGTTTTAATATCACTGGTTGGATAATATTAAAACCGTTGGTATTAAGTAGTGACTATTCATTTTCAGCAGGTTCTTGTACATGTAAATATTTATGGTGTTAAATTTATCATTGCTTTAATATTTTTAAATAGAAGGTTTCTTTTTGTAATTGATGTAATATGTGCCAGCAAATAAGACAATGCCCCAGAATAGCTGAACAATTTAATTTCAACATCATTTTCGTGGATCTGACGATAACGTTATACCAGTGGAAACTAATTATCCGCCCAGTTAATACTTTGGATTGTCTGACAGAGCAAATTAAGGTATTTAAACCTTTATACAATAAGTGTTCCATTCAGGATGCTACAAATGCAAAAGATAATTTATTATCCCTCATCTTAGCCGATTAGGAAGGAATTTAAATACCAATTTCTAAAGCATTCTAGTAAATGTATTTTCTTTATTTTTTGCATTTGTCAGCAAGAACACACTAAACAACATAATTTAGGAGAGACATGCCGACCGACTGAAACTAAAATTAATGAATGTTTGGACACAACCATTTACCTACATAGACTGAAGATAAATTAAACGACTCTAACATATTATCACATATATTATTTCTCAAGGCCATTTTTGTCGGTACGCCATAACTTCCTTAATACATCATCAAATTACATGAATGATGCATCATTTTAAAGCTTTCCTTAACCGCTCCACCGGAAAAATATACAAAAATACAATTATACGAAAAAAAAACAAAAAAAGAAATAAAGAATCCGAAAGTATCAGTGATGTAAGATCAAGTAAGTTGTATGGATATTTTCCTGGCATTGGCCACACTGATGATAACAATACCCAGCTGGAGAGCTGCCGTTACGCCACTACATTGCTATTATTTCTCAAAGGTGTTTTTTGTCGCTAAGCGATAGCTCCTTAATTCTTTAACAAGATTAATTATTCAAAAATCATTTTAAAGCTTATGTTCCTCGCTATTAACAAAAAAATAGACAAACAGCTTAAAATTCATGTTTTAATAACAAACATTTATTAAAAAAACTTTTGTATTATACTTTGTAAGTTCCTAATGAAAGGCGTCATCTATTAACCATCTGTTTAACTAGCATGACAGCTGTTAGTTAGATTGTTTACACTGTAAGATTGTATAGGGAAACTGTTATTTATAAACCAATGTAAATAAATAAACTTAATTGACTGAATTAGATCAACGTGTTAAATCAGGTAAATGTAGGCCTACTCCGAACTTGCGAAATATTCGCACGGGTCAGCTAGTATTAATCAAATGCTTAATACGATTAAAGACTTCTAGTATTCAAACGAGATAGCTTTATTTACATATTATTAACATTAAAATAAATTGTAAATAAACTAAATATTGAAGAATAGGCATATTCTTCTGAAAATAAAAGTTAATTTCAATAAAACATGTAATACATATTAAAAAGTGAATAAATTACGGTCATAGAGATCAATCAGCGATTATGGATAGTGACAACTTAATTAATCGTTTTGTGCAAATATTATTCATAATAGCTAGTAAGGTTTGGCTAAAATAGTAACGCATAATGGCTAGTATGAGATTTTCAAAGAGATTAGTGTTTGAAAATAATTACTATTTTTCAAAATCTTTATTACTTTCATAACAGCTAAATAAAGTGGTAAATACAATCTCATTTTCTCTTTAACGAACTTTGGTCATATATTCGTCATGCAACCTACATAAAGTGGTTAATACCTCATGAAAAACTTTTATTAAATTCGGTAAATATTGTGCATAATGAAACGATATTATTAATAATGGCTGGAATATTTACCTTGGTTCAAACAGCGAATATCATAATTAGCTATACTTTCCCGGCATCACTTAATCGTGCATAGTTATGCACACCTTTGCACATTATGGGCATAAATATATATAGAGAAAAAGCTCATAAGATTTCTACTAAAAAGATATTCACCATTCAAAAATGGTCATTCATCTTTTTTTAAATCAAATAATTTCATTATATAGAGCAACCTAAGTTGAAAATAAAACGATTTAAATAATTTTAAGTAACATAGTTTAAATGTAGAGTAAAACTGTAAAGTAGTTTTATAAAACAATCTGAAACACATATTACAGCGAAATAGCTCAGATAAACAGAATACAGAGTGCTTATAGAAGCGTGTATGTTTTTGTTTACAATCTCTGGTAAAACTCTTTTTACACATTATATTAATATTGTCGGATTTGTAAATTGCATGATTCAGAAAGCTCTACCACACGTGACAGGCATAAACCTCTCTTCAAAACAATGAAATAAGGTTTCTAGGAAAAGTAATAAAACCTTAAGCGGCCATAATTTTCAGTAATTAAATAAGTAGTCTAAATATAAACATATGTTTTACACGCTTTGTTTTTGAGTTTTGGTTTGTGAGAAATGGAGTCCAACGATCAAAATTGCATACTGAAATTACTGAGCATAAAATATATGCAGAATTAGTGCTTTCTTGTAACTTGAACTACAAAACTGAACAAAATTAATTCTCGAATTGTACCTCCAAATGTCCATTGAGCCAAATTAATACACACAATAAATATATAAAGGATGCCTAAGTAATATGTTTAGTGAAAAAATATAATTTCACTGAACACGTCAAATTTTATGCGTTTGTTTCACCTAGAGGGTTTAGTCAAATTCCAGAAAACATTGCCACAACGTCAGTCAATAATACTAGAAATGATACCACTGATTTATTCCTATTTTTGGATTGCAATACAGACTTTTTTTCCAATTAATGGAACAAGAGATGTGGCTATTATCACTTGCAATCACATAGACCTTCTATACTTATAAAAAACAAAGTCAGCCAAATCTCATACTTACTCGTATTTCTAAAAATAATTAACATTATCAGTAAAACTGTTTTAAATCTTAAAATTAGTTCCCAAGAAAACACAAATGTTGGGACCGTAATCTAAAAACTAATGAATTTCAAAAACAAAATCACCACAACACAAAATAAAAATAAAGTATATATATTAGTATGTATTTGTATATTCATATAGTTACTATAATTAGTTTTTTATTGTGTTTTTTATTTCATCCTGAAGTGAGTGTAAAATAATTCTAAGAAATGTTTTTATGTAGGAGACGTGTTTGTAAATGTATATAACATACATAGAAATACACATAGGGCCTGCAATATACATTTACACGTCACATATACATTAGAACATAAATATATGTTATGTTTTGTTTATGTTTTGAAAGTAGTAAAATGTACATTTAACTCGGGACAGCGTGGAACATCAAAATCCTCTTAACGATTTCAGCTGGTCAACGTCCTACGAGCGGGAAACGTAGGTCTACTTTTGAGAATAGATGGGAATATAATTTGTTTGCATTACTTTTTGGCAGGTGTCAAAATAAAGGTTATGCCAAAAACTTAAATTTCTAAGTAGCTATTTGTATTTAGTTGCGTGGTCCGTGTGTAACTTGTCAATAGGATTGCGGTCCCGAAACGCGAAACCAAGAATCATGCAACTAAAAAAGGTAAAATTTGTTTGTTTGTTTCTATGTAGGGGGTAATATCTGAAACTAGTGAACCGATTGAAAAAATTGTTTTACTAAAAAAAGCTACACTATCCCTGAGTAACATAGCAATTCATTTTGATAAAATCTTTTTTTATTTTAATATTTGTAAATTTAGTAGGAAAGAAATCTTAGGCTAGGCCTAGTCCGACGAATCATCACATATATTTAAATGTATTACCATAGCAACCAATTGAATAAAATAACAGATAAAACAGCTGTTTGCTCCAATATTTCCATTAACAGTTGATTTTAAATAACAGCTGTTTTAAAATATACGAAATAATTTGATTTGAACATTTAATATTATTCACCATCTTAACTTTGGGGCTATTATTAATAATATTATAAAGAGATAAAATTTGTTTGTTTATTGGTTTGTATGGGGGGGGGGTAATCTCTGGAACTACTGAACCGATTGAAAAAATAGTTTTACTAATAAAAAGCTATACTATCCTTGAGCAACATAGGCTAGAACTAATTTTGATTTAAGGGTTAAAACAACCAGTAAAACAATAAATATTAATGGTTATACTTTCCTTAAAGCCAGAGAACTGAAATTGTGTACATTTATTTACTACAAGATATATAGAAAAAGTAAACTAGATTGGCATTTTGTCTCGTGCTGCTAAGAGGTGAATATGTGATAAAAACCGCTAAAACAATAAAAATTAATTGTTATATTTTCCTTAAAGTTAGTGAGCTGAAAATTTGTACATTTATTTCTTACAAAATACATTTAAAAAAGTATCATAGATTGAAATTTTGTCTCGTGCTGCTAAGGGGTGAAAATGTTGTAAAAATTTTGATTGTCATACTTTCCTTAAAGCTAGAGAATAAACCCTTAATAAATTAAAATACCCCTATGTTGCATCCTAATTAAAATAAATAACAAATATTAGAATTTAATAGTAGGGCCTATTTATATAAAATAACCTGTTTTGCATTTGTTTTGATGCGAGTCATAGCGGGGGTTGGCGAGCGAAATGAGCATTAGGCGCAGCCCCAATAATATAGATTTAAACAAAAAGTTATTTCTTAAGCTACGTCTTTCCTATTTAATACATGTTAAAAAGTTCAAAGTTTATCCGCCAAAGCAAAACAGACATTTTTTTACCCTTTCGACCACCCCAAACCCCCTTCTGAAGGGTGGAAATTTATAGAATTTGTTCTTCAACGTTTATGATAAAAACAACCTACGGGCAAACGATCTTATTTGGGTGTGTTTAATTATAACAAATGTATTATTTATTAGTGATAATATTACCCGTAATATATACTTAATAATATGCTGAAATAGCCATCTAACCAATAGCAAAAAACATTGCGGGAAGAGATAGTATATTGGTGGATGAGTCCCTGCGATAGATGAATGTTCTAAACACAATCGTTAATTTTCACCGCAAGAATACAAAATATTTTCCATCCTTTTTTCACAAAATTTTTAAGCCGCAAACAGTTTTTTTTAATGTATATAAGTACCTCTTTCATTACTGATTTTTCATAATTTTAGCGGCAGAAATTGTATGTGGATGGTTTTCATACATTTTCAGAAATACCGAGAAAACCACATACCACAAATAGTTTTTATTGGTATTTTTAAATAAATCTCTTTACGAAATCCTCCACAACAGAGTAATACAATTAGCCTCCAAAAATGGATAGTAAAATAATTTTGAAGTTCCTATTATTGGAGTAAATACGTGTTAAAGTGTTTTATAAAAATGCAAAACTTTATTGTGATTCGTTTATCCGTTCTAAAGGAAATTAAGTGTGAGAGCCAGATAAACTGTTGACTCTAAAAGAGTTAAGTTTTTCCTTTTGCGATACGAAACACTCAAATAAACTCAATGCATTATTTTAAAGAGAGGAAGCTGCTAAGAAATCTACAATTTAAAAGTCATCATAACAATTTGTGTAAATGTTTTTATATATTTATGACTTAAGTCCATAACATTTCGCAAAGTTGTTAAATCAATAAATCTCCCTTTGTGGTATGTAAGTTTTAATTACACCCAACAGAACTTTACAATATAAAAAAGAAAGCAGTCGTGGGACTGCCAACAGAAGTGAAAACTGTCATGAATATAGACAATTTTGTTTATGTTATTTTAAATTTTGTAGATTTCAATTTTCAATGTGACGAGATAAAAATAACACAACTTACAAAATGATGAAGCACAATTTCCATTTCAGAGGTATTACCAAGTAAACTATTTTGAAACAATTTATTAAATGAGGAAGCACAAAGTCTATTTCAGAGGTATTACCAAATAAACTATTTTTAAACACCTTACGAAATGAGAAAGCACAATGTCCATTTCAGAGGTATTACCAAGTAAACTATATACTCTGCTATATATTATACACCTGTGTACTATATTTATTATAGAAGAGCGTGACGGAAAATGAATGATGGTAAAATCCGATTCACCGGCCTCAAAATGTTTTAGCCGCGGTGTGCCTGTAGAAGTTTTCACTTCAATATATTTTTAAAATAAAAATAAACGCGCTTTAGCAACAAAGAACTTAGATTAGAAACATGACGTCGCATTTCCAATCTGACCCCTTTTTCATTTTATATAGTTACAAGCAAATCTTAACGTGTTATCAAATTGCCTGCTTAACGCCTTTATTCTAACACATACAATATAGGCCAATTTATTGTTGCCGCCATTTAAAGTTGCTTACACTCACCCCCAGAAGCATTTATTGGCATTAGAGTTATGAAACTGTAAAAATGATCGAGTCAATCAGTCAAGTTAAAGTTAATTTAAATCACCCATTTACAAGATTTATTGACATAGTTACAATTCAACCTTTCATAATTTTCTTTTAAAGGAAGAAATTTACATTTAATTCTTAGAGTTTTGTTTATATTTTTCAAACAATTTGCATTCACAGACAACGTGATAAATCTTTTATTTTATAAACTAAAAACTTTAAATAAATTTACTAATCGTGCATATTATAATGTTTTCATCTTTAAAAACGAATAATATACCAATAATAATAATACTAATAATATAAACATTATTACTAGTATATGCATACATTTTGTAATATCCGTTTTGATATACAATTTTTGTTTATCTTTGTGCCAAAACTATTTAACTACTGCGTAAGGGTTTGAATTCGAACGACAGTAAGTTTGGATATGCCCAAATTTCAATTTTACAAGTAAGTAATTTATGTGACGAGTGAAATACCTACGAAATCAGCAATCCAAGAAATGAAGGACGGTTTGGTATTTTAAAACAGTAACTGGTGTCAGCTTATAACTTAAAATTAAAAGTATCTCGAGAACCTTTGGAACTATTTCGATTGTACTAACGAAAAAGTCATAGAAAGCACAAATCATAGACCCATACATCTTCTAGTATAGATTTCGTATTTTGTACTAAAAACTTATGCTATAAACTAAACTGTTAACACTACAAAATGTAAATAAAGAAGTATTAATTAAGATAAAACAAAATATAATTTTCAATATTCAAGTAAAGTATAAATAGGGAATAACAATATGTTTTAAATCTAATTAAATTAGTAAATTTTCAAGAATCCTATAGGTTTTCGTTACTGGATTGGATAAATTATCAATCGATAATTTCTGATTTAATTATAGACGAATTTGTTTTGATAAGTACATGTGTGCAAAAAAGTATCTATTAGTTACATTTTTGTTTATAATAACTATACACTAAACTTATAGAATTACACAGACGTAATAGAATTATTTTACTAGGCATTTTAATTTAGTGTGCAATTAACTGTTTACATTGTTTTTACAATAAAGAAATGCATTAATTATTTAAAATCGTAATATGCTTACATTACTTATTTTAAAAACAGCCCTTCAGTAAAGACATATTCACACCGCATCTAATAAGGAGCATATTATTTTAGTAATGATCGTGTTACTTTATTTATAAAAAATACTCTCATTACAGCTAAGTTAACACTTTAGGTACATACCTCTAAAGTTTACTTTGGCGATTTTGTCCCCCTTACATTTAGCGAGATGAAACTGTTTTATCTTCAAAGAAAGCGACATTGTCACATGATCCTTCGCGGCGGCCACCTGTCTGAGCGGAACGAGCTACGAAGTGTAGCATACCATAAATCCCCACTCCATCCTTAGTAGGGGGGTTGCCGGGGTAACGAAACCTCCCCTCTACACCTGCTAGGTCACTCAGCCCTGGTATATACGGTAGTATTTCAAACGTAAACATTATTTAAAATATATATTTTTGTTGCCCATTGTAGAGGTCAAAAAGTTTTTTTTTTAAATAACTTTATGCATATGTTTTGTTTCTTCTTCTTTAAAGCTAAAATATATTCTTGTATACTAGTCCCTAAAATGTTAATACGCTGATACAAATTACGAACTTTTTATTTCTTATCTTCTCGCAAACTTTTAAGACAATTTTTAAACTTTCAAACAATAACACTTCATCAATTATTTACACAAAATGAATTAGGTCAACCAGCTCGTGTCTAAACTATACAATCCATCAAACCTAACTTGTCCATCCAACTTTAAGAAAGAACTCTAAATAACTTTGAAATTATTTTCGTATATACTGGAAATTTAACTACACAAATGGACAAATATTACCAACTACATTCTTGAATATCAAGTGGTATTTAAACCCAGTACAGAATTCAACAACATCTGTATTTCATATTGTATAAATCAAAACAGCAAAACTTCATATTTAAATCTAATTTATTTATTTTTACCAAATC
The DNA here is from genome assembly GCA_018207615.1 of Philaenus spumarius. Lineage (NCBI taxonomy): Eukaryota > Metazoa > Arthropoda > Insecta > Hemiptera > Aphrophoridae > Philaenus > Philaenus spumarius. Next base: position 635,513 of record JAGFPH010000086.1, read on the forward strand.
TTAAAATTATTGCCAGTTATACAGGGTGATTCAGAACTATGCGGAATCTCTCGGAAGCTTATTCTATATCTAATAAACGGTATCAGGAAACTGACACATACTTTCTCCCTCATTATAGAAACTTAATAAGAAAATACTATTACCAATTTATTGTGATTTTTTTATTTTTAACAGTCATTTTCCCATAAAAATCCATAAAATAACGGAAAAACCAACTTTTCTCAAAAACGGCTCGAACGATTTTGATTAAAATTTTACAGTTTATAGTACGTTAGGTCCCTATTAAACTATAAAATTTTAATCAAAATCGTCAGAGCCGTTTTTGAGAAAAGTTGATTTTTCCGTTATTTTAAGGGTTTTTATGGGAAAATTACCCTTAAAAATAAAAAATTCACAAAAATGAAAAAAACGCCTGGAGATACCGTAGATTAGTACCTCCATACCAAATTTCATCAAAATCGGACGACTGGTTTAGGCTCTAGGTCTGATAACATCCACACAGACACACAGACACACAGACACACAGACACACATACAGACACACACACAGACATCACTCCGAAAACCACTTTTTTAGGTTCAGGGGGACCCAAAACGGATATTTCCACCAAAAACTCAAACTCGAAAATTTTGACGAATACAATACTTTCTCCATATACTATGGTATAGGGGGAGAAAGTAAAAATAAGAAAAAATGTACATATAAATATAGGCCCGAAAACGCTTCTATTTCCAGATATCCGCCATTTAGTTTTTTGTACAAAATAATGCATATTTAGAGAAATGTTTGACTGATTGAGTTCAAACTTGGCATGCAGTTTATATCTCAAGAAATATAAGCTATTCAATCATACGTTTCAAAATGGCGGCTGTTAGAAATTTTGTAACCTAAATTACTCAAAAACCGTACCTTTTACAAAAAGGGTGTCTTGACATTTTGATTCCCTATTGGATGGTGTAACTTTCAGAACAATCTGATGAAGGATAGCTAAGATAAAGATAATAACAGCATATGTTTATACAATATTGTTGCGTTTACTGTGTTGGTATAGGATGCCCGGTTGAACAAACCAATCATTACACATAACTTAACTATTATCATTCATCCGATTGTTTTGACTATGAGACCAAAACAATCGATTAGTCAATCGATAGGGAATCAAAAGGCTACAAAAAAGGTATTATTTTTTCTTAAAATGTACGCTTTTTGAGTAATTCAGGTTTGAAATTTTCAAACAGCCGCCATTTAGAAACAAATGATTGGATTTAATCGCTTATTTTTAGTGAGAGATGTCATTGTTAAGTAAAATGCATGGCAAGTTTGTACTAAATCAGTCATTTCTCTAGATATGAATTATTTTGTTAAAAAAACAAAATGGCGAAAATCTGGAAAACGAAGCGTTTTCGGGCTTATGTTTATATGAACTTTTTCTTTTTTAGCTATAGAATGAGCTTCCGAAACATAGTTTTAGCTATAGAATGGCGCGCATGGTTCTAAATCACTCTGTATACAAACTGATCCATTTAACAACCTAAAATATTTTAGAATACTTAATTATTAAACAACATTATTCTTAGTTCTTATTCATGCTGGCCAAGCTGTTCCAGTTAGTTTAACGTCTGGGTATTATATTCGAGTGATGTAATTTCTTTACTCTTTGTTCACGAAGAGAACTTTACAACTAATAATGTCGTAGGACTACCTATGGATAGTGAGAATGACTTGATTTTAATAGCCTATAGTAATAACCTGATCCTCTTATCATACACTCTTTGACAATTGAAAAATAATATAAATTTACTTTAATTATAGTCCTACTGCTAGAATAATGGATTCAATGTTGACGAAATTTACCTGTATTTTTTGTTTAAAAAGCCTAATTATTAAAGAAGTTGTCTGTTTTTAAAACCAATACAGAATAATCCTTCAACTGTCTGGGTGTTATATAATTTAATACAAACTCTTTTAGGCAAAATTATAATTAACAAGTATAAAAACAATAAAACATCATTTTTATAATTTGAAAGATGTACTCCATATGACAGTCCCAACTCTTGAAAAGCTAAAGAAAAACTTTTACAGGTCAATATTTATTATCTATAATAATTTTGTCCTAAAAACTATTATGGCATTTATATTAATTGGTTGAAATGGAAGCTATTCCTTATATTTACAAAACTATATTGCAAATGTGAATCCATAATCTCAGATACTTTACCAGTTTAGAAACAATGAAATTTACTCGATCAGCTGTTCCATAGAATAATCAACTGGTTGTTTAAATATGACGCAGTGAACAACCAGCTTCAAGAAACTGGCTATATATCTGATGATATGACATTGAATATTTAGTCAGAGGTATTCTACAAAGTTGATATCTATTAAACAAGCTTCGCTGAAACTCGATAACTAACTCGTTTTCTCAAGTGAGGAAACTTTTTTCTTTTTTTTTTAAATCAGATGGAGGTTTTTAGTTTAAAATATCCACAGTTAATAAAGTTCTGCAAACCAGGATATAAATAAAATGCTATAGTAAAAGAAAAGAGCAAATCGATAGAACCATGATCTCTACCTTCATTACTGAGTATGTACATTTGCTTTTTCGACAATATTACCTCTCACTAAATTTTAGTACGTCTTTTTGGTAAACTCTGACTTTCAAGCGTAAAGCTATTAATAATAGACTTAAAGCAGACTGTTTGGAAGTTTCTGGTGGCGAAGGAAAATAAACTCTCAAACATATATTAATGAACTCTATAGCTTATCACTTGAAACATAAACTAAACTTTACCGACCACAGCCATGATATAAGTTGATATCAAGACCAACACACTAAATATATTCAAAACTCTGTTCAGCTAAATAATAAGAGCCCTCTATATTCATAACGATAGTCTAAATTTCCAGTAGCAATTTTATTTTCAAATTATTTAAAATTTGTTTAATTTAAATCTGACTGACGTAATTTGTTTAAATTATTGTAGGCACAGTTTAGCTTTATTTTTTTGTAAATTCAAGTATTAGAAAACAAGCTAAAGTATTTTGTTATTTATATTTTTTCTATAATCAGTTTGTTTTCATAAAGGTGTATTCACAAGTGTATGTTTAGTTATATTATTTTTTGTAGTAGTTCTTATTTTACCGTTGACTTTTTGGGTAATGTCTATACTTGCATAACAATTGTTTTTTGTCCCTGACAAAATGTTTTTAGTTTGTTAAAAATTTATCTAAATAAAGTGTTAGCCTACGGGATATTCATGATTTTAAACATGTATATTACTGAATTAATGTTTCTTAAGACTATTTAGGTTGGTACAGTTAGAAATAAAAATTTTAAAACTTTTTTACATTGGTTTTGATACTTATCACCTGTTTGGTAAAGTCAACAATGTAACTTGTATCACGCCATTTAAAGACAAGAAAACATTTTATGCCTTAGGTATTCTCTCTCAACAATAAATGTACGTCATTTTAGAACACAATTTAAAATGAATATCATCCAAGTAATCACTACATTAGTGTTACTTGAATTTAAAGAGAAGTGGGTGTATTTTGTAAGAATAAATCAACTGTTAGGCCGTCAGTAAGCGATGCAGTTGTGGACCAGGTAAGCGTAATGTTTACATGTAGTCCACAGATGTATACCGCTAGACGTAGCAGAGACATTGGAATACCACAGAAAACAGTTTAGAATGTTTTACACAAACGACTAAAATTCAAGAATTACAAACTCCAGTTCCTTCAAGCATTAAAACCTAACGACAAAGAGCTAAGATTTTCTTACCAATGATAGTATACAGGCCTAATTGAAAATGGAAACTTCGTAAATTGTTTAGCGTTTAGCGATGAAGCCACATTCCACTTGTGTGGTAAAGTGAACAAACACGTCAGAATGTGGGGTTTGGACAAACAAGTGCGAGATTCTCCTAAAGTTAATGTATTTTGTGCCTTTACTCATAACAAAGTCTAAGGTTTTTTTTTATTTATAAACAATAACAGTAATAATTTTCTTAGACATGTAAACACAATGGTTGCTTCAACAATTAGATCAGGACAGTCCTAAATTCTTATTAAAACTGGACGGCGCACTTCTATAATACCACTTTGATGTTATGGCTGAACTGCGAGATCATTTGCCACACTGGTGTATTTGTCGTGCTTTTCCCGATGAAGGTACACTCATGCACGTGTCTCCTCGATTTGCTGATATTATCCTGTCATGTTTTGTGTGGGGGTTTGTTAAGGTTAAAGTGTATACACTACTTTTGCCACAAATAATTCGTGACGTTCGGCAACATATCACCACAACTACTGTATCAATAGAAGAAAACACTCTTCAAATAGTCTGACAAGAGCTTGATTACAGGCTGTATGTGTGTGTCATGTGTCACAAGGAGATATTAAGTACCTGAGATAAAACTTTTAGATTTTTCCGTTCATTGTAACCATAGTTATTATTTGTATGATACACAAAATTATTTGTATGGACATTTAAAACTGTAGAACATCGTTTTGGCTAACTCTGTATACAAAATCCTAGAGTATGTAATTAAAAGTTTAGTAACTATTATGACAGAATTCATGTTTTTTTAATTTTATTTCAGTTAATTCATTTCTTTAGTTTTATTAAAAGGTAGTTTATACTTATTAATAGTTACAGAAACCAATAGTTTGCTGTCAATCAATGTAAATCTGTTCCGTGAGTCCAAAAAAGTGTTTTTTACAAAATGTCTATATGCCTGTATGTCTGTCTGTATGTCTGCATGTCTATATGTATACAAAGCTAAAGAGAAAACTTCTCGATTGATTTCGAACAAATTTGCACCAAACATGTCAATTAGGACTGTATAGATGAACGAAAAAAGGTTCTGAAAATTTTAGAAAAACAACCCCCTATTTGGTCAAAAACCCCCCAAAAATCTGTTATTATTTTTATATAAAAAAACCGCTATAACAATTTTGATAAAATGTGGCTTATTTGTGGCCTTGAATTGCAATTTTTACCATATGCAAAAACCGCAACTTTAAAAAAATTATCGTTTAGCTAATAATAATAATTATATTTACTAGTTACTCTTCTAACACAGGCTGAAAATTGGCGTGCGAAGCACGCAATTCTCTGTGTATTGTCCAGTGTCAAGCTCACATGTGCGTCCTTAGCAGTGAACGTGTTAATAACTTAAATATGCGTGTGAGAAAGTAAGTGCAATTTTCTTGTATTAACTTTAAACTTGATTAATTTAAATTGTCCTATAAGAACAATATTCCCTTTGTAAAATATCTCGTACAGTTTAAATAAGTGTACTTTTCATTAATATTATAACAAATATTATCCTCAAATAATGATGCAAGATGCTCAGCTAAGGCAAGACAGTATATACTGAACAATCAATCAAAACTCACTGAGAATACAATTATCAGTATTAAATTTCGTACGGACTCTTCATCTTGTTATTTCAGTTTAACCAAACATCGTACTAACCCTTGACAAATAAGTTCTTCAAAAGAAACATAACCAACAGTGTGTTATTTTTAATGAACCATTTGAAGCTCGTTCACAAAATGAAAATCACAGAGACCGAAAGTATTTCCTTCTGTTACCCATTCTTCTGCAAGTAGTGCCGGTTTTCTTCATCTTAATAACACAAAGTAAACGGATTAGGAAAATTAAAATTGGTTCCCGTCTTTAACTGAAATGTAATGTGCTTGTCCGTTTAAATCATTTAATTCTATGTTTTAATTTATTCTCGAGATATTAATTCAATTCTCTCTTAAAACATCTTTTACCGTTTTCAGATGAGATAAAATGCCAAGTACTTTCGTACTGCTATGTTTTACAAGAAATAAATTATACATTTATACTTAAAATGTACCAAAACGTCAGGCATAAGGACCTTGTAAATGAAATGATTTAGTTTTTACCTTTATTTAGTCTTGCCTTCCATTTTGTCTCTAAAATCAACACACGTCAGATTTAAAACTTCCGCAGCTTAACAGAATCCTTATAGCTACGTAATGTCGGTTCATCCACGTGTCACTGTTTTCCTTTGTATTAGTTTTAGAGAAAGACATTTTTATTATTCGAAAAAAATAGAGCTGAAGAGAAATTTTAAACAAACTGGTGTCGTTAAATGACATTAAATACCGTGTATAACTGCTTTTCGTTTGACACCACAGCCAAGTAAAAATGTTCCAGTCATATATCTTCCATCTTGTATCTGTCCAACCGACCTATAAAAAGGAGTACTTTCATTGACGCTTACAGCAGTCAAGTAAAAATGAAAAATTTCAAATTATTAAGAATTTGTTTTAAAATATGATTAACATAATCAATTTTAATTTATACCCATTTTCTGGTTCTAAACCATAAAACAAACTGTATAATTACAAGATAACTCATTTGTATGTCGTCCTGACTAAATAAAACAATTTGTATGTTTCTCTGAACATATTATATAAGGGAAATTTATCACATTCTTAAAACATGTTGTCCCACATGTACTCCAATAATAAGCAAATTAAATAAATTAGAAGGTATATATTTTGCGATACGGTAGGTGCCAGATATGTACTGGATTTTAATTTATATTTTATTGTACGGAGTAACAATGTGAGGTATAAACGTTTATTGTTTATCTTCAGCTATTGGTCGGATTACGATGGGACGACAAACAAACTATTTGTTTACGTTATTACTGGTAGCATTAAACATATCATTAAAAACGGAAAATAGGTTTTGCGCCTACTTGTTTTCAAGCGAAAATACAAAAAATGTTTACTTAATGTTGAAAACGTAATAATTCTATTCTTAATACTAGAAAACAGACACAAACAGAAACTATAGTACAAACTTAGTTATATTGACAGAAACTATATTGTAATGGACTGTATCAGTGGGTGTGTTTTATTTTTTGTAACAGGTAAATGCAGTTTAACAACTATAACATTATACAAAGTTAAAATAACTACATACTTTACAGTAATTTTCAAAGATCATCTGTCGAATTAGCAGTCGACAATACACTAGCAGGTCAGTCAACTTTACTATCCTAATATCTAAAACCTAATAGTATATACTTAATAAAATATTTAAAATATAACAAATGTTTTCTAATTCAAACAATAATCACATTTTCCACACACAGTTTTCATTTGTCGTATACCTAAAATTTACTGATAAAAATGTTTACAATGTTTATTTAAAGCCCCTTATTCAATTAAAATTTACTTTTTGAAAATTTCACTTACCATAATATAGAGTGTTAGGTAAAAACAGTATAAGTCAAAATTTGGTAATTTTAACAAACATTTTTTATACAAAAGGTGTTTTATACAAAAACAAATCAAAAGTACTGTATATTTAAGAAAAGTTGTATAGTTTTTTATAAACACTTGTATTTTAATAAATACTATTAAAGGTTTTGTAATTCGTATTATTATAGTAAACAAGATTTTAAGTACCGGTAAGTAGTTTTACTGTAATTTTGTGTACTGAACAGAAACTAATAATTATGTTTAAAAAACATTTTTTTATTATTCAATAATTTTGAGTGTTTTGCTTTTTAGTATCATAAATGTTATTTAAACGTCTATAACTTGGTTTATAACTTTAAATTTTTGTTATAATTGAATTGATAACAAACTAATTGTTTTCCTCAAAAATTTAAGTATTGCATGCTTGGTGCTAATAGTATAAGTAAAGATGACTTGTTGATCAAGATAGTACAGGTCATAGAATGACTAAATAAATTATAATTACATAATTCTGTTAGTAATATCAAAATATTGTCTACAAATGTAGATAGGTAATGTGATTAACTAAAGATTTAAATTTATGTTTAAAACAAGTTTCAAGAAAAACTGTGTTTTTTTGACTAACACTATAGCAGTATAATGTTAAAATTAGTTCATAAACAAAAACCCACCTGTACCGCTATAGCTAATGTATATAATTATTTTCCTGCACCTGGCTAACCATAAAGTTTAAAATAGCTTTGAACTTTGCTCTTATTAGTAATGTTTGATCAAACAATTCTAATTTTAACCGTTCTAAAATTGAAAAGATTTAAATAAAATGCTTTGCAATTTTATTTAAACATTTGATTCCACATTCTCATCAACCACTTTTCTGTGTCCACGTATTGTAATATAAATTCACACCATATATCTTAGATTCAAAATATCATCGAATTGTCCATATGTTAAAGTTGTTTTGTATATATCGGTTTATGCCTAGTTCAAATTTAAGAGAAGGGAGGAGCTCAACCAGCCCAAAATTCAATCAGTATAAACATACCGAGGGATTATTTAGCCCTGGCCATTCTTACACCACATAAATATCCTTCAAATCTTTAGAATATATATTTATATTGTTAATTAATAGGATCTATTTAAGATAACCCTATACAAATGTATAATAGATATCGCCTCTTTGAATACATCCTAAGTTCCGTTGTATGCAATTACTTTCAAGTATTATTTCATATTAAGTTGTCAGTATAAGAATATACAGAGTTGAGATAAAGTCCCGCTTACATTGCAACATATCAAAACCTAATTAGCGCAAAGACATGACACATAAGAATAAATAAAACACCGTTTTTATTTGTTGTTGTATATTATTAACGGGTTTGGGCTGTTTTACTTAGAGTACAGACGAGTTTGGATTGTTTGTGTTAGCTGTGTTAGTTTGGAATTAAAATCTATTAAGGCAAGTGGGTTCTGTTTTTCTTTTTAAGCTTCAAATCCCTAACATTATCGAAACCTTCTCAACAATAGACAAACTTGTTTCTCAAAACCCAAGAGTTTCCCAGATATTTAAAAAAATTTAACTTTCTCACAACAAATTCAAGAGGGAGGGTATTTTGGTTTTTAAAGAATACATATTACTTTGAACATTTAGGTTTGTAAAACATCGTAATAAGTCGCGACTTTAAAATCTAACGTGCTGCGTATTTGGAAGGGGACCTTCTTTGTAACAAAATACCTTAATCCTAATAGGCGACATCAAAACCTTCCACTGTTCAATTATTTGAAATGAAAAAGGAAATTTATATGTAATAACAGCCGTCAACTATCCTCCTTATCTCTGCTTCCAAGCACCCCAACACCGCTACTCAAACATCGCATTACCTTGATTGAATCTTATAACTCTAACCATTGTTAACTTTATTTTACAACATTACTTATTTCTGAACCACTTCGCGTCTATTTTACTGCATTAAGTCAAATTAACAAAGATACATTTTCATTGAAGTTAATTTTATTCCTTTATAATTATTATTATTGTTTATATACAGTATGTATTTTTTAATTTATATAAGCCTACAGTAAAATTCAATTTACACTGGAGATGGAAAATAATGAACAACTAAATTTCTTATATTTAACTATCATAAAAGGAGAAGCCGTAATAAGAAACGCAACTGAAAAAACTTAGAAACAGACAGAATTAAAAATAACAAATTTATCTCATCAGAGTATACCAATCGGAGTATACCAGTAGGACAATGTGTTATGACATATTCAAAAAAAATCAATATCACTCTCGCCTTACGCACAAGTAATAGTATGTCATCATATCTTAAAGGCTGAAATAAGATTCTTTTGGAAAATAAATCTGGTTTTTATAAAATATCTTGTCCTGATTGCAACAAGTATTATATAGGTCAAACAGGGAGAACGTTCCTATGCCGATACAAAGAACACCTTCTCAATAACAAAAGCAATATTTCCAACTCTAATTATGCTAGCCACTTGTTTGAAAACAATCACGGACCAGGTGAATTCCACTCCAATGTGGGGACATTACACTTATGCAGAAAAGGCGGAATAATGAGGGCACAAGAGGAGTTTGAGATTTATAGTGCGTTTAAAAGAAACCTCTGTCTTTCCAGTCACATCATTTATATGACATAACTCTCAAACATTTATCTAAGATCAATAGTGATTAGCATCAGTAGGACGCACCACTAGTACCGACAGTGCTTCACCGGACTTATTAGAGTGCACACCGGTGCTGGACAAGACTGTTTAATGTTTGTATGTTTGTGTAAGTGTTACGTGTTTTAACGATTTTAATGTGTGACGAGTTCCTCGAGTGAATAAAAAAAAGCAAGAGGTATCTGATGATGAAGTCGTGAAGACTTCGAAACATGTCATAAACGTAATTATTTCAAAAACAATTTGAAGTCACAAGACGTACCTTATAAGGTAATTCATTGTATTATATATTTTTAAGATTGCGATATATGATACAAATGTGTCTTGGATTGTTTCCTCAATCCTAATAATGGACTAAAATTAAGATACAAAAATATGAAGTACTTTTATTACATCAAATAAAAGTAACTTCTAAAACGATGTTAGTAAATTAAACGAATATTAATTTCAAAAACTAAAAACCACAAAATCCGAACAATAAATTGCCAATGTATTACACATAAAACACAATGATTTTTGTAAACTTATTTTCATAAACAATAAATTAAGTTTTTACTCTGTTTCTTTATTTTAAAACGTACTATTATTCTGCAAATTAAAGTGAAATTAAAGAAACTCCTGTTTTTATTTACCACAGTGTACAGAATGTAATTATTTTCAGTAATATTTATCACCAGAATGATTGTATTACAATGGTAGCACGTTAAGTCCTAATTTTGTTAATATTTAAATAGGAGATTTGAGAGGAAAGTAATTTATTCTTTCGAATGCAGAATTCAAACCGAAAGTATGGCTTGAATACATGAATAAAATATTTTTTAAATAGTCCCATGGCAAGAAAACAAAACAAATAATTTTACCTAACTTTTTTCTCTAACAATCGTAATTCTGTCAAGAAACTATAGTGCATTCCTTACTATCAATAGTGCAGAGGTATCAATATTTGCATCGATAAAAAAAACATAAACCGAGAAATAAATCGCATTAGAGGTGACCTAGCCATCAATGGATACTCTTAGTTCATAATATTTATAAAAAAAACGTAAAATATATAGTCTAATAAAAAGAGAAAATCTAAACACAAAGGACCTTGTAAGCTTGCAAACCTGGTAATCGTAGTGATTCTCAATGTATAGGGTTATTGCGAAAAGGCAGATGGGTAGCTCGAAAATGTAAAATTCGTATGTTTGGCAATCAAAACACTGTTAGGCGACATCTTGTCAAAGCCAAACCCATAAGTTATAATTTACGGTAAAAAAGGTAAGTGTGGAAGGCCTCATTGTGGACAAAAAAGACTTAAATATTAGATTAAATGAATAAAAAAGGACAAACACTTAAGCCATGTAAATAAATCGAAAACGGCTGACCTGAAAGTTCATTTTAGAAGAGGCCAACATAATTCAACGGGAACAAACTTGTATAAAAAAATGATTAACATCTTATAATATTATCTACTTATATTGGTGGGCAACCCTATCCAACAAACCATAAACTAAAAATGAAAATTAATAACAATTAAAAAAAGGCGGAAACATCTCTTGCCAGGACTCAAAAAGAGATGGAAATGTGTCGTTTAATTTAATTTGTTTTTACCTGCTTTAAAATACATTCCCGTTGTTTTTTGCATGAAAATGCATCTTTTTTCTCTCTCTCATTTCAGTTTGTATTCAATTATTAAGTTGGTTTGACGTATCAGCACTGATATTCTAGTTCTTATTCGAATTGTAATTTGCATGTATAGGTTAGATTACATGCATAGGTCAATTCCTCTAGTTTTGTGTTTTCTGTTTGCAAGGGCGGTCCAGCGGGGGAAAAACACCCATGGTGACAAAAAAATACGGGAAAAAAAGAGAAAAATACGGAAAACAGCTGAGAAAAAATAAAATGAATTGAGACAAGCTGTAAACTACATTAACTCTAGAACTGGCAAACAACGCCATAGTGTTGTCTCAGCTCGTTGTTAGGCACAATGCGTCGTCTCAGACAACGCAACTTGTATTGGTTGTATTTCACCTACTTAAAAACCATTGTAAATTAAATGATTTAAACTAAGTTTTGTGTTTAAAAATTTGTTCTAAAACGTATATTTACATATGCAATCATCGTTTTAAAATTATAGTTGTCTAAACTGCTAACGCCGCGCGAGAAAACACAAAGAAATGACAAACTTGTCACTAGTCTAAGGCTCAAAATCGTTCAACAGAATTGTTTTGAAAAGAATGTAAGTGCACAGTTGGATTCGTCAAGATTTTTGAACTTTCAATCACTGCCTTCCAATCATTCGGCACTTTTACAGTTTCTTAGATATTAAGATTTCTGCAAACCCTTGCAATGGGACATTTTCAACCAATGAGAAAGCACATTTTGCAATCGATATATCTATTACAAATCTATGTATTTCTACAATGATATTTATATAGACATTTTCGTTTGGTACAAGGTAAACCTCATTTTTTAGTATTCGTATCTATTCGTGTATTTCCGAGAAATACTTAGCATTTCTTCCAAGAAATATTCGTGTTATCCGTTACTTTTTCCCATTGTCCACAGCGTCTGGAACCTGTGTAACTACGTTTGTGAGAGTTTTGTTTAGTTAATATAATTTAATGAGTCAAAGTAAAGTAAGATTATAAAATAAACATTTTATTTATTCCCTACAATTAGTTGTTATAAAATTCATTTTTTGTTAAAGCACATTCCTAAATGTTTAAAAATATGCTTCATTTTGTTATTGCTCTTGTAGGAGGAACATAAAAACTGGTGTTTTCAGAATGTTTTTT
>JAGFPH010000086.1:658235-680088 GCA_018207615.1 Philaenus spumarius
CGCTGTCTATTTCCTCAGTTAAATGTTATTTGTGGACCTATTTTTTTTTTTTTGTGGAATTGGTTGTACCGCCAAGGCAGGTTTAAGGAGAAGTAGACTGTAGAAGGGATGACTCGCCCATTAGGCCAAATTCACTCCTAGTTTGCTCGAACTGTACATCAGCAGTTCAGCTGTGTGATCTCATTACTATAGTATAGAGACAGTAGAGTGATCGCAAAAAAAATCGATGTTGAGACTTTTGTGGAAATATCCGTTTTGGGACCTCCTGAGTCCAAAAAAAGTGGTTTTTAAAAATATCTGTCTGTCTGTATGTATACAAAGCTAGAGAGAAAACTATTCGATCGATTTCGAACAAATTTGCACCACCAAACATGTCAATTAGGCCTGTATAAATGCACGAAAAAAGGTATTGAAAACTTTGAAAAACAACCCCCTTTTTGTTAAAAAAAACCCCAAAAATCAGTTATTATTTTTGTATTTAATAAAAGTCATGATAAAATTTGGTTTATTTGTAGTCCTTAATGTACCATATGATGTGCAAAAAACTGCACCTTCCTAAAAATTCTCATTCAGCTAATAATATTTTATTAGTTACTCTCCTACTTTAATGTATCCCCTCTCCTACTTTAATACAATTATAAAGTCACAGTGAATCTGTTTAATAATTTAAATATGTTTGTGAGAAAGTATGTGCCAGTTTCTGGTACCGATTATTACACTTTAAATTAGCCTATCTTTCTACCATTTCTTTCAGTATAAGTTCATATTGTTTTCAGTTATATCTGCAAGTGCATGAATCTCGAGACTTTAATTAGATAGAAGTAACGGTAACCCAATAAATAGCTTTATCTGTAACAAGGCTGTGACTGTTTTCTTATACACAGAGGCCCTGAAAAGTCCGGAGAAACCCCTGTAAGTTTAGTGAGTGGGTAGAGAAAAAGCCAAATTAATAAACAGTTTATAAGATAAAATTGTACTTTTTATGTATGGAGCAACTTTGCTCTCATATTCAAAATTTAAATTTTTTGAGGTTCCCAAATTTGTTAAATATAGATCGCTATTGTTTGATCCCCCATTTTAAAAGTATTGATAAAAAAAGACCACCATTTTCAGTAGGGTTAAGATAGAGACCTCTAGTTTAGTTTGTTGGTTTTCTTTAATCAATATCTTTAAAATGAGGTGTCACACGATAAGAGTGTACATTTAAAAAAATGTAGCAATCTACAAAAACTCCAATTTTGTATATGGGGGTAAAGTTTCCCAATAAATTAAAAAAGTATATTTTTATGCCTTATAAACATTTTATGAATTTGGCTTTTCTCAACCCACTTACTAAAGAGTTAGAGGGGTGTCTTCGCACTTTTCAGCAAACTTGTAAATGTTCGACTATATGTATGCCCCTATATCTAATCTGATCCTTATAGAGTTCATATCTAATCTTCATATATAGCTGAAAATGACTACGGTGTAGTTGAAACTAATTTGATATAATATGTATATGAACGAGAATTTGTGTTATTATTATTATTAGTCGTAAAATAATTCCTTCTCACTCGTCAATCTCAAAATGCATTAATAAAATACCTGTTATACATTAAGTTATTTATAAATCAAAGAAGTAGAGTTATTTCATAAATTGCAAAAATGTTAATAAACTATCCTAGACATTTTAGATGTTACCTTATATATTTAATCTACAGTTCGGTTTCCCAATCATAAAGAAAGAAATAAGTACACATTCATTATTCATTTTTGTTGAACAAAGAAAAAGTATTTTCAAACTGACACACACTCTCAATAAATAAATTAAAATTAATTTTTTAAATAAAGTTTTTGTAATTAAAAGTAAACAATAAGAACTAGAATGATGAGTTTAAAAATATGTCTTAGTTATATTAATAATAATACACGCTTTGCATTGCTGCCACTCCGCTTTATTATAAGGTTATTCGTTAAACTTCTCCAATGTCTATGAGTTTATTAATATTTGTGCAATTTTTGAAATGACTAAAATTATTTGCCTTATAAATAACTTAATGTACAACACTGAGTTTATTAAAAAACTTTGAGTTTGACGAGTGAGAAGGAATTATTATACGAATAATAATAGTAATATCACAAATTCTCGCACATATCATTAATTAATTATCAAACTAGTTTCAATTACACAATAGTCATCTTCAGTTACCTATGAAAATTAGAAATGAGCTATAAAAATCAGATTATAACTTACTAGAAAGCATTTTATTGTTGCACTATGTTCATAAATGGTATGTTTAATATACTAATTACAGACTACTGTACTGTGTTTTTAAATCATTACTTGTTAATTATAAATTCATAATGGCATTACTGTAGGTAAAAGGACTGGGAGAGCAGAATGCTTAGTGCTAATTGAACAAAGGGTATTGCTACTGACCTAGTAATGTAAACATGCACTCATGCTAAAAGGGTGACAACCTTTGAGGTAGCCTATCCCCATGAATGTGGGACGCTAATTGACATTCCTGTATTATCGATTTTAACTAGCTGAAAAGAAAGAAAGAATTATTGAGCTCGATTTGTGAAATAATACACATGACAGCACAAATAATGTATACTTATTTACTCAAAAGCGTATCAAAGACAATGTCGCCATCTTAAGTGATTCACGAGCTAATAAAAATAATTGAGTTGTATTAATTAAAATTGCAACATGGGAGGTAGTCAAAACCCTACAAATGTTTGCCTGCTTAGGTCTCACACAACTTAATTGACATTTCTACTTGTATTGAATATTTTACCCCCTAAAAATCATCTAATAAAAATGTTAGAAAGGAAACGATTTAAACTTGCATTTCTTTGCAAAATTGTTCTAAAACGTATATTTACAAATGTAATTTTAAAATTGTAGTTTTCTAAATCAATTGATGCAGCACGAGAAAGCAATAGGAAATTACACATGTACGTCACTTATAAGGCTCATTGTCGCTCGACAGAACTGGTTTGAAAATAATATAAAGATACCATTGGATTCGTCAAGATTTGAACTTTATAAGACTTCCAATCAGACGTCACTCATATATTTTCGCAAATATAAAGTTTTCTGTAAATCCTTGCAATTAGACAGTTTTCAACCAATTAAAAAGCACTTTGCATTCGATATATCTATTTCAATTAATTCGATATATTTGTATAGATATGTTTATATCGATTTGTAGAGAAAACTTCAACCTTTTGTTTCGTGTAAAGTAAACCACTGCTAGGGGTGGAAATATCAGCTTAATGTCCAGGTTTCAAAATGATGGATCACTAAGATTAAGGGATTATAAAAACAGAAACTAAGCCAATTCATATACTTTACAATTATTGTATTTTTATCTTCGAGTGGTTCAGTGTTAGAAACACTATTCTTATTACAATTGACAAACAAACTACAATACCTAACTAATTTATAATACTAACAAACTTGACAATGCTACCCCAAGACGAAACACCCAGAATAGCTATGTTTAAGTAATATTATTTTTGACTTGAACGAGCTTCTACTTTAATTGCACCAAAAGACAAATACTTTAAAAATTAATATTGAACAATCTATCTGCCTAACTTCTCTAATAATGCTCCTTCTGTACGTTCCGACTGGAATTCCCGTGACACCATCTCTCAGAATGTCCCACCAAGATCAATTCCCGATCAACAGATCCTCCGACGTCTCACAGAATCTGACCCTGTATCCAACAGAGCCTTCAGCGGTCCCCCAAAACACTGTACTCGTATCTAGGTCAGTGTGGCACTTTTATAGTGTCTAGTTTGCCCAAGTATGTCTCTTTAAGTGTGCTTTTCTCTTGTCGGCTATTTCACAACATTTGGCAGTATTACCTAATGTTATATCCTACTTTCTGTGTATTTGTCTTGGGATAGTAAATCCTAAACTATTCTTTATTATAATATTTGTATCTTCTATATTTAGTTCTTAATATCACCCTATTAATAATAACACCACATTTACTGTTGCGATTTTATTCTTAGAATACTGGGAAATACAGATATTTGTTGAATTCAATACACAGAGTTCTCACGGTCTCGCAATGTGTTGTCCAACTGTCTAAAGCCTCGGCTACGATACGAGCGGTGAGCGGTGAGCGGCGGGCGGCATTAGCAGGCGCAAGCGGCGCACGAAAATTATCTAGCTGATGGAGTTTCCTTGTTAAACACGGTTGGGTGGCTACGATACAAGCGGCGGCTGTGCGTTGGCTAACGCTCGCCGCTCATGATCAAATCAGTTGGATAATTTTTCGACTGCCGCCCGACGCTCATGGGTTTCTTTACTTTCAACAAACATATGACATTGGTTAAAAAGGCAAAATTAAGTATTTTTGATACGTACACGTTCATGGCTTACTAACGACTACTTATATACAAAATTTCAAGAAAATCCGACTGTAAACAAAAAAGATGCTAATTTTTGCGAGTATACTTTCGGAATTTTGTATTCGGTTCAAGGATTTATTTATTCTTTAAACACCATAAATTATGGAATAAACAACTCTAATGGATTAAAACTTTCTGTTATGGGACTACTTACCATTGTTATTTTCACAGGAAGCATATATTTTAAAATTACTCCCTCCCGGGTTACACCTGAATTTATGTTAAAATCCAAATTTCAAGAATTTCTGGACAAAAAGTCTACGGTTAAAGATATAGTAGTCCTATATTGTGATTTTGAACAAGTGATGCCGTAAACTGACTGGAGATCTGTGAAGGGATAACAAGATCCCAGTCTCGTAAAATTATTGTTTGTTATCGCTGGAAGAGATAAGGAGATGAGGGTGTTTGCTATCGCACTCACATCGCCTGTTCATTGTTCAGTCTACCTCAAGATGTCTGAGATCATTGAAGAAACAACACTGTGTTGTTTCTTCAATGCTGAGATGCAGGATGCGGACGACGCTTCTCACGTTAGTGCGACTGGTTATTTTATTGCACGTAAAGGCCTAAAAGAAAAAACTTAACGATGGTAATAGTGAAATTCTTATCAGTGAGGTGCAATAGAGGCCGTTTTTGTGGAATTATCGCCACAATGATTTTAAAAACTCCACGTTAACCAGAAAGTTATGGGAAGAAGTTGGTGCTTCCATAAACTTATCAGGGGTAAATACGTATAATTTTCTTTAAATTTAAATAGGCTTACCTGGCTCAATATAGTGTTCTTATGTACTCTTGCAATATACATTTTATTGTATGAGAGTAAATTCAATTAAAAGTGTTGTTATTTATTTTACAAAACAATCAAACAGTTCAACGAATTGTACGGCTCAAAATTATTTTATTAATTAATTAAGTAAGGTAGTAATTTTCTAATAAATAATAAGAAATTATAGAATAATTAATAATATTTCCCTTAACCCTTTCAGTCACCTGCTCCTATATCAAGGACGATACAAAGAACATTTTTTATATAAATATCTTATTAAATATCCATGGTTACAGTCATGTGGTTGCATTCTTAAGATACCAAACTAAAGTTTTAACATGATGAAATATTAACAACAAGAGTAATAACAAAACACGTGTTATGCCAAATTACAGTTTTTTATAAAATTAAACGTTTTAAATCCTGTCAATTTCACAATTTTATATCTGAACTATTATCTACTACATCTAACCTAAATATTCTTTTACACAATAGAAAGAGTTTAGAGTTTTTTACAACCATTTAGTTTAGAAATCATACAAAATGTAATATGTATTATATAAATTGTATTAAAGTATCGTCTTATATAATAGGGCATTGTGACTGATGGTTAGAGGTAGTTTAGACTTATGTCTGTCTTGTGTCATGAAGTGTAAAGTAGCATTGTGTATTAGTAAAAAAATAATAGTTTAGTTAATTTTCACAAGAAAATAATAATAAACCAGTCAATGATAACAAAATCTCTATATAAAACATATGTACGGATAATTTCAATACCAATATATACACATGTCAGAATAATGTAAGTGTAAGCACCATAGTGCAATTGAATAGTTTTTTTTTTTTTTTAATTAATTACAACTGTTCAAATGATTTCATTGGCGTTATAATTAATAATAAGTTATGTGTTTTTCCATTAGTCACAGTGTCCTATATGTAGGACGATATAAAAGTTACGTGTTAAACGTTTTTATACTAAACAAAATAATATCTAAATTACATAAACTACAGTGAAATAACTTTCTGCTGTTATTAGTAGAATGTTTGTCATAAATTATCAACAAAAGTGAGAAGTCCAGCACCATTATCAAAACGTAAACAAACTTGTCAAAAAAGATGATTTTTTTGTTTTTGTTTTTTAATAAAACTCTTAACTATGCTTATTTTGTTAACACTTATGGTTACAGTTGTTATTGAAACTTCAATTAACTATATTTTTATTACTTATTTTTACTGTTTGTGCACTATTTGAATAAACAATAGTGTAAACAAACCACAAAAAAATATAGATATATAAAGATATAGTTGTATTATATTGTGATTTTCCTATAAATACTGGTCTCTCACTAAGTATTTTCGTCAGCACTAGTTCCTCGTGTGTCGTCATCTCGTTGACTGTGGGAATATTGCCGCTTGTATCGTAGCCACGTCCGTCACTCAGGAATTTTGCTAGTAACGCTCGCCGCCCACCGCCCGCCGCTCACCGCTCGTATCGTAGCCGAGGCTTAAGCCGGCAGAATATTTCTATTCTGCGTCTTTGAGATGTCTTATCCGTTTGATCTAATTTTGTGATATAAGTAAAATAATGTGAAATAAGTTTATAAAATAATACTTTTCAAATATACAGTTCAATTGTATTTTTTATTCCCTTCAATTTGTTACAATAATATTTCATTTTTGAGAAAAGCATATATTCCTAAATTACTGTTCAAACTAGGCCTAGTTTTGTTAGTAGTTTTGTAATAGGAACATAAAAACTGGTATTTTCAAAAAATAAATTTGAAATTGATATATATTTGTATACAACTCTATTTAGAACTAAATTACAAAACGTTTGTACAGTTTAATAAAAATTACAAACAGTTTTTACTACTTTTTATGTAGGTCTAAATTTAAACTTTTTCCTTTCGTTCCTGAACATTTTTTTTTTGTTTCTTGAGCTAATAACTTTGTAAATTATACATCAATCATTTTTTAATGGCACATATGCATTCTTTGAACCTTTCTGTACCAAAAAGTTACGAACACTTTTGGATTGGGGTATAATTACTATATTTGGCGAATTTTTGAAAAAATGCTTGCAACACGCACCGAAATGGCTTGGCATTACAAAAAAATAGCATAAACAGTAGTAAAACGAACTACGAGGTTGTGAAACAGTGATGAAATTAGCATGACAGATCTTATTTTATAATAGACTAGCAGCCCGATCCGGCTTTGCACGGGTAGACGAATCAAAGTTAAATGTATATTATAAAAAAAAATATATCATTAAATATATTACACTATGTATTTCTTATGGGGTAACTTAGACCCCCCCCCCCCCTTAAAATTACAAACTTTTTAGCGAGCCCCTAGGGCCCCACAGGAAGCTACATACCAAATTTCATTCCAATCCGCTTGGTACAATTTTTAGTAACTTTGACCCCCCCAAACCCCCATAAAATTTATATTTTTTTTTTTTTTTAATACCTTTCTTAGCGAGCACTTAGGGCCCTAGAGAAAGCTACATATCAAATTTTATTCCAATCCGTTGAGTAGTTTTTAAGAAGTCGTGATGAGTCAGTGAGTGGTATTTTTTGGCTTTTATTATATAGTTTGTGAGATTTATGAGAATATACTCACAAAGCATTGTGGTAGTATTGAGGTCTCACAATTGACTAGCAACAAAAAAGCACCTTTAATCTAATGCCGTATTTACTATTTATGCATTACTTACTGACCTATATAAATATTACTGTACCAGTAATTACCAAATTCTGAATCGCTTTTTTTATCACGGAAAAAATCGCTTTTTTTATTAATGACAAAAAGGAGGTATAATTTCTACTTTTGTGGTAGTCAACCTTGACTAAGGTGTTGCATGCAATAATGATCTGTATTGTTAGCCCACTGAAAATAAATTACTTTCATAGTGTATAAAACAGAAATCACTATTAATTCAATATACAGTAATACCATAATTCCAATAGCTAAGATTGTGTGCTTTTCTTCGTTCTCAGACCATCTTACTATTTCTTTTTAACCGTTCAAGAGCTTATAAGAAGGTTCCACCAGTAGCTTCACGTAATCTATGAATAGACCAGAGATTAGCAAAACATAAAGCACTGCTACAATAAGAAAAAAATTGCTCAGTCACATATCACCCACAAAGAAATCGATCAAATAACTCAAGAAAGCAAATAGATACATGGCTTGCATGGATAGTAAGCCTGAGTAGTAGACATCCGTTTTACGTGTGAGAAATTGGTAAAAATTTACTTTAACTTGTCAATTGATTTCTAAGGGAATTTGATATAATATGAAAGCACACATCTAACTGATTCTAAAAACAACACAAATTTTCCCGGGAAATAATATTTGTAGGAGTTATGAAAGAAATAAAAGTTAAAATTATATAGGTTAAGTTTCCACTTTTCCGCGATATTTCACGTAATTATAACAAAATAAATCATTTCACATACACCAAACATGTAAGAATTAAATAAACTAAACAATATTAACCCCTATTTGAAACATGTGTACTACTAAACAGCTGACCGCAGCATTTCAATCTCATTGGTTCTGTAATTAATTAGCGAGGGTATTTCGTCGTTAATATCACTTTATATAATTAGAATTTTAAAAAACCAGATGTACTAATTTGCCGATAACAGTATGATTATAATATTTCGTCGTTATTATCACATTATTTATAATTAGAATATAAAAAAAACCTGAAGGACTAACCTATGCTATTTAGTTACAGTATGTTTACTTAGTTGAGTTGCCTAAACTATTCGTTTCTACACAAAAAAGAACAAGAACAATCCAGCAACGCTGGGAGAACGGTGAGAAAAACATGTCGGCACTTTACAATTTAAATTTCCATAACGAACTTTTGATTTGAAAGTTTTTAATGTTGTACGTGTTGAAGATAGTTAAATATTGGTTTCCCGGCATCAGTGAAGTGTATTAATAAATTAATAAGATGAGAGCCACAAACAGATACTCTTCAGAGAAGTTCTGTTGAAGTTCTGGTGGAAAACTTCACACTTATTCCACTGGAAAATTTGACAAATTTCATGGACCAAGTGTAAGTTCCTATACAAAAAATATAGTTTAAGGCATAAGTTGGATGTGTTAGTATCCTTATGTATTATTTCTTAAAGATGTTTTTTTTTGTCGGTAACTCCCTTAATTAATTCTTCATCAAAATTATTTATTCAAGCATCATTTTAAAGCTTATGTTCCTCGCTATTGACGAAAAAAAGTCAAACAGATTAAAATTAATGTTTCAATTACAAAAATATATTAAAAACTTGTGTAGGTCTATTATACTTCATATTGTTCCAAATGAAAGGCACCATCTATTGACAATTAGCTGTATTAACTAATTAATCATGACAGCTGTTATTTCGATGTTTTGCATTCTATATGCGAGTGCAAGTGTAATCTATAACGCAAATTAAATCAACGTAAACCGTTATAAATCATTATAACCTGTTGTCAGCTTAAATAAATAAACGTAATTTACTTAATTAATTAAATCAATGTATTAAATCAGGTAAGTAGGCCTACTCCTAACATGCGAAATATTCACATAGGTCAGCTAGTCTTACTATATTATTAAAAAAGAGAAAAGTTTTGTATTTTGGTTTATTTTTATAAAACGAATTAAACAAGGTTACATTTAAGACAAATATTGAACTTAACCGAAATAATAATAACTAACAAATTATAGGTAAGACACTATGACGAAATGGATGCTTGTGTCTCATACGCTCAAGCAGTTCAATAGAATTAAATTATTTTTAAGAAAGTTATAATGCCAAACGTACTCTTGTGTATAAATAATGTTACACCAGGAATAATCTATCAGTCGGTAGAATTTCAAAGCTTGTCTCTTGTATCTCACATTATTGGCAACTGAGACGTACTGGGAATTTAAACGACTAAATTGCTTCGTGGAATAAATGTCAAATACCATTCAATAATTCAAGGAAAATTTTATTTTTTTCATGTTAAAACATTTCTTGTAGTTTAAGAATAATAACAATAACACAAATTCGCAGTTACATAAGTTTAATAATCAAACCTTGAACTACAACAAGTTCAAACAGTTATAGTTTTAATTTTTTAGTTGTAGCTCATGTGACATTGAGGATGATGACTGTTGTTTAAATGTGTTTAATTATTGAACGTGCTGTGTTTATGAGAATTAGTGTTATTGTCTATATTCTTAACAATTTCTTCTAACTTGACAAGCTAAAAATCGATTATTTTAATGAAATATTTAGACATTACTTATAAAACAGTTTGTATAATTTTAAAAAGACGAAAAAGTAAATTTTTGTGATAAAGGTTCTTTTATTTCGGAAAACTGTTTTATAATATAAATAGGAACAGTTTCTTGAGTTTGTTATTTTAATTTAACACAATTTCATTAATAGGATTTCTATGAAATATTACTGATGAGCAAAGAATTATTGCCAGGGTGACATTTGCTATTTTTATTAGTGCTCCTAAAAAATAGAACTAAAGGAGTAATTAAAAAAGCTAATATTTTTTTCTGAAAAATCATCCTTTACGGGCCTTTAAAGCTTACACTGACTTTAAGTTTTCAAAATAAAATGCCCAAACAAAACCTCCAAGAATGCATATTAATGTTTATTTTAAACAGGTTTCTTACGATAACCATTTTCATATTGCTAAAGAAAACAGTTCAGTACAGCCAAATTAGTAGGCTGCATTGTTGACACGCAATGGGCCGTTTTAAGATTTTATTAGAGAATTATTTATAAAATGAATCAATAATTAAAATTTACCTGATACAATACAAAAATTTCAATTGGAAGAAGGAATATACCTCATCACTGAACACAAAATGTAAGACGCCAGTTTGAATATAAATTGTTCTGTGATCTTATTTCATTAACACATTAATAATAAAAATTATTACAATAGAATTTAATACAGAAAATTGTTTTCTAAATATCATCAATTAAAACATTTTGTAACCTACAATTGATACTTCATGATTGTATAGAAAATTAAAACTTTATACAGATTTTAAATTTAATGCTTTTTCCTTCATAAATCTCACGTTTTGAAGTTTAGCACCACATGCAATAAGACTATTTATTAGATTTGTGTAGACTTAAGTAGGTTTTAAACATTGCAGTTTCGTGAAAGTTCATACAATTTTTACCCCAGTGTGGCTGATGTTACCGGAAGTTTAGATACATCTCCCCCAATTGGAAGAATAAATAATTTTTGAATTTCTTAGCTTAGAGCTAGCAAACTACAATGGTAAATAACAGCTAGGCAGACAAAACAAAAACAAATACACAACCCTCATTGCAGTTTAACGTCTATACAATTAATGAATCTACGCAGTAATCTATTCCTTTAAATATAAAAGATTCACATTTCACAGAGCGTTGACGATTCTGCCTATGGCATGTCTGTACTTGGACCAATTCTACAAAATTGCAAGACCAAACATACCGACTACAAACCTTGCATTATATTTGTTTAAATAGTAATTGTTTAGTATTACTTTGACAGAACCATATATTTCCGTATTGAGCTATGTTTCGTATTGATGTATTCCAACAACAAATTAACATTAATAAAGGCCCGTAAAACTAATAAAAATGGCCTATAAAAATGGGAAAAAATACCCTGAAGTTCTAACTTATAGTAGGCCTACTGTATCTGGTCCCACTATATTTCAAGCAAACCAACCCGATTAATAGTAAACAATAACATTTATCGATAACGGACTCAAATAGACAAACAAACATGTTTGAAGATCTTGTGCAGTAAACAAGATAAGGTAAGATAAGGCAATTGACCGACTATACTGTACATAGACTAACGTAAATCCCCAGTACCGTGTGATGAACCGTCAACAAGCGACACTAGTTCTTCATCGGATGACGACTTTTAAAGTAAGTTACTCATTTCTTTTTCTTTTTCCGTGCCTTAAATCATGTTAATACATTGTTAGAATACATAAATGTGGATGATATCTCAATATGGGAAGATTTGGTTCAGACAGAGTAATCGTAAACAATCGTTCAAATATCTTTATAAGCAATGAAGATACTTGGTAATATATTTAACCCTTAACTACTATACCCTAAAATACTAACTTAAGTGTTATTCGACGAATGTCAGACGTCATTTTTTGGAGGTGAGTAAGGAGGTTAAAATAATTAATTATTTTCATATTTTTCGGGGTTTGTTACTTCTTTGTAATCTATTTTTCTACAGAAATTCGCTAAAACATAACTTCTAAGAAAAGTTTTAAAATACCCACCTCTCGCCAAAAAAACAATAATTTTTATGTAGGCTAATCTTTTTATTATTATTTTTTTTTTGGTTTAAAATGTGTATTTTCTAAAACACATAATTATAATATTTTAAAATAAATAGGTCTAAGTAAAAAGAATCTTGTAAAAATACTTTCAACCTTAATTTTTTTCTTAATTGCTTAATATCCTAATTTCAAAATAGATACAATATTTTGTTTTAAATAATTTCTATAAGCTATACCAGACTAGACAAATAGAATACCATTTTATTATGAAAACTTATTTATTCGTTTTTTATGTTACGAAAACTCAACAAAGCAGACAAAAATGGTAAATATGGTTTTGAGTCTATTCTAGGCAGCTTATGCACACTTTTCTCGAACACTAAGCAAATCAGAACTATCACTTTTGGCATGGGAATCGTGTCTAACGTTTCAATTTTGTTGGGCAGAGAGCTCGTTTTTTTTCAAATACTGTGCATCGGCAGTTTGAGGATTCGCTGAATAAATTTAAAAAATGTATTACCATTTTATTTCCACGCGTCCTGTAGAACTTATAACTTAGTATTAGTTTATAAAATCACAAATTACTATGACCCGTCTATGAGACGTCACCGCTGAGGACAAAAAATAACCCAACTGCTATAGTACGTCTACCAGACGTTAATACAATATTGCTTGTAAACAGTGTTTCCACTTTACGACGAAAAGTTCCCCTCTCCATGATCAAAATTTCCCCTTTTTTCCCCTCTATTTCTTTAATTTTCCCTGCACTTTTCCCCTCACTACACAATAAAATATTTATCTTCTACCTTATAATGAATGGATTTTGTATTATTAGCGAATTTCCATAGGAAAATGAGCTATTGCAGTGGCCCTTATATATATATATGTATATATGTGTTCGCACTCTAGCGACCGCATTTTAAGTCCGATTTGGTATACTTGTTGGTTGTCTGTGTCGGACGAGTTAGTTAGCCAAAAAAAATCCAACAACCGGAAGTACGTTTTTTGACCGGAAGTAACTATTTTTGAGATTTTTACTACGAGAATAAATTTTTATAGAGTTTTTTCTAAAAATTTTAATGTAGGATGTTATTCTGCACATTTGGTCTTTTTACGCGACCTTATAGCTCGCTTGGTTCCCCCAAAATCGACCAAAACGTAAAATACCACAAAAGTACTCGGTTCGAAGCCAATTGGTACAAACTCGCGAGGCCACTAGGCGCAAACAAATTCTACTAATATATTACGTACACACCTCAACCAAATTGTTGGTTGAAACCCTAAAACATAGGCATAAAAACTTAATTTTGGAAATTTGCTCAACTCACGTCAGCGATCCAGCTGCGTGGTCGAATTATTTCACTTAAAATAAAATACACAATTTGTTATTTTAAAGTCAACAGCTGTAGGTGCAGAATACATCACCGACTAACATTTTTTACAATTAATTGACTAGGCTAAATCGAACTTGATTCAAGAACGCGTCCGATTTACATCCGGTGTTTCCAACTTTTACGTCCTGGAAGATGTAAAAATATTTTTTAAGTCCGAATATTGACACCTGTGACCCCAATTAATTAAATAATGACACTTTCAAAATATTAACTAATAAAGAAAAAAAATAAAAATGTTGCTACTCAATCGCTATGAATTAAAAAAATTATATTCCAATTGTTTATGAACGTTTAAATCTTACTGATTCTTATGGTTTTTGTACTTTTCCGAAATATTGTGCCTATGTAGAGCAGCGGCACCAAATGCAAAAAGGCCCATCAAATGGCCCCTGTTTGAGGTATCAGGAATTTTATTTCTTGAAATGCTCGTATTGGATTCTTCTTTAATTTGATACAATTAAAATTGCAAAAGTTATTAATAAAAACCCGTTTTAGAAAACATGGTTTTTTTGTTTTTGACAAAACGGTAAAAAAGCATTTTAAAAATTTAAAAAAATACAAAATCATTTGATTATGAAAATATTATGTCTTATGAAGAGTTTAAAGACCTGAAACGTCAAAATCGATCGATTTTTCGTCAGCAGCAAGGTCATCCAATAAAAGTTTTTTTTTAATTTTTGACAAATATTTTGGGAATATATAAACAAATTTGTGGGCTTGATCTACATCAAAATACCACCTTCTGTCGAAAACCGCATGTTCTTAGGCCAAACAGGGGCCACGAAATTTAAATGTTAATTAAAAAAGGGTTTTTTATTAATAACTTTTTATTGCGACATTTAAATTTCGTTTATTTCAAACAACGGGGATGAACATTCCCCACAAAAAAGTATAGCTATTTGTTTGCTTTCTATTATACTTTTTGAGTTATTTCCAAAAAACGTAATTAGGTACATAAATAATTAGGGGCTTACTATTGAGCTCATTTGAAAGCGATTTATGCAAAAATATCGGAGTTCGCACGTTTTGTCCACATTTGCCTTTTTTTGAAGCACTGCAAATGGCCTAGTAAAACATAATAAAATGGAACAACAAAAGCTGGTGTGGGTTGGGCAACATCTGCTTCCCACAACAATGAAAATATTGCTGGGACACAGATTAGTGGTGCTATCTAGTTTAGAAAATAGAAATATTGTTTGGGCCAACTGTGCCTTTAAAGAATGATGTTAACTCAAAAATAATATTAATTTTTGTGGGATAGGCCATTAGTGCACTCACTGCCTCAAATGTATATTTCCCCTCAATTTTCCCTTTTTGGGTCTTTCCCCTTTTTCTTCCCCTCTCGACCCCAATTTCCCCTCAATATGGAAACACTGCTTGTAAAAAATAAGTCAGAGAGCGGCTTGAATTTCCCCACACAAAGATCTTAACTCAGGTGAAAGGTACTGAACACAACCGGTTTATAAGTGGTGGGGGAGGGTGTGAAACAGAGAGATATTTTCCCGCCGTCTGAGAGACGTCGCTATAGTAGTTAAGGGTTAAAATAAAATAATACATGTAATAGTAAACTAATAGCAAAACTTTAGCCTTTACATTCAAAAAGCGATATAATTTCTTCCAGCGTCATGTCTGTGTGCATGTTTATAAACTAGATTACCCTGTTATACATCACGTCATTGTTTTAATTGCTGGGCATTTGACAATTATTTATATCAACCATTAGTGAAAGTTAAAGCAAGATTATTTCTATTGCAATATCATTATAGCTATATTAAATTTAAATAAAACCTCTAAGAAAACGTTTATTATGGTTACTTTTAAAAGTAAGTGGAATAAAAGAAAAAATATAGTTATTTAATTTGAGTAATATTTGGTGAAATGTCATTTTTGTTGTTAGCTATATTTTTGTTGGTTCTGTGTACTGCTCTTTACAGCACAAATTTATTTTTGTATGTGTTACTGCCTAAGCTAATTAAAATACAGAAAAGTGTATGTATATTTTCTTTTGGGTAAGATTTCTGTTCTTTTTAAATAGTCTTTGTTACTATTGTTTAAAAAAAAATTGTTTAGTTTTATATGAATCAATAAGTATTTAAAAAAAATACACTTTTCTAGAAATTAAAACTAATAGTTTTCCTCGTGTTATCGGTACATTTTTCGTAGTTTCTTAATTTATTTTGGACAGTGAATAAACGAAAGTTCCACACGTTTATACCAACTTAAAATGTAAGGGTGTCTTTTTTTTTAATGGGCCACCATTGGTATCTTGTAAACTATAAATCTGACAGAAATGTAAATGGGAAACCTTTCCTTGTTTAATGAGAAATAAAAAAAGCATTTGTAGTTAAAATATTTGTAAATGGCCGAAATTTTACAATATGGCATTCAACATTCGAAATTTCTTAAAGAACACCTTATATTTTATGATGATTTTGGATTTTACCATTTATTTTAATACTTTTTTGTTGTTGGTGTTTTTTTTTTATACGACTAACCGTTTAAAAGTTAGAGAGATATAAAGTTTTTAAAAACACTATCTGAGCGGAAGATATTTTGGTATAGAAACGTTTTGAACCAATGAAAACGCTCTCAACACTAATAAAACATTGTGTTTTAACTAACAAACAACTCACTTTTTAAAATCAACTAATACGTTTTTTTTTTATTTAAACCATATTACAGAGGAATTAGCCTAAGTGACAAAACTACAGATTTGTTACACATTAAAAATTAAGTTTATAACAGATAATTCAATATCAGCTGTTCATTCTCATTGTTGCAAACTGTTGTTTATCGAAAGCAAATATCAGCTGATTCAGAATCCAGAATTCAGTTAAGTTCATAATCATACATTTTATTGTGTTCCACAAAAATTTCAAAAGTTGGCCTCCAATTTCCAATATAAAAACTGTACTTTAAAATAAGAACTTGTAGCCTAATAAACAGAGGGCTTTCAAAAAACAACAATTTGCAACAATGAGAATGAACAGCTATAATTAAACATCTTTTATTAACTTAATTTTTCCTGTGTGACAAATCTGTAGTTTTGTCACTTAATTCCTCTGCATTAGGGTTCTAAAAAATTTAAAGGACTGTATTTGTTAATTTTAAAAAGTTATTTGTTTTCCGAAACGATTCTTTATTAGTGTCGAGAGCGTTTTCATTGGTTCGAAATGTTTCTATACAAAAATATCTTCCGCTCAGATTGGGTGTTTTTAAAACGTTAAACCCCTCTAACTTTTAAACGGTTAATCGTATCGAAAAAACCCCAAAAACAAAAACGTCTTAGAACAACTTTTAAAATCCAAAATCATTATAAAATATAGGGTGTTCCGTAAAAAATTCGAAAGTTGAACGCCATATTTGAAAATCGTGGCATTTAAAAATAGTTTAACTACTTTTTTTTTATTTCTCAAAAAACAAGGAAAGCTTTCCCATTTTTAAAGTTTGCTGTCAGATTTACATTTTACAAGATACCAATGGTGGTCCATTTAAAACCCTGTATAGTTGCAACGATTTATTAAAGAAAGACGTTGGAGAGCAGTTATTTTAAATAAGCTATGTACAGAAACTATACTTAGGAAGTAAAGCATAAGCTATCTTATTGTCTTGTTAACTCAAAGCGTCATCATATTCATAAACATATACAGCACTCTGAAATTACTCGCAATTAGTAAACCTACAATGCAATGGGCAAACACAAATGTCCTGTAGTTTTTATATGCGAGTCAAGAATTAAAGTTATTATTTTTTAACAAATTTAAGGAATGTTAATGTTATTATTAATTTATTGAACCACTTCATACAAACAATAGTGTTTACTCATGTTCTTGTCTTCAGAGATCGACTGCGTCATTATTGTCCGTATAATAATTACAGCTGACATTTAGGACAGTTTGCTGCACATTATCAAGGCAAGTGCAGGCTGTCAAATGTCGAATAGTGTTTATGTTATCAAGCCAAAATAGCCAATGACTGATTGTTAATTATTATTCTTATCAAACTAATTATCTCACATTGACATTATCAATATTCAATGCAAATTGGTTTCATTGTGTTTTGACTGAAAATACATATTTTCAGGTAATACGATTGTACAAAGTCGAAGATCAGTAAATACACTTCTACAAGCACTGTTCACTGTTCACATGATAATGTTCTCTGTTTCGCAATCCTTTTCTTGTATATATATCCAACCTTCACCAGTGTCAGTAATATAATGACATCATAAAAGCTTTGGTAGGTCTGGCGTACTGTGAATCAGCCTCCAAACATAGGTGGTCGAGTAATTTTTTGTTGTTAAATTTTTATTTACAATTTTAATTAAAGTTTAGTGCAATATGTAAATGATAATTCGTTTCATTAATCAAATATAAGTCTTCTTTCTGATAATGTAGGCATATATATCCAGCCTCTGCTAGTAGCAATAAAATATTGCATTCCGTTACCAGCAATTACACTTTAAGATTTTTCGGCAGTAATTTTTAAATTTCAGCTGCATAAAAGCATTAAGTAACATGTGAATCGACCTCCAGAAGTAGCTATCAGATGATAAGTTTAATTTTCTAACAATCTCAAATGGAGTTTCGTGTAAAATGTAACTAAAACAAATTTTAATTATGTGCTTAAAGACCACACGGGAGAAGTATAAACTTTTTAACTAACACAACTTACGAAATGAGGAATCACAATGTTCATTTCAGAGGTATTACTAATTAAACTATACATTGCATTAACATTTTAACAAATTAAGCCTATGACGTTGGACAATCTGTTACACTTATATATACTAACCTCAATATCCAACTCAACTTATACAATATCCCAACTTATATCCAGCTCAAATATACTAAATTAGCAAAAATATCGTTGTCTAACGACTAAGGTGCTGGTCTATGGTGATGGACTCTTCTGGTTCGAATCTCGGCAAGACCAAAACTTTTTTCCAACAGATGGAATAGAGCGTTTCACTTTAGAAGCATTTCACATTAGGAGCGGTTCACTTTAGGAGCGTTTCACTTTGGGAGCGTTTCACTTTGGGAGCGTTTCACATTAGGAGCGTTTCACTTTGGGAGCGTTTCACTTTAGGAGCGTTTCACTTTGGGAGCGTTTCCCTTTATGAGCGTTTCACTTTGAGAGCGTTTTACTTTAGGAGCGTTTCACAAAACAGAGCGTTTCACAAACTGCATGGTAAAAACGCGAACGGTAAAATCTGATTCAGCCCCAGCAACAATAAAACTATATACTCTGCTATACAAATTTTGTGGACGTGGTGCGCCTATAGAAGTTTACACTTCAAAAATCTGTTATTAATTATTGAATGTAAGGGAATTAGGTATGGTCTGAGCTTTGTATTTGTATTGTATGTGATTGTAAATAATAGCCTATTTTATGTTTATAACTAAAAGATTAGATCAAACTAATTGTGTTTTTATCAAACTTATGCCGATGTCTACTGATGTATACATGGATATGTTTTATTAATTCCTACCACATTGTACCTACTGCCAATCGATAGTGTGCAGACATCGTCTGTTAAATGCAAGCGGATTTTTGTTTTATTTCAGCTATACTCAATTAATTAAACCTTTCTACTTCATATACAATCAAATTAGCTCAAAATGGCAGCGAATCGTGCATTAAATCACGTGGTTTCAATTTTTTCAGGAATGTGTAGTGCATGGTCCCCTGAATAACGCCTAATAAAGTCGCATCGGTTTCAGGCTCCGCGGGGATGGGAGAGGGTCCCAAAGCTCCCTTCTTTTGGTTGTTGGCACTCTTTTCGAAAACGGTGCGTCGCAAAGAAATTTGTATACTTTTAAAAATTTATTAAAGGTGATAAAACTTTCTTCCAAATAGTATATCCACATTTGTACCTAAGTGTTACCGTTTTCGAGATAAACGCCAAAAAAAAAAAAAAGGACCTTTGGGACCCCTCCCACACCCGCGAAGATTGAAACCGATGGGACTTTATTACGCGTTATTCAGGGGACCATTCACTACACATTCCTGAAAAAATTGGAACCCCATGATTTAATGCAAGATGAAAACTTAATTTGACTGGACTATCAGTAACATTTACAGAATAACACACGATAACTAACTGTAGCTAATAAACTGTTTTGTTTACTGAAAACACAAAGGATAAAAATTGTTTCAGTATGTGTTTTAAGTACACGTAATTAGTTTACTGTAACTGAGGTTGACGCAATTGAGTCCAGTACGTAAACACTCATCGTACATACAAGTTTAGTGGAACTCGTGCATCTACAATTATTGTTAGGTATTTTTACTAATCATATTGTACTTTTATTATAAACAGATACAATTAATTTACATTTCTTCCTTAAATAATACCTTTAATAGTAAATAGCAAGTTGTCTTTTCAACTTTCCTGTGTGTGTAGCTTGCAAACCACCAATCAAGTTTACATAATAGGAAAGCAATTAGTTATCTGACAAAGCATTAGTTACAATGCTCGTTGTCTTTCAGTACTGGATGAAAATTAGGAACGATAGAATTACTGCTGCTGATTGCTTTCACTTGTTTTCAAATATGTTAGCTTATTAGTTGTTTAAGCATTTGTTTAATTTATCTATGTAGCATTTGTGGTACAACAAATTACTATTCTGACCTAATCCTATTTGTATAAATGAGTTTGTCTTTAAAGCATAACTAAATATTATATACAACTAGTAAGCAACCGTGAAAAATCACAGGCGGGTTAATTATATACAAATCAGAAATACATCATTAAAAAAATACTATTTAAAAACAACAAACTTTATCAAGGCCTACCTAACTGTGCTGACTGGGATTTTATCTCGGTAAAGATGTACAATTATACAAATTATAAAACTGTATGCCTATTTGTTAAAATTTTGTATTTATATACGTTATTATATATTTAAAGAAAGATACAAATATTATCTTTTAATTGCCATTTATTTCACATTAATAGATCAAATGATTTAGAAGTTATTAATTTTATAGTGAATAAATTAATAATAGAATATGTTTATGTTTTATAAGAAGATGTACGAATGTAAACAAATAGGTATCTCTTCTTTAAATTTTTATAAATGGACGTATTGATGACAAAATTTTGTATTTACATACAGTTTATAACCTCAAAGTAAATATTATAACGTATTATAGCATACATTAGTTTCTATAATTCATCTTTTGAAAAATCAACTTCACAAGAAGTTATAATTATTGAAGTTGTAAACATAACCACAAAGTATAATCTACACTGAGTTTGTTTAAGTATTAAATATGATGGGTGAAACCAGCTGTTATATGTTACTCACGTACGTACACTTTATTTTAAAAGACACTGATCATCTA
This sequence comes from Philaenus spumarius, assembly GCA_018207615.1. NCBI lineage: Eukaryota > Metazoa > Arthropoda > Insecta > Hemiptera > Aphrophoridae > Philaenus > Philaenus spumarius. Next base: position 679,465 of record JAGFPH010000086.1, read on the forward strand.
CAATAATAATATATATATGCTTCTCTGTCAGGCAGCATGTTGACCATGAATTATGTTTATTTACAATTTAGATCATATTTACATCAATGTTATCTATATAAAATATAAAAGCCAAAACCCACTGACTCACTGACCCACTCATCACGATTTCTCAAAAACTACCGAACGGATTGGAATGAAATTTGGTATGTAGCTTCCTCTGTGGCCATAGGTGCTCAGTAAGAAAGAAGAAAGGGTTTGACGGATTGGAATGAAATTTGGTATGTAGCTTCCTCTAGGGCCATAAGTGCTCACTAAGAAAAAGTTTGAAAAAATTCGAAATTTTAGGGGTTTTGAGGAAATCAAAGTTATTAAAAAACGACTTCTTCAAAACTACCGAATGGATTGGAATGAAATTTGGTATGTAGCTTCCTCTAGGCCCATAGGTGCTCACTAAGAAAGGGTTTGAAAAAATTCGAAATTTTACGGGGGTTTTGGTTGTATCAAATTTATTAAAAAATGACTTCTTCAAAACTACCGAACGGATTGGAATTAAATTTGGTATGTAGCTTCCTCTAGGGCCATAGGTGCTTACTAAGAAATTTTAGGGGGGTTTGGGGATCAAAGTTATTAAATCACGATTTC
>JAGFPH010000086.1:688641-722482 GCA_018207615.1 Philaenus spumarius
AATTCAAATTACCTGATTTAGATTTATGTTTCTACAAACGCTACAGATATGTTTCGTAATTACGTATTCTAACAATGTATTAACGTATTCAAAATGTATGGTGTATTCAAAAGTAAAGCACTTAATTAAGGGGTATTTTTTTAATGTTTATAATAGCAGCTGTTTCGTTTTGGAGCAAGAATAAAATATTTATTTTGTGATGTTTCCATATAATATACGGTAGCAATTGGTGGATGAATACATTTAATCGTGTTGAATTGTCCCTCAAGTAGAAAAGATATAAATATTTACGCATTCACTTACCTCATGTAAAACACGTAAGTCAGTGTAAAAATATACTAATTTTATTAAGTTTAGCTATTAACTACGATTTTAATTATACTGTATGTAACTGTAAAAGTTCTTTTACGAGATTTAATTACTATACAAACATATTTATTTTGTAATGGTTGTATGGACGTTTTGGGCCTGTGGTATATTCAGAAAGGAAACTAACATAGTATGGATTGACAGAAAATGTATTTGCTTGTTGTTGTTTTAGAGAAAGGATCAAGGCATCTTACAGTACCTATGGAAATGGTAAATTTGTTACTGTACTCACAGTTAGCTCAAGGAAACTTTCCATGTACGTGACATAGTAGTGTTTGCTTTATTTAATCATAGTTGATCCAACCAAACACACGTACACTCATGACATATTTTTGTGTTATTGTTTTCCAAGGTTGAGGGAAGTAATTCTTTTCAGTAGCGAGTGTTAGAAGTATTATTTTATTGAAATAAATATAAAGATATTTATATTATTTAAATATTATATTATATTATTTATTACATACCATTAATTTGACTGAAAAAAGGATTACTCTTTCCATAGTAAAATTATCAACATTAATTGAGTTTAGAAGGACAAAATACAGTAGAAAAATGCCAAAATTATAGAGTATACATGTTGGATAGGATAGAAAAATGTGTTAAAGTAATTTAAGATACTAAGAGTTATTTCACATTTTATTTTTTTACCTTATCTGCAAAATATAAGAGCATTATACTCCACTGTATGCATTTATTTTATGTATGACATCCTAAATCCTTAACTACACAATTTTCGTAAAAAAAATAACAAAAATATCTGGGTTATGCGTTATTCCTTCTGTGAGGACTTAAACTGATGAAAAATGTATAGAACACATTTTTGGTATTTGTTAATGCGGTATGCATTAAATCTTGAATATGCACAGTACTTAGTCTTGATCATAAATTGAGATATAAGTTCTTAATGAATCTCAACATGTATACTTCAGCCTTCCAACTGACTAACTAAGGGGACTGTTAAATTGTTAGTTTACACTTAAAGTTGCAGCGTTGATTGCAAATTTCGAAAACCAAACAGTTTCCTCGTGTCACTTATTTACCTCGCTCAGTTTTAAGCAATAAGTACGGCTACATTAGTAAATTTTTCAAACATCATTCTTTAACACATTGATTTACGTTGATTTATGATATATGATTGGATACAGTTGTATTACGTCGTTTAAATTAAGGCTTATGACAGATTTACAATGTGCCGTAATGTAAATCTTACAATGTGACTTAAGTTGGAAGCATAAACAACAACCATCATTAATAACAATCAAATTGGCTTTCTTGGTAATGATATGGCCAACTACGTACACCTATGTTTAACAGAGTGGGTTTGTAACTGGACTGTCTTGGAGTCATATTAAGGTGTGGTTTTGGTGTATATATTTCAAATTAAATGCTGAATCCTTCTAGAGTTTACCACTCGACCTATCTGTTTTATCAGTGTTATATGAGTATAATTTAACTGTTATTGCCCAAACTATAACATAAATATATGTTAAGATGAGAATATTTTGTTACGGAGACACAAAATAATTTAGGCTTAGCATGAGGCTCTTTATGTTTTATAAGTATAAAACAATACTTTGTATTGGTTTATTGTACGAGGCTTGAGACTAAGTATTGTGGGTTTCTTAGAGAGCAGAACAAAATTAATTTGGTCAAGATTATGGTCTTAAAGGAAACTTACTTTAGCAGTTCATTGTAAAATACTAAAGATCACTTTCACCAATTATTCTATTACTGGTGTTTTTGTTTGATCTGAAAAATATGGCTTAGGTTTTGGCGAAGGCACCATAAAATACAATTTACTAAAATCCAACACGTCAGCAATCGATATTGAAGTACTGTGAAACGTTAACAGTTTTTGATAAAAAATAATACGTTTACTTAAACGAATTAATGTTTAAATTTTGTTAGTTTTATTAGTTGAAATTAATAAACTATTTCCTTATTTCTAAAAACGAAGGATATTGTACAAGTTTGAATTGTAGTAATCAATGTGCAAGAATTTAAACTGATGAGGCCAGAATTAAAAAGATGCTCTAATAATGTTTAGCAAAAGGGTAAAGTTTATTTGTAGGAACTGGAGCATATGCTCATAGTCTACCAGAAGCAAAATGCTACACTAATATTCATGTTCAGACTCAAGTTTTTCAAGTTTTATTCATACGTCTTACTGTCTTAGAAGTAAGTTATTGAAAAACTGCATATCCTTTGGAGAGTTTGCATAAACACATATGTAAAAGAATGCAGATCTGCAACGCTTTCAAAAACAATCCAAATATTGTTTATGATAAATATTTAAGTACAACTTTAATGCTCTGTTTAAAAGAAGTGAACAAATACAAAGTAAACACAACTTTGAAAGTATAAGAAATCTTCAAAGTCCAGCAAATAAGGTTAGGTTAATCGTGAGTGAGTGTGTGCATACATTGAATATAGTCTTCTTAATGTATTTAAATTAAAATTTTTTAAGATGTAAATATACAGACTCGTGGTCATCGATCGAGACTTCTGCAGATCACCAGTAGAAGCAGAGGAGAGACTCTAAAACTCGGACTCAATTGTCGAAATCGCGGCCTGATTAACCTACCCAGAGCTAACTACAGTGTTCATTTGTTTCAGCGAACGATTTTTTAGAGCGCCAGAATTCCTCGGCCAGTGCTTTTTAGGCCGGGTCTTGGTGTCAGCGATTTTATCCAGAGCTAACTACCCACGTTATGTATGCCGCTAACACTTTTTCTGTTTCAGTGATGGACTAGACTGCATCTTGCAGCCATTAGGGAGTTCGCTAGAAGCTGCTACACTCTCCCCAGAGAGCTGTTTGGGGAGAGGGAGGATGATGTTTTAGTGGGTATTCTCCTCTCGGAGCGAGTCCCACAGTACCTCTCTGGAGAGATGTGTGCGTAAATTTACGTGTTTGGTAAAATGTTTTATTTGTTTATTGTCCATCGATGGAGTGAAAAAATACTCCAAAACCGGTAATGCAATTGGATTTACTTGAACTGCTGATGAAAATAAATTCTTGAATTTTATATTTATAGTTTATAGAAATATCATGAACTATGTTTCGCCTCTGCATGTCCTGCTTATTACAAGAAATTACTTGACAACAGGGATAATGTCGCCATTTTTCAGTATCTTCGATTTAGTCTATTTTGTAAAGAAGAATACGACGTTCAATCCCCTCGAGGAATAAGTTATTTTGAGACTGCGATACCGAGGCATCTTTTTTTATTAGATATCACAAATCTTCGTATAGTAATGTCTGTTAATATTCTTGGATGCTTGGGGATTACTGCTAACCATGCAATAACTTCAAATTCCTCATTTTTACTGATACATTTACTTTTTATCAAAACAATTGTGTTAGTAATTATTACTAAAATAATTCTTTAGAAAGGAGAAATTTGGATTTAGGATTAATTATTTAGAATACTAAGAGTATTAGTTGTGATTAATAGGTATCTAGAAAGCTTGTGCTTATTGCAATGTTTTTGTTTGGGGAAGCAGTAACACAAAACAAACATATTTCATCAGCAATGTTTGTATCACTGCGTTTTTCTTAGTAATAAAGATAATTCTTAAAATACAAATTTAAATTTAAATTCTTCTTCTTGGAAAATAGAAAAATACAGCCAATACTGTTCTTTTATGCCTTGTATACCTACAATGTATTTGGCGTTGTAGTAACAATAATGTCATGCCTTTACACAAATAATATTATACAGCTTATATTATACACAAATAAATAATGATGTCATTATTTATGTTTACACTCCTTCCCCGCTAGAGCAGAATATGGCTGCACTTAATCTGTATCTATGGAGGATCTTTATACATTTTATGAAACTAGAAATTACAATATATAAGTTATCATAGGTCAGTCATGGAGCTATAGAAAACAACGAAACGAAGCCGTCGAGACTGCCAGAAACCATAAAACTTAAAGAAAACATAAAGTTATTTATAACTTTTCAAATAATATAATGTTACTTTATAAAGTTAACAAAAATTAATTTTTATACAAATAACATTATAAACACCACCAAAATATTTCATTTTATGCATCATAAAAACCACAAATACATCACATATTAAATAATGAATTCATTTTTCCAGTATACAGGTCACTAATATATGTAACTAGCTGACCCATACGGCGTTGCCCGTGGTGGTTGGTATTTTCAGTCTTTTTAACGTAATTGTATTCTTTTTAAGTGTTCAGTCAGTGAGTGATATTTGGCTTTTATATATCTTAAATAATTAGCCCAATAATTGGTGTTTTAGTTCATTGTAGGCCTAACCTAAAATGATATTCAGTTTTTGATCCAAATCAGTTGTTGATCAAAATCAGCTGTTTTAAGCTTTTCATACGAACAGCTGTTTTTTGTGCCCCTGATAAAATCAAAAGAAATCTTTCTTCTTCTTCCTTAAGATTGACCTTCCATAAGATTAACATTGAAACTTTGAGGGCCACTGGGGCGTAGCCCTAATGTCATAGGACTTCGGTAAATGGCCTAAAACCTGCCCAGGGTTAACCTGTGTTACTATGCAAAATTTCAAAGCAATCGGATGGACGGTTTGGTAACGCATAAAGGACAAACAGACAAACGTACAAACAGACGGACATACATTGAATTTTATATATATAGATAAAGTACAATACCTTTTATTTTCCGTCAGTGAAACTTTTGTAAAACTTTTTTAAAGCTTTTGACTCGTTTCGAGATATTTATTTCATCCTCACAAAATCTCTTTACGCATTTAGGTCTTAATTACTCAGACACAAACACACAATACATTTAAAAAACACAGTATGTAGATGCGCACCCCCCAGTATAGACTGGTTGCCCGTTATCAAACAGCACACGAAATACTACAATATGCCGCGGATATTCTGAATTAATTGTTATCGTTGCGTCATACAGGGTGTTCGAATCAAAGTTCAGTTGATCGTTTAGTAATCGGTGTTCATTATTTGAGTTTAATATTTTAAAAGCCTTGTAGATTTCAAATTCTTCTACGGTCTTCATAAATTTGCCTTTACTGCAAATCATAATCGGTTTGAAGTTGCTGCCAAAGTCCGAGTAACTATGTTCTTTGTCGATTAAATGACGCGCATAGTTGGATTTGTTACCCGAAACAGTCTTTTTAGCAGGTGTTCTTTAAAACGAACCTTGATTGGCCTATATAAAACTTGTCACAGCTATCATACGCTAGTTTATAGAAACCTGTTTGGGCTTCTAACTGTTTATGTGTTTGGGGTTACAGTAGATTTTTAATGTTATTATTGGTGCGGAAGGCGATGGTTCTGTTGATTTTTTGAAGGTGGAGGTAATGCTGCCATATTCAGTTGAAACGAAGATAGACTTATCTTTTTCTTTCAGTGGTTTTTTGGATTTATTGATGTGTTTTGCGACCATAGAGGCTTTGTATCCATTTCTTGTGGCGATGTGTTTAATGATGTTCACGGACAACCAGTCGATATCCGGAAGTCGTCAGATGCGCATCTACATAGTGTGTTTTTAAAATGTGTTGTGTGTTATGTGTTTGTGTCTGTGTAATTAATGTTTAGACAAGTTCCACGCATAGAGGGATTTTCTGAGGATGAAATAAATATCTCGAAACTAGTCAAAAGCTTTAAAACAGTTTTACAAAAGAGGTTCACTGGAAAATAAAAGGTATTGTACTTTATTATACACATTAAATGTTGGTTTAGAATGTAACCCTCGGACATTATATATAATGCCTGTGGCAAGGTTGTATATAATTAAACAAAGACCACCCAGAGAGCCAAGGTTTAGACAGTATTTGCATACTTTTATTAAGAATAGTTTAGGTTTGAATAAGTATTTTGATTAATTAGTCTAATTGGTTTCCAGAAGTGAACACTCATGTAATATCAATTAAACGAATACAATTATTAATATTTCATTCATATAATTTGCACTTTAAAACTATGTCTTATCATAGCACAGCTTTATAATAAGATGGTAAAATATTTATTTATAAATATCAAATAAATATGGTATACCATTTATCTTTAATAAAGGGGTTGTAACATCCTTAAAACATTGCATCAATTTATCCGGAATTTTAATTATAGGTAAAAGCAACTATTAATAAACTTTGAGCTTGACGAGTCGTTCAAAAATAATAACAATACATTAATTCTCACACACATTCGTTTAATAATCAAACGCGTTTCTACAAAAAAGTCATCATCTTCAGTAATACTTGAGCTAGAAATAAAAATAGATCACTGAAAATGACGACTTTGTCATTGAAACGCTTTTGATTATTAAACGTATGTGTGTTAGAATTAGTGTATTGTTATTATTTTTAAATAAAAGCAACTGTTTTAAGAATCGGAATTGAAAAAACCCTTCCAAGTCCTATGATTTCTTAGTTGTGTTTTATATTTACTATGATAAAAACAATTGTTTGCATAGAGTTTACAATTTAAAAAAATATATTTTAAAAATTTGTAGGAAACGGAAACATCAAACTGTCAGTAAATTAACTGTTGGTAGATGCACACGTTGTTAGATAGCCTAAACGAGATTTTAATCACTTTGTGTCACTTAATGACTTAATTGTTAGTTTTATAGCTTTTACTAATAGAACATATGAATAGAAAGTCAATAATCAGAAACACATTTTAATTTATGTATGTAAAGTACTTTTGAAAAGCAAAATGAGTTGAAGGCTTATATGTTGCCGATTTTAATGCATTTGCAATGTGTTTACCAGGTTGCGGATTGAAACTTCCGGCCACGAGCATTATGTATTGTATCTAATGGAGCGTGTTGACAACTGCTTTGTACAAGCTATCTGATTGAACAATCTATCATCCCTATGAATATTTCATCATAACACAAATAGTTCTTGATTGGACTTATTGGTATACATTAAATGTCGCTATTGATTTATAAAGAGATGGATATTTAACATGATAATTTTATCATTGACTATATTTCATCATTATTGGTTATTTATACATATTAAATTTAAAAAAAAAAAACAGCGAAATTGGATACCAAACGTAAAACCAACGACTAGAAATTAAAAAATATATGCATTTAAACCAATTAGGTTTATTACAAAAGTACTAAACTCATACAAAAATCAAATATTAAATTTACCAACAGAGCTAAAATATAATTACACTATATCAACCAAGTTACCAAAATTTGATTATTTAACAAACTAACATAAACCTATTAGGTATTGAATATATTAAGTATAAAATACATAACAAGCAAACTATTTTTTATTTAATGCCTTTTATCTATAAACCACTGATTTCATCTATAAAAAGAGGTATTAATATATTTTTAAGCTATAAATCGGAAACAGGTAACAGCATTGTGTAGTAGCCATAAATATTATAATAGCAATTTTATACCACATATGAGTCATACAATTATGGATGGTTGTACCTGTTTGGTCTTTTAAGAACTTAAGTATTTTACAATTTTATTGTAACTAACTTTGCACGTGTGATTAACATCCACGTTACATTTTATAGGTATTTAACAGCCAGTCTTGTGAAAGATTTTAATTTAGAGAGTTTTTCCAGCTAAATTCTCTATTACATAAAACTGAATACAAGGGAAAATATTACAGAGGTAAAACAAACTTAATATCCCTAATGAACGTGTCTATTAAAACGCAGATATTAACACGAAACGCACGAATTTAGAATCAAATATAAACGGTGATAAACAAATACAACCCTTTTATAGTGAAATTAAACAAACATTTAAAGAAAATATTATAATACTAGTGCAAGTTTAAAATAAAGACATAAAAGAGAATAACTAGTTGAAATTTTGTAATAGACATCAATAAAGGAAGAAGAAAAAACTACGTAGTAAATTATTCTTCTATGTTAGGAACTTATTTCCAACTTTAAACCATAGCATCTCGTACATATAAACATATTGGATTAAAATGTAAGTTTTCAATTTAACTACACTTTTGTATTAAATTAAATCGACAGAATAAATTTTCAAAATAAGATCAGTTAATATGTTTTACTTGAAACAAATAATACACCCAAACATTGATAGTAATTCCAACCCTTATTCGATTGAAGCTATTCTGTTTTCCAAATCTGTTTCTAATAACGGATTTTTTGTATTTGTATAGTTTTTTCTGGTATTCGTGTCTAGTAGAAGACATAACAACTCTCTTTATCAAATGAAAACTTTATATAAGACAAGCAAAACTAAAAAGCAAACATTAACTTAGATGTCTATATTTATCTTTCAAGTTGTTTTCCATCAATGAATACAAATGGGTAATTTTGAAATAAAATCAGTGAAGACATTGATAAATTATTTATAACAAATTATTTTATGAATTACATTCTTGCAGAATATTAACTTTGTATTAACATTCACAGATAAAAATATATGATTTCACCAAATGGTGGTTATATTCATTTGTGGTTATATACATAAAAGTTGTATAAGTTTTGTTGTGAGTAATACAATCTAAAGTGTTTATACAAAATAATTATCTGGTGTACCTTGTGTTATAGAAATATAAAATTTAATTTAAATATAATCTAAATCATTAAAAACAGTAATAATTGCTTTGATAAACTTCTAAATACAGGGATAAGTCACAGAAAGTCGGAGAATCAAGAATTTATACTGGTTGGTTGTAGGCAATACTTTGTAAAGCATTAAAGCATTCCACGTACCTACGAATCCTAATTAGATTAATTGTTAATCTTTGAAGCAATACATACAGAATCTCTTACTTAAAGACAATTAACTGCAATCAGCAATAAAACAGTTTAGTTTCTAATAAGTTTGACCCGATTCCTGTGCAGACAGATAACGAGGAACTAACGTCAATGATTGGTTTACTATTATGATTGTGAACTTAATTAGTGACATACGGGCTGCACACACACGAAAAGTTGAAAAGGTAACTTGTTATTCACCATTAAAAACAATTTTTATGACAGAAATCTTAAAAGTGATTGAAATAATCAATTAATATAAATGAATAATAAATAATAATACACGTAACAATCCATTTCTTTTGATCAGACAAATATATCCAACAAATTAAAATAATTATGAAGAAGCAATAAAATCTTGTTTTAATTGAAAAAAGCAACAATGCCATTGCCTGAAAAAAATATTTGCAATTTTATTAGACAAACATGGCATTCTTCAGAAACATTTACACTACCCTTTCAGATAGAATTAAGGCAGTCCTATATCATTTTATAATAGTTGATATATACATTTTCTAACCACCTGGCATTTTATATCGGACAAATATTATTTCAGAAAACATGGTTTAAAGGTATTTTGCACTAAAACATTTAATGAGACACTTATTTTCATTTAATATATACTTATAGTCCAGTCAATGAGTGCTCAAAAGAGGGGTGTAGAGTGCATGGAATATGCGATAATTTTTGACTTTAGGACTTTGTTAGGAGTAGTTATGAGGTAAACATACTAAAAGTCCCCACCCCTGGGAGATGAGCATAAGGCGGGAGGGGGTGGAAAGGTCCCATTTTTAGGTTTTTCACTTATATCTCGGAAACGGTGCACTTTAGAAAAAAAATGTTTCAAATAAAAATGAAATTTAATTAAATTTCCTATAAAATAGTTTATGTACGCATTTGTCGAATTCCCAACGGTTTTCGAGATATACGTTATTGAATATCGACAATTTTCGAAAACATCGTGTTTACCTCACTCTTTTTGTTAAACATTTGCTTATAATGTCTCCCACGACCGTTTCTCAGAAAATTTTTCAGAAAAGAAGTTGTAGAACATTAAATTTTCTTAAATTTTTTATATACACTTTTGCTATTTTAGCTTCAACCAATCAAAAGTTATAGAATTTCTAAGATGTAGGCTACGCTTAATTTCGATGTTCCTCTAGAAATTAGTATGTTAAGAGCCTGTTGCGTTTTAACTGATGTAACTTGCTATCATGATGAAGAACAATACTTTAACAATGGAAATAAGGTAATTTAAATTGAAACACAACATTTTTTTATAAATTACTAGGGGGACCACCTGCGTGCTCCGTACGCCAACCCCTTTGGCACATTCTATGCACATAATCATGTTTTTTTTTTTATATATAAAGGTGTAGGATTAATAATAACCCCAAAACTAGATGGGAAATAATGTTAAATGTTCAAATCAAATTATTTCGTACATTTATTTTATAACGGCAGTTATAATAAAGGTTAAAATTACCAGCAAGGCTCTGGTCTACACTTTATAAAAACCTAACCTAAGAGTTAGAAATACGAAAAATAGTTGCTTCAAAGTTTGAAATCAGGCGTTAATGGAAATATTAGAGCAAACAGCTGTTTTGCCTCTTATTTTATTCAATTGGTTGCTATGGTAATTCATCGGTCCAGGCATAACCTAAGAATTTTTTCGGACTTAATTTACAAATATTGAAATAAAAAATGTTTTTATCAAAATGAATTATAGCCTATGTTACTCAGGGATAGTAAAGCTTTTTATTAGTAAAACTATTTTTTCAATCGGTTCAGTAGTTCCAAAGATTACCCCATACATACAAACAAACAAACAAACAAACAAATTTTACCTCTCTATAATATTATAGTATATAGACTAAACTCTTAATGGACTTCATCCACCTTTACTGCTATTCCAAATGTACAGTTGCTAGACATGGCGTGTGTCGTCAAATAAAAATTCTTCGAAGCAAGGCTTCGCGTTACACAACAAACACAAAACCACAAAACACAACACAAAATCTTGTAAACAAATGTATAATATACACAATCACGACGTTTCGCGAAAATCAAATAACACTTCGTGTCCTAAGGTGCCGTAAGTCCTCAGAACTTTTATAGTTATAGCTTTTATTTTATTATTACGAATCATATAATGAATGTATTTACAATGACTGATGGTAATTCAGTCTTGGTATTTTTGAACCTCTGATGGAGTGACACATTTAATCCCACCCATAGCGTGGAAGGTATTCAGCCCGTCTATGGTGCAAACATTGAAATCCATGTTATCAAAAACAAGTTGGTTGAATACAGCTGGCTTGTAGGTTAGCTGAGCGTGGACAATCGCAGATAATTCCAATTTGAGTGCTTCGTAGTAAGATGAGCTGAAACGCTAAAAGATCAATCATGTTCTTAGAGGCGTACTTGCTGTGGAGCAGAAGGGAGCCTATCAGTATGGGTGACAAAGACGGTACGAGGCCTGACAACAGAACTGATGTGATGACATGCCCAATAGCAACACACTCCTTCCTTGATTCCTCCGTTTTCTTAGTTTTTTCCAACATAACCTCCTCAAGAAAGGTTTGGAGGAATTTTGGGAGAGAACCTGTATCTTTCAAGAAGTTATTTCTAGGCGGGTAAGTGTTATAATTGTACACTTCACTCTGAATATCTTGCCTTATTATTTAGCAGCTTTTCGGGCAATCCTTAGTCGCTCTTCTTTATCATTATTTTCCTTGTTATCATACCAAGTTTTGGTTAGCAATTTGTATCCGGTGTCCCTAAAACAAATTATTGGTACCTTGAATCTGTTGGATCCTGCGATCACGAGTATTCGATCTTCATACACCTTCAATAGTTCTGTTATGATAGTTCTCCACTCATGTTTCCTCCCCGTAATAGCATCAATAATTTCGTTTACAGTGAACTGACAGTCACTATTATCCTCCAGTAAGTCACTAACCTGTTCAATTGCGTTTGAAACATAGTCTTCACACGTGGATGTTGAAGGTTCCTGATATAACGGTCTCACAAAGTCCAACCGACATTTATCGTGGTACACAGCCTCTATCAATCCATGTAAATACTTTCATTGTATGATTAGTAATAATATAATAAAAGCTATAATTATAAAAAGTGTTGTGTTTCAATTACACTTACCTTATTTCCATTGTTAAAGTGTACGTCATCATGCTGGCAAGTTACAGCAGTTGAAACGCAACAGGCTCTCAACATACTAATTTCTAGAGGCACTTTGTAAATTTAGTAGGAAAAAATTCTTACGTTAGGCCTAGACTGATGAATTACCACAGCAACCAATTGAATAAAATAAGAGGCAAAACAGTGGTTTGCTCTATAATATTTCGATTAACAGCTGCTTTCAAACTTTGAAGCAACTATTTTTCGTATTTGTAACTTTTAGGTTAGGTTTTTATTAAAGTGTAGACCAGAGCCTTGCTGGTTATTTTAACCTTTATTATAACTGCTGTTATAAAATATACGAAATAATTTGAGTTGAACATTTAACATTATTTCCCATCTTAGTTTTGGGGTAATTATTAATCCTACATCTTTATTATAAAAAAAATACATAACATTGTTATGTGCATAGAATGTTCCAACGGGTTGGCGTGAGGAGCTCGCAGGGGTTTCCCTTAGTAGTCCATAAAAAAATATTGTGTTTCAATTGCAATTATCTTATTTCCATTGTTAAAGTATTGCTCTTCATCATGATAGGAAGTTACAGCAGTTAAAACGCAACAGGCTCTCAACATAAATAATTTCTAGAGGAACATCGAAACTAAGCGTAGCCTACATCTTAGAAATTCTATAACTTTTGATTGGTTGAAGATAAAATAGCAAAAGTGTATATAAAATTGTAGAAAATTTAATTTTCTACAACTTCTTTTCTGAAAAATTTTCTGAGAAACGGTCGTGGGAGGCATTATAAGCAAATGTTTAACAAAAAGAGTGAGGTAAACACGATTTTTTCGAAAATTGTCGATTTTAATAACTTATATCTCGAAAACCGTTGGGAATTCAACAAATATGTACATAAACTATTTTATAGGAGATTTAATTAACTTTCATTTTTATTCGAAACATTTTTTTCTACAGTGCACCGTTTCCGAGATATAAGCGAAACACCTAAAATTGGACCTTTCCACCCCCTCCCGCCTTATGCTCACCTTCCAGGTGTGGGGACTTTTAGTATGTTTACCTCCTAACTACTCCTAACAAAGTCCTAAAGTCAAAAATTATCGCATATTCCATGCACTCTACAATGCATTCATTGACTGGACTATTAGTAAACAAAGCGTTTGAGATACAGTTGTTGTGTGTTATTTTGAAAACATTATAAAAGTAGAAATGAATTGGGTTAACATTTAAAACTCAAGTTTTAAACTTAAATATTAATAAATTAATAATAAAATATTACCTTTTATGTCTGTCAAGTGATCCACTTATGTGAAAAAACACACTACCACGGTTTCAGATGATATCACTCATCCATCATCAGGTGAAATTATCGCTCCTATGAGGTCGTGATTAACATTAAAAAATTGTCAGACATATAACAGCACAAATATAAAAACACACAAACAACGTACACATTTAACACAAATTGGAACACCCGTCCCATGTGGTCATCACAGATGCGGAGTCAGAACTAAGTTATACGTTCGTCTGTACTTCCATTCATGAGTAAAAAAACGTATAGAACATGTCCAAGGTTGTATTGTTTGATTTATACGTTGTATTTTATGATTGGAAGTCATCTCAGTCGGAGGAAGTATCTGAACATTTGAAAACTACACAATCATAGTTTTTGAACTTTAAATTGAAATGTGTAAAAATTTATATTTATTTATTTGTATTAAAGGCAAGAGAGTTTCCTCCTTTGTAGAACATTTTGGCGTATTTATGAAAAAAAAAAAAAAAAATAGCTTTAAAGAGAACACAAAAAGAGCATACAAATACCAACAAAAAGACAGCCTATCCTTATTTAAAATGTAAATATACAACAGTTATCAAAGTGAAAATTTAACCAAGTACTATAACAAAGTTTAAGTTAAAATGCAGTATTTATATTTTTAATTCCAATTACTTCTAATAATTGTAACTGAACACGTTTATATTTTATGTAAATAATAATAGATATGTTGATATTAGTATCAATGACATCTGTTATTATTATCAAAATCTATGAGAGTTCATGACATTTGTTATAGCCGTAATGCAATAATACAGAGGAAATAATCTTGGATGTGTTTCAATGTGTTTTAATCTTGTTAAAATGTGTTTTGACCACCCGACGATGGAAAAACTAAATTCCGAAACACGTGTCGTGGAATATATGTATTGAAGGTAAAATTTCAAATAAAAGGATTGCTGGCGGTAAGTAACATATTAAAAAGTTAATCTTGGATTGATTGTTCGTAAAGATAATAAACTGTTAATGTCCTAGTTATTACAATAATAAGTAATAACGTTATTAGTACAATAATAAAAGTCAAGGCTATAAGAATAACATACACACAAATAATTTGTTATTTTGTAGGATATTAAAAAGTAAAGACACGACGCAGGATAAAATGATAACACTATGTGAATGTAAAGGTGAAATTCTTGTTATTAATGTACGTTGCAAATTGTGTTCATTGTAAATATCTTTTTTATACTTAAATATGATTTACTTTTACGTAAAAAATGGTTAGTATTAAAATCATCGAATCTCTATAAATAAAACCTAAATTAAATTTTTACCTACTAAAATAGCAAAAATAAATGTGTTAATTTGGTATTCTTAAGGTCAAAAGGTTTTAAGTTGCCATGAGCATGGATTATTATTTTCCTCTACGACGCCACTGTGGTACTCTACATATAATACCAAATTTATTATACTGAAACTGTCGTAACAGTTTTTTTACTGATTTTTATAAAACGAAATATTTTGTATTTTCCATTTACTATAAATTGAGTATTTGTGTCAAGTGACTTTGTGAACTGTATTATGCCTGTAATTTTAATTAACAGAGTGCAAGGTTAATTATACTGCAACTACAGAAATAATTTAGCTATTTATCATTGTAGTTACTGAAAGATGTGTTAAGAGTTTTGCAGGAGTTTTAAAATAGATTAAAAGTTCATTAAAATATTTTAGACGTTTGTATTCTGTAAAACATATTGTGTTTTGAAATAATCATGAAGTTAAACTATTCCATACCATATTTCAACAAAACTTTAAAAACATGGAACATGTATTTAGATTTCATATGAGTAATTATTTCATCTGCAACCGGGGGTCGTAGAAGAATTTCAAGGGACGCGTGAGTGTATTAAATAATAAAATATTGTTAAGGACAAACGGTTCCAGCCCTCTCATGTTGTGAAAATTACTGGTATAAATGCCAACCTAAAATAGATCCTAGATTACCTCAAATAATGTATTTAGTTCTTTGATTTCATGTGTTCTGATAATAGTATATTCAAAATAAAGTCACCATATATGCAGTAATATTAAATTTTGTGTGTGAAACCATCTATATTTTCATTTAAGGGTCTGCTGTAGTGGCGGCCATCTTGGATTTTTATCCCATAAGAGCAATGTTAAATTTCAAACAATTTATTTCGTTTACTTTTTATCATAAAATTGTTTGAAAGGTCTCATTTTAAGCACAGTTACAATACGCATCCTTCTTGCAATTTTGATTTTTTTAAATGCTTTTGATTTGTTATGTAATTGACATTTTCTAAGTACAAAGTTTGAATTTTTTTCCTAACATAATACAAAATTAATAATGAAAAATAATTTGCAAGCCGGATCCGAAATTTGATAAAGAATATTCAGTTTTTTTTTCAACACTCAATTACAAAAGATATACTTATAAAATGGTTTGAAATGAAGTAATGTCAAAGCGTTCAGCTGCAAGAAATTGCACTGTTTAGATAGGGATACAGTGAGAAGCGGTTGCGTTTCCGGTTGCTTTCTCGTTTACTGGAGCAGACCCTTAATAACAAGATTCAGTTTAAAATTCCAATTAATTGTACTACATGTATTAAGCACGTATGGTGGTGGTATGGAGGAGGCGGGACCTCACATCAGTGTTTAAAATTCAGGGCGCACATAGCCTGAAATGTTGAGAACCCCTGAGTTACGGCATGGTTTGAAATGTAGATATTGAATTTATTCATGCTATGAACTTAGGAAACTGATTTTAATATATAATTAAGAAAACGTTAAAACGTGCAGTTTGATTGCCAAAGGCGTAATGTGGATTAAATGCCAGGCACACATGGAACACTAGGTTTTCAGAAATTAATAAATGTTATTTACTGCTAAAATAAATCATTTTCAGTTTATTAAACTATTAAAATCCCAAATAAAGGGTGTTGTCAACTCAAAGCATGTCACTCAGTATCTATAACATGCGTGCATGCTTACTTTATTAAACAGTAACTATTCCCTTTGTGCAATCACCATTAAACATTCTGCTTCACTCCGTATTTCTACACCCAGCAATGGCATAATCATCAAGCAAAGCTTTACAACACAGTAGAGTAAAACACATATATTAAAACTATGTATTTAAATACAACACAATACAATAAAATACTTTTATACTTTGAAATTAATTGTATTACCAAACAGTTTCAGAATACTAGTTGCATGGAATTAAATCTGCATTCACAATGTCTCTAGACGCTAGTACACAATATTAAATGGAAATTAAACAATTTTTTGTTTTATAAAATCCCTATTAAAATTCTTATGACATAATATACATAAATTTAATAAAACAATTCCCATGTTTTTAAGTCGATTGTTTTTTTTTATTTAATCTTAAAATGTGTACAATAATTTATAACCACCCTGTATTATATTATGTTGATAGCCACAGCGTAGTGGAAGATTAAAATAGCTGACCATGCTCGTGGCAACTTCCTAGCAAAATATTTTTAACTTGACAATACCAACTTGAAGCATTATTTTAAAATTTTTTTTTAGGTACATGAAAAAACTAAAATAGCTTTTAATTTATAGAGTTTTATTTTATCTCAAAACTTTTTTTACGTAAAAGAAATTACTATAATCAAGTTTGAAAAATATTTTTACGGTGGACTTTGTAACTCAGTTTGCAGTATGTGTTTCGTGGTCAATTTATTTTCCTAAATGTTATTACGTGCTATACTAACAAGACATTCACCTTTACATACACAGAACGATACCACTTCACCCTGCGTCATATATAAACCTACTTTTACATATGCTACAAAATAACAAGCTATTTGTGTTTATGTTATTCATATAGATTTGACATTTTATTAATCTAGACATCAAGTTATTAGTTATTAGTGTAATAATTTGGCCATTAACTAGTTATTATTATATTTACGAACAAGATTATTTCCGATGTATCTTGCACTATCGCTATAATAGAGGTCATAAATAACTCCATGGATACGCTTTTATAAATATCTATTATTGTATAAATAAAATAATATAAACGTTTACAGTTACATTTAGAAGTAATTGGAATTAAAAATATAAATATGGCACTTTAACTTAAACTTTGTAATAGCACTAGGTTGAATTTTAATTTTTGATAGCTATTGTATTTTTACATTTTAAATAATGGTAGGCTGTCGTTTTGTTGATATTTGTATGCTCTTTCTATTTTCTTTTTAAAAATCTATTGTTTTTGTTTCCTTGAATACGCCAAAATTGTCTGCAAAGGAGGAAACTTTATTGTCTTTAATAAAAATTAATAATTATACATTTTTACACATTTAAATTTAAAGTTCAAAAACTATGTTTGTGTAGTTTTCCAAATGTTCAGATACTTCCTACGACTGAACTTGACTTCCAATGATAAAATACAATTAAATTTATAACAGTTTTAAGAGTAAATTATATCTTCTTGAAATTTGAGTAATTATTCAACTTACAAAAGCAAGTAAAACTATGTAATATGTAATGTGTAAAATGTATACTGTATCTAGTAATTTTCCGCCAATGCTAAATGAATGGAAGTGGAAAACTGTTGTAATGTTGGTAATTTGCTTCGCTTAAACGATTACTCGGAATGTGTCACACTTTTTAACATAAAGTTATTTTCAATGAAGATTGATGTTTATGGAAGGAGGGGAAATGTTTTTCAAGTACGCTTTGTATAGAAACTCTACTTACTCCTGGAAAACTTGTGAGTTTAAAACGTCGCTTTTGTGTTGGAGAGTTTACCAAGCATCGTTACTTTAACGTATAGTCTGGTGTCCAAACCGCAAAACTTTGATTTGAAATAGTTTTTAAGTAAAGGTATTAGTTCAAAAATAATATAACATCTGATGAAAATCATGACTTTAGAACCAATTCACTATTTATTGCAACACTATGATAGATGTATAGCATCCTTAACATTATACAATTTTTTTTAAATTGTTATTCAAATCATTTGTAGAAATAAACAAAGATAAAACTCAACAAATTTTTAAACTTTAGCTCATTTTTTAAACTCAATCTGTACACTCGATTTCACGTTCACGTGCAGTACGGAGCGCCCATAAGCCATGTTAATCAAATGGCAGTCTCAGTGATACAAACCCGCATGACAATAAACGTGATGTTCCCAGTAATGGTAGTAGCATGACTTATCTCCCGTAAGACCTGTACTGCATGATGAACGTGGAATTAAGTGTAGATAAAACAACTGTCAAAATTTAATGTAACAAATACATTTATTATTTCAAAATATGGACTAATATTTTATTCACTAACCAAATGAATGAAAAATATTAACATTTTTTATATTTGTTGAGCCTTATTACATGTATGAAGAATAAAACATATAGTAACTTCGCTTAGAAATTCAAACTGTTTAGCCTACTTTTAAATAACTGTAAATTAATTATAGTTACCTATATTACATTTGAATTTTTCCGTCTTGTGACTTCATTTTTTCATGTTATGACGCGTTCCGGGGCCATGGTCCCATCATCAGTATAAAGTTTGATCACTCCGTTGGAGTTCGTTAAACATTACAAAAACACAAACACATATAACAGACACTACAGACGCACATATACAAAAACATTTATGATCCTCATTCGATTCGTTGTCTACCACTCGTGATTATAGGTAACTATAATTTACAGTTATTGTATGTATTGAAGTGACTTGGATACCGATAACATGGAATTTATATTTACGTTTAAACATTAAACAACATTATATTCATAAATATAAACACATACTGTACGCAATGTACACAAAATGTAGGCCATTGAAAAACTAAAATGTTCAGCTTTTTTTAGATGTCATTCTAGGATTCTTTGATATTTTGTATTACAAATTTAAGGAAATTTAATGCTATACTTTATTAATTGGATCTTGTATCGTTAGATACAAGTAAAAGTGTTTACTCATATTGTTTTTGGTCTTCTATATCGAATACCTTGTACATTAATTAGATCCGATTTTTAGGTCACTTTGCAATAATGGATATTATAAAGCTATTGTAAAAAATGTGAATAATATGTTATCACGTCAAAAAAGCCAATGACAGAACGTTAGTTATTAACTATTCTCTTATAGTTAATTATTGCCCATCAAACTAAGTCACTCACAAATGCAAGATTTATTTTATAACGTTTTGTCTATAAATATAAGTATAGGTGATACAACTTTACTATACATTACATAATGATGAGTTATGTAAGTAGCATTTTTATTTCTTCCAGCTCATAGAGGCTTACAACCCGCCTTCATCAATATACAAATAATGTATTACTCCCCACTTATAGCATTTGTATTTTTTTATTTATTAATTCAAAATTTAAATAATTGAATCACTCCCTAAATATAACAGGTTATATTCGTTTTTTCTTGGTCTTCTGAAATCGTTCCATTGTGCGTTTCTATTGTGTGTATACTAATTTCAGATGATGCGACGTTTAGGACCCTACAGCTGTCTATTGTCCAGGCTTAACTAATGAAAAATTCATGCAGTCAAATATCAAATTCTGTTTATTATATCAGGTCAAATCAGACAAAACAGATCTATAGTTAAACTCATCAAACTCAGTAGATTTAAATTTCAAGGTCAATACAAAATGGGTTGTATATGTTTATCTATATTTGTTTATCTATATACGATATTTTTAGGTAGAAAAGACTGTATGCCTACATCGTTCTGCATTAGTAAATAAACTTCTACAGACACTGCTCACATAATAATACGCACTGTGTTTCGTATAATTATTTTTTCCAGCTATATACAACCTCCACCAGTATCAGTGGTAAAGTTATCTGTTTGTTTAATTTTACTAACAAGTTAAAATGAAGATTGATGTAATATTTAGATGACAAATTTATATTTTTAATTATATTTAAGAGTACTTGTAAATATGGCTGTCGCCTTGGTATTAGTATTTTATTAGCTTATAAATAATAACCAGTTAATATATTTATGGTTACTCCAAGTGCAATTAAAATTATTTCTGTAGTTTTTGCGCAACTTGTTACAAACTAACTTTTATGTCTGCATGCTTAGTGTTTTCGCGGACGTTCTTGGATACTAGTGAGATCCTGTAAAAAATCACATAAAGAATAATGCGATCCATGAGAAAAAATAAAACTTCAAACCAAGTTTAGTGTTTCATAGAACTTTGTAGGCTTCTTTATATGAATTTTTTGGAGTTAGAGTCGTTGGAAAAGTTTATTCTTTCACAATTGTTTTTGTCTAACTAGTTAGGCTGTATGCCGTTAGGTATTTTCAACATGCAGTAGTAAATGTACAGACCCTACAATTAAACATTTTACTCAAAGACTGAAAACAATATTAGAAAAATGAAGATCTTACATTTTAATAATATAGGCAAAACTATGTTATTGTTCACATTAAAATTTACTCAAGTTTTCATCGTCAGTAGTCCTACATTTGAAATTAATATAACCTCAAAATTTTATGATTCTATTAAAATCGCTATAATTCAGGTTAATAACACAAAATAGACCATGTGCATGCGCTATCCATACATGTCAGGAAGCAGACATGACAGAACGAACCAGATTTAACAATGACAATTATTATTACTATAGTACAAAATCAAAACTTAATCTAATATTTGTAAACATGACTTTAAAGGTTCTCATAGTTGTTGAAGTATTACAGCTGATTGGCAAAATCAGCTGTTATATGTTGAAATAAATCAAACAATACAACCTTGGACATGTTCTATGCTATTTTGTTGCTCATGGACGGACGTACACCCACTTTTATAGAATTGGATATTTTACTAGGCCAGACCACTTGGTACTTAGTGGTAATAAATAATGTGTAGACATCTTCTTCCTCATTCACGAAGATTTATTTAAAACAGGCCAAGCCAAGATTTGAAATTATTCCTACGTACTAAATCATAGGTTTAAACAATTAGTATTTAACTTTAAAACTTGAGTTTTAAATGGTATCCCATGCGTTTTTACTGGTATAGCGTTTTAAGAATACGAACAACTGTATCTCTTAAACAGCTTTGTTTAGGAAGTATATAAAGGAAAAATAAATGTCTCATTAAATGTTTTATTACAAAATACCATTAAACCATGTTTTCTGAAATATCATTTTACCGATATAAAATGGCAGGAGGTTAACAAATTAATATAACAACTATTTAAACATGATGCAGGTCTGCCTTCTAGCTGAAGCCTGTTTCTGATGCTTATGGCCATGTTTTTCCAGTTGAAACGTTATTTCAGGCAATGGCATTGTTGCTTTTTCTTGAAACAAGTTTTTATGGTTTTAAATTGTACACTAGGACAAGCTCTACTTTTCTGCCTCTCTTGTTGGGTGTCAGTACTACCCTCCTCCTCCAAGCTGGATTCTTCAGCATCTTTTTCTTGTTTTTTCTGCTTCTTTTCCCAGTACCGAAAAAGTCTCGTAAAAGTACCGTATTTGTGAGAAATTTGCAGAGCAACTACTGAAAGCCTCACGGTGTCACCTTGATGTAGTTTTTCATCGAGTAGCTACATTGGAAGATGTAAATGATGTTTTTGCTGCAGGAATCCACTGTCACAAGAACTGTATTAGTAGTAAATACATTTTGAATTATCAAAGAGGTGTTAAAAAAGATGCAGCTGATAAAACTGCTGATTCTGACGGTAAAAGAGAATGGCTAACAACGTTTGTGGATACACTAAAATTTGAAACTAAAGGAGACCTAATTGCATACCTGCGCAATGAATTCAACGAGAAATATTTGACCAGCGACATACATATTTCAAATAGAAGGATGAAACCATGTATTAAGCACCAAATTATGGAGCACTTTGGTGGTATTTATTTTACTAACTCACAGGATCTCTCTATATCACAAATTGTATTTTCAAATAGGAAAACTGCGGCACAACTTGTGGAAGAAATTTGAAACGCTGATTTTGTTAAAGAATGTGCTGAAATCATGCGCAGTAATATTACAACTATGATTTTGGTTTAGAAAATACTGACTACGAAGAAAAAAT
This sequence comes from Philaenus spumarius, assembly GCA_018207615.1. Taxonomy (NCBI): domain Eukaryota; kingdom Metazoa; phylum Arthropoda; class Insecta; order Hemiptera; family Aphrophoridae; genus Philaenus; species Philaenus spumarius. Next base: position 711,279 of record JAGFPH010000086.1, read on the forward strand.
TTTGTTTAAAGAAGTAAATAACAAAGTACCAAAATCCTGGTTGAAATATTGCTTAGCTATGTTTCCCTCCTACCGAACTTCTCACTAATGTCAGTTAAAATGCCAAGCAGTTTTTCAGATACTATTTTATTTAATACTCAATGGTGCACAGAGCAACCATTTGCACGTTGTATTAAATACAATATTTGAGTTAATTAATATATTTTAGAAATTTGTGTGATTTAAGTAAAACATAGTGAGTATTGAAATAATTATGGAATTTAACTATTACCATATACATATACATGGTTGTCTCAACAAAATTTTATTAGCTTGGAATTTAAATGAATAAGTATGGCTTCATATTACCTGGTTTGTATTAAAGGCATTGTTTGAAATGTAAAGGCATGGTTTGATGAATTTATTCAGGCTATGAATTAACGAAAATTATTTAAATATATTATAACGAAGAAAACGTTAAAACGTGCAGTGTGATTGTCAAATACATTGTGTGCAGAAATGAATTAATTAGTAGCTGCCAGGCCCCAATTCAACACTCTGTTTAAACAGTAACGTTCAGAAATTAATATAAAAATGTTCTTTACTGTTAAAAGTAAATCCTTTTAATTTTATTAAACCATTAACATCCCAAATACCTGGTGTTGTCATGTCAAAGGATGTCACTCAGTATCTATAACATGAGTGCATGCTTACTTTATTAAGCAGTAACTATTCTCTTTGTGCAATCAGCATAAACAGTCTGCTTCACTCAGTCCTTCTACACCTAGAAATGGCATAATCATCAAGCAAAGCTTTACAGTAGAGTAAAAACAAAATATTAAAACTATGTAAATAAATATTGAGCTTGACATGTGAGAAGATATACTTGATAGAATAAACTTTGTACACAAAATCTAACAACTAATTTGTTATTAACTTAAACGAGTTTGAACGACAAGTCGCTATCTTCAGTGATGCACGAGCTGCAATTGTGACAGGTACCCTCCACCTAGTAATACTTTTTTAATAATAATAATAATGTAATATAAAGTAATAGAATAGATTAGGTAGAGATGCAGGCTTATTATATTTCTGGGATCGAGGTTTAGAGTAAAGTAAGGGGGGAACCTTAGTTGGAAGCATCAAGATATGCAGTAGGCAGTCTGAAAGCAACCGCGTCCGTGAGTAGACTCATAAATGGGGGGAATTATGCTTGCCTTTGCCTTGTGTGATTAGAGTTAGTTTAGTTTAGTACAGGAAAATGTTAAATCAACTACCCGTTTACCGCTTCTTTAACGAACCTTCTCACCAGCAACCATCCTGACAACGCACGTACGTCCGCAAGAGGACAGAAGGCACAGCCCGACCAGGGAAAACGCCATCGCTGGAGGAGCAGGACGCAGGTGAGCCGGACTGGCAGCAAGGGTCCGTTACACAATAGTCAAACTATAACTAACCTAACAGTGTTTCCTTTCCCGCATTTATACAATACTCAAATACGTGGCTTAAGACTACGTTACATTAGTAGGGCGTTAACAATTGCCTCGAGTTATTATAACTAGCATAACATAAACTCTATGACTAAGCAAGTTACTAAACTAATACTAATCTCAAACAATACATTATTTTTACTTTTATTACTATAGAATTTTGTAGGGCCCTTATACATTATTTACAATTATTTAATATAATTTGTTGATATATAAATTTTCCCAGGCATCTATTAAGTTTAGTTTCATTTTTCAATAATACAGAGTTTTCTTTTTTAAATGATGGTTCTCATCTAAACAATGTTTTGCCATAGGAGATTTATCTGGAATATATTGTACTTTAAATTAGAAACATGTTTTTTAATTCTTGTCTTCACGTTTCTTTTAGTTTGGCCTATATATTTATTCGGACGCATTTCACATACTATATATACTAAATTATTTTGTATATACAATACATTCCCCATTTCTCCACCAGCCACCTCAACATTTTCACAAAAATTATATTAAAACAACGCATAATCATCAGATTACATTTTTTTTCATTTAATATTGAACCATCTATATTTTGTGTGTATAGAGTTTGTTCCATCTTCTCAGTAAAAGTTTATACAATGTACTCCATATGTATTGCATTTAAAAACACCAATAAAAATAATTTGTTTCTAGGAGATGTATAGTAAGTTTTTTGCTCTAGTACTAAATGAATTGCAATAGAATAATACATCAGTATTACAATTTGCCAGGATGACCACTTCTATAGTTTATAACTTTATAAAGTTACTAGGGGAGACCCCTGCGTGCTCCGCACGCCAACCCCCAACGTCACCTTCTAAAAACATAGTTATGTTTTATTTATAATAAAGGTGTATGATTAATAATAACCTCAAAACGAAGATAGTAAATAATGTTAAATGTTCAATTTAAATTATTTCTTATATTATTTTATAACAGCAGTTATAATAACGGTTAAAAGAACCAGCAAGGCTCAGGTCTACTCTTTAAATTCCTAACCTAAAAGCTAGAAATACAAAAATAATTGCTTCAAATTTTGAAATCAGCTGTTAATGGAAATATTGGAGCAAATAAATCCTATACTATTAAACGAGGGAGTTCTGTATGTATCCAAACTTTAAAACGGCTCTAACGATTTTCACGAAAATTTGCATATAGGGGTAGTTTGACGCCAGGAATTGAATGCGCTATGTCTCATATCTGTAAAAAATTCGCTAATTGTCTCTTTTTGCCTTTTAATTTCAGCCATCACAGCTGTTAAGCCTATAGGAGAAGAAGAAATAAAGTTAACTAGATCTGTAACTAAGAAAGCAGTAAAAGATGTTTTCACTTAACAAAGGAAATTTTAATAGGGGTAGTTTGACGCCAGGAATTGAATGCGCTAGGTCTTATATCTGCAAAAATTCGCTAATAATTGTCTCTTTTTGCCTTTTAATTTCAGTCATCAGTGAAGCCTATAATTTCAGTGAAGCCGATAGGAGAAGAAGAAATAAATCAAGTTAACTAATCTGTAACTAACAAAGCAGTAAAAGAAGTTTTCACTCAACAAAGGAATTTTAACATATGTTCTTAAAAATAATTAATACCAAATAGGCCCATTTCACTAACTTTTAGTTCCTCACTACCTCAATAATAAATAATTTCCTGTTTTTAAATAAATAATTATAGTCTGTTATAAACTGTTTAATACTCCACGTAAGTAGTATAATAATATTAATGTAAAAATAAGCTACAGTTTGAAATTTTCTTTTGTGCTTATTTGGTACATGGAATATACCTAATTAAAATTTAAAAAAATGAAACGATATTATATCAATAGAATATTTTATTAAATAATAGGCTATCATTGTTTGTATATCTCTGTATTAAATATAGGACTAAAATGATATGAGAATAGTAAATTTTGTAATATAGGCCTGGCTAATTTCTGATACATTGCTTTGAGGTTATGGTTAATGCTCCAATAATTGATACTATATTTAGGTTTAATTTCACAATGTCATTTCAAATCATATAAATTTAAAATCATTTAATTAATTTTTCATTTAATATTTCCCCAACAGGATATATTTAATTTAGGTCTGAATCACAATTTGTCAGAAGAAAGTACAACTTGCCCTAAAACGATAGTAAAATTTGTATTCCTTGAGGTATAATGATTTCCGTGATATTATACATTTTTTCTGTATTATATTTAAGGAAATAAAAATAAATTGAATTGAATTGAATTGAATGATTAATCTTGCTATTATTATTAATATGTTTAGGCCTAATTTACAATTTAAGTTGTTAGAAGGAAATAAAACTTGGCCGAAATTGATATTGAAATATATAATTGTGTAATGTAGGCCCATCCGATTTCTAAAGCATAGCTCTTTGAAGCTATGATTAATCCTGCAATTATTGTTAATATATTTAGCCCTGATTCACAATTTTATTTCTTAGAAGAAAGTACAACTTGGCCGAAATTGATAGACCTATTGAAATAATCAATTTTGTAATATAGTTTTGGATAATTTCTGAAACATAGCTTTAACCCTATAAGTGGCAGAAGGCACAATTAATTGTTTTAAACAGAGTTGCAAGGCGTTTTAAAATCTTAAATATCGGCAGTGGGGAATTACAATTGTATTAATCACTATATATCAAAATAATGAGCAGAATCTGTATTTTCGATTGATATAAGGTAAACCTGTTTTAGTGTTTGGAGGCTATTCAATTTATTCCATTCAATACAGACAATTTATTGCGCCCAAGTCTGATTTGACCGTTAAAACTTTTGAACTTGTAGCGTACCGGTAGGTTTAAATAGCACTACGTTTAAATTACTGTATAATGCAAGAATAAATGTATTTACAATTTTAAATTATACACTTCAACTATATGATTTCTTCTTTAAACTTAGATATTTTCAAATAATATAGTTTTTTATTAAAGTAAATATTCCTAATTCGTAATAATTCTCCTTTCAAAGTATGTAGGCCTATGTTTTTGTTAGCCGTCTTATAGTTAGGAACATAAAACTGATGTTTTCTGAAAAACGTTTTTGAAGTTGATAAATATTTTTATACCCTTCTATTTAGAACTAAGTTACAAAATTTTTGTATAGTTTGAAAAAAAATACATAAATACTGCTGCAAGTTATGTAGGACTAAATTTGGATTTTGGTTTCCGTTACTGAAAAATTTTTTTCTTCCTGACCTAATAACTTTTGTAATATTGTATTAATAAATTTTTTAGTTGCCTGTATGAATTCATTGGACCTTTTTCTATAAAAAATATACTAAACACTTTTAAATTGGGATACAATTACTATTTTTACAAATTTTTGAAAATATGCTTGCAAACGCTGAAAATCCAAAATATTTAACAATGCCACTTATATGGTTTCGGTTTGGAATAATTGTTACTATATTTAGGTTTATTTTCACAATTTAATTTATCAAAGAAAAAATTAAACTTTTCCTAAATTGATAGTAATATAGTAAACTTTAATATATTGGCCTATCCCATTTCAGAAACGTAGCTTTGAGGTTCTGGTTAATCCTGTAAAATATGTTAATATACATAATTATATTTTTCAAGTAATAGGAAAACAAATGATTCCACAATAAAAAAGATAGTACTAATATGTTTTTAAATTTCCTTTGAAAATACCTTTAAAAAATAAAAACGAAAGTTTGTTTTTTGAAATATTATTAAGTTTATCAAATGTTTTATTATACTATATTTTAGATTACTGTTGTGTTTTGAAAAGTGAAAACCATGGCCTCTTTAATTCGCTTTCGTTTCTTTTATTTAATACTCAAGAAAGAAGTCTTGAAATACGAAAAAGAGTTGTTTCTTATGTTGCTGAAAAATGGAATGACTTTTCTTGGATGTCCTATAGTTAAAATGGTGACAACTTTTCAACTTCTGCGGATTATGTGCGGGAAATATCAACATGCAGTTTACGCAGGTGTCTGTGAATTGGTTGCAGCTGGTAAGATTTTTCCTTTTTACTTTGAAGTTTATTACAATAGAATTCTTTATGAAACATTTGGTACAAACACTTTCCCAGTAAAAAGATTACGCCTAAGTGGGCATATTAATAGTGGTCATTTTTATGTATATTTGCCTATTTCCGAACTCAATGTTCCAATTATTTCTACTTCGGTTGAGTTGTCATTTCCCAAAATCAATGTTTTACAGGATTCTCTTGTAATGACCCCTGTTGATGTTTCACAAAATGAAACTCGGTTACGTTTAGGTAGGCGTCATAAAAAAAAAAATGTTTAACTAAATAAGACAATCTCAAGAGCAAATCGAACAAGTTATTAATAAAAAACATGGCACACCAAGAAATATTGTTACTGCACAAGAAAAAACTGTTTTAGTATCAGTTAGACCTGGGCGAGTAACAAAATCAAAATGTGTGAAGAGAATAGCTGAGATGATAAGTGACTTAAATGATTATTACTCTCAAAAGGCTGATCGTAAAAGAAAAAAACAAAATAATAACTTTGCTGTGAACTCAAACCGATTACATCGGATGCGTAATTATGCTAATCTAAGACGCACAGAAGAATCAATGACTGAAAGAAATCAGAGACTTCAAAAAATGCATAAACAAGCATCTCAGAGACGAACAGTCGAGACCAACAAAGGCTGGAAGAAGATCGCCGTAGACATGCTAGGCGTCTAGAAGCTCTCAGATTGAACCACTTAATACAAAATAGCTACAACCATTAATACCTCTTTTCTTATCATAGTTTAAAACCTTTTAGGGTAAGTTGCATTCACTGTACAGCTTTACATTCTCCAGAGGAACGAGTGAAAAATAACACTCATCCTGATTCCTTTGGAGACTGCTGCTTGCATGTTAGGATCGACATAGCACATTCAAAATTTCCAAACGAGTTAGTGCAACTTTTCCTTCGAAGACATCCACTTACTGGTATATTCCATAAAAGGATTCGTAATTTAAACGCATGTTACGCCATGGCTTCCTTCACCAATGGCTTCGTACCATCAATAATCGAGGTATATGTAGCTACATTGCAAGCGATCAAGTTTATCACAAACTCAATATTGCAGCTAACCCGAGTAAAAATTCTGAAGATGAATTTGAACGGCCTCAATATGGACAGATATACTTTCTAGATAATGAAGATGCTGTTAGTGAAAGAATAAACAATCCCAATAACCTTTTCATCAACAAAGATCTCTTGAATTTCTTGGAGCTTCTTTTAAGATCTGTAAATCCTTTTGTACCGGTACGTGGTTTCATGATGATGCAAGAAGTAGAAGAAGAAGCAAATAATCTTGCTATCGCAGAAGGAAAACAGGCTAATTATATTAAACTGCTTTTTGCTATACCTGATAACGTTGATCATAGGATATTTAATATTCCGGTTCAGAATGAGGTATGGTGCTGTTGTCACACTAAACGCCGATCAAAGTTTCCCCCATAATGAATTAGTTATTCATCAACGAGGAAAATCATTGGTTACAATGAAAAATATTGACAAGCGTGTGGAACCATTTACATATCCATTATTTTATCCAAAGGGAACTTTTGGATTCTCTTTAAATCTTCCTTTGAAAACACCATATTCCAGCCGTCAACATGTGACTAGACTTGAACTTGCTCAATATCGATTAGCATTTAGACCTGGACTAGCCAAATATTCCATCTGAAGCCAACTTGAGTAAGCTTGATCTTCGGCTTTTAAGATGCAATGCATTACACTTTGGTGGTCGTTTGTTTCAACAATATCTGGTTGATACTTTTATAACCATAGAAAATATTGGGTAGAACAAGATCGTATCCAATGGATCAAAGCTAATAAAAAAAAACTTCTTGCTGATAACTACACAGGTGTTATCCAATTTTTAAATAAACTGGCAGTGAAAAATAACGCTGTTGTTGGTGAAAAAATTATCCTACCTTCTTCGTTTCCAGATCTACAAGATATTATAATGAACACTTCGAAGACGCTATGGGAATAGTTCGTCGTTACGGATCACCAGATTTCTTTATCACGATGACTTGCAATCCTGATTGGCCAAAATTTAAAGAAGCAGCACATCTACCTTTTGAAGAAGGCTCAATTTTAGAACAACTAGCACACGAACGACCAGATTTGATCGCTATAATAGCTAAACTTAAGTTTCATGATTTGATATATGAATTGGATAAGAAACAAATTTTGGGGAAAGTTTCTGCCTTTGTTTATACAATAGAATTTCAAATACGTGGATTGCCTCACATGCATCTTTTACTTATCATGTCTCCTGAAGATAAAATTCATAATAATGAACAACTTGATGATCTCATTTCAGCTGAAATTCCTAATTATGATGATCAACAATTGCGAGAATTGGTTAAGAAGTGGATTCAAGAAGAGGTGGAAATGCACCATGTAAGGTCAACAAGAACGGACGCATGCGATTTGTCGATTTGGTTTTCCGAAACCACATGTGGAAGTTACATCTTTAACTGATGATCAAAAACCTAATTATCGTCGTCGTTATGACACAAAATTAGATATACTAAATCCTATTTTTTCCCATGAGCATGCCATTTACCGTAAGGATGCAGAAAATCGTAGGGTAACAAGAGACAATCGCCATATCTCTACTTACAACCCTTACATTCTTAAAATATATAACTGCCATATAATCTTAGAGTATGTTGGAAGTATCAGAGCAGTTAAATATCTATACAAATACATTTATAAAGCACATGACTGTGCATTTATTAAAGTTATCGAAGATCAAAGAAGACTCAATTATAATGAGGCAGGCACCTTTATTCAAGTACGGCAGTATTACTTCACATGAAGCATGTTGCCGACTTTTTGGCAATGAAATTCAGGAAAAAAAAGTCATACAGTTCAACGATTAGATATCCATATTCCTGGTAAGTACAGAATTGCAAATTTGGAACTAACTCAAGAGGATTTAGCTGACATTGGACTGAAATATTCAACTTTAGAAGCCTATTTTCACCACAATCGAAATCTAAGACATCAGCATATTGAAAATCAACAAGAAGTCAATTACCACTACTATTGGCAGATGCCTGAATATTTTAGATGGATTGGAAAGACAAGTATGTGGGTACCGAGAATTAAAAATATTCGTATTATTGGTAGGATACACAGTATGAATTTCGTATCACAACCAGAACTTTATCATCTACGTTTCCTTTTATATCATGTTAAAGATGCTATTGGTTTTGATGATTTACTAACTGTGAATGGAGTAAAACATGCAACTTATAAACAAGCTTGCCTTGCTCGACGGCTTACTTACGACGATAGACAGTGGATTGAGAGTCTACAAGAATCTGCTATTTCCAAAATGTCCAGAGCAATGAGAACCCTTTTTACTCAAATTCTTATTTTTGGATCTCCAGAGAATCCTAAGGCTTTGTGGGAAACATTCAGAGAAAATTTAGCTGAAGATTTCATACTAGAAGCAAGAAGAAATGCTGGTTCTGTGGATGAGGCAATAAAACGAGCGTATCGAGTAATAATAGCGCTAAGTTAAACACCGAAGCAACTGAAGGTCGAAACTTTTGTTATTTGGTTCAGCGATTCAACATAGATGATATCGAAGATTATGAAAATTAACAAAATCAAGAGATATTAAATGTAAATGAGAATGCTGCACTTGGAGTTCAAATGTATGAACTTAAAGGTAGGCAGTTAGAAATTGTGAATAAAATACTAAATTCGTGTAACAATGAACAATCTGTATCAAAATGTTATTTTATTGATGGTCCAGGTGGAACTGGAAAAACAATTGTCTACAAAACTCTATATTATATTCTCTCTGGTCAAAACAAAAATGTCAAATGTATGGCTTTCACTGGAATAGCTTCAATTCTCCTTCCTTATGGACAAACCTCTCATAAAATCTTTGAACTCAAGGTTCCATTAACCCCTGAATCAAAACCTAATATTAAACCTGGATCAGCTAAAGCCAAAGCACTTGCTAAAATTTATGTTTTTTTAATGGATGAGGCACCTATGTTACCCAAATATGGTTTAAACAATATGGATAATTTACTCCGTTCTATAGGAAATTCTAACTTTCCTTTTGGTGGAAAGGTCGTGGGTTTTGATAGGAGACTTCCGGCAATGTTTGCCTGTTCAACCACTTGCTAACCGTAGCGAATTGGTGGACCTTTCACTTAAAAAAAGTAATCTTTGGCAATGTTTTTATTTCTTTTCACTAACAGAAAATATGCATGTGGATTGTGGATCCTGATCAAAGAGATTTTGCGGAAAATTTATTGGAAATTGGTAATGGAGAGTTATCTGCAAATAAGATGGATGAAGTTGAATTACCAATTGATATTATTTCCAATGGAACCTTATTGATGAAATATTTGGTGACTGTTTAGCAAACAACAGATACGAAGATATGAAGAACAGAGCCAGATTAGCACCTCTAAATAACTAAGAGAAGCAAATTAATGATGAAATTATACAGCGTCTACCTGGAGAATTAACAATATAAAATTTATGACAGTATTAAAGATCAACCTCCAATTCACGCCTGAATTTCTTAATTCTATTGAGGTTGCTGATCTTTCACCACATGAATTGAACTTGAAAAAAGATACAATTATAATGCTTTTACGAAACTTGGATGTTTCTGAAGGACTGTGTAATGGAACGAGATTAATAGTGAATGAACGGAGCAATAATATTATTAAAGCCAAGATTAATACCGGTGAAAATTCAGGACGAAATCTTCATATTCCTAGGATCACTTTAGATTCTAGCAAGAGTCAAATTGGATGTACATTGCAGAGGCATCAGTTTCCCATTAAACCAGCATTGCTATAACTATTCATAAAGCACAGGGTCAAACATTCAAAAGAGTTGGAATTTATTTATTAAGTTCTGTTTTTATGTATGGTATGTTGTATCATAGAATAGATCATCAATAATAAAATAGATCACGCATGCATACGGGGGCTGTGTGCCGAAAAAAAGATTGTCGGGAAAATAGTGGATGATCGCGCCGCGAGGTAGCGCTAGGGACAAATCATTGATAGCATTGGTGTTTCACACAGCTTCCATCGTTTCCCCAATAGATAAAGCCACTATCGTCGAATTTCCAGTGGAACGAAATATTGCATTGGATCGGAGTTCTATTAATGGTTTATCCAAATACAATGGTTGTATGTAGTTTTTTCTAGAGTTAAAAGAAAAAGTGACTTTAAAGTTCTTTTACCTCAAGAGAGTAACCATCATACTATAAATGTAGTATGGAAAGAAGTATTAAATAATACTGAGAATTAAGAACAATTTATCAATATTGATTTTTTTTCATAAAAGTACTTTTAAGATTTTTATGATTTTTACCGGACTGTTTATGTGTTTATTTATTTCCACATCTCCATCAGACGCCTCAATAATAAAAAAATTCCAAGCCCTGACAATATCACCAACACATCAATTAAAAACCTGGCTCAATCTACCATCAAATTTCTAACCTTAATAAATTCAACTTCAACACTTCCCATCTCCTAGGAAAGTCACCCATACCCAAGCATTGAAAAACACTAAAACGTCATATTTACTTATCATATTGAAGGTTTTAAGTGACCATCAAAATCAACTTGGTAACTTAACATCTTCTCTCATACAATGAAGAACACACTACTCACACCCACACATATATATACCTAAACATTGAAGAACAATAAAACGTCATGTT
>JAGFPH010000086.1:737660-748998 GCA_018207615.1 Philaenus spumarius
ATATGTTTTTAGAAAGTTCCATCGGGGGTTAGCGTGCGGAGCACGCAGGGGCCTCCCCTAGTATGAAATCTAATTCATTTTTAAATACATGGAGTTATTCATATTTAAACCATTCAACGTCGAAAGAAGTAGAAATATTATAAAATAAGATTTAAGTTACTTAAATTGCAAGGGGATGCGGCCAAGATTTTTGTGAGGATGATAGAAAGTTTTGTGTAATAGAACGACATAAACCAAACCTTAAAACTCTGTTGGTTGTGATGAAAGATTGTTATAAAAGATAAAATAGTAACATACATTAGTATCTGAAAAGTTCTCAATCTGCAAATGAAAGTTTTGTCAAAATTGGTTCATCTGTTCTGGAGGTTAGGCTGGAGAAAGAAATAGACATACACACAGACGAAATAAATAAATGCATGTTTAGGTTTTGAATAACCATATGTGCTAAAGAAAAGAATGTATTTCAACATCGCTGATAGTCAAGCTTTTTTGCTGATCTGCAGTCTTGTATTTTTTACTACTATATTTCATTGTGTAAATAAAAATTCGTCATAATGAACTGAAAGTATGGGTTGGAAATAGAATACCTTGGTTGGAAAATACCTTGACCTCCATTGTTCTCTCTGCTTGACAACATTAACACAGCACTCCTCACAAAATGGAATTATGCGAAACGTTTGACGCCATGCGACCTATGCAGGGTTAAAAAGGTTATTTTATCTACGTAGGAACACATTTATACATACCTAGTTACTGACCCACTTTTTCATCTTACCTTATTTCTGTGGAAGGAAATTGGAATGTTGTAAACACTAACAATTAAACCTTAATTATCTTATCTGTTTGTGAATTGGATGCTATAATACAGTACAGTATTCATTTCAGAACACTATGTTTTCTCTTATTCAGGCTTTAAGTAGCATACTCTAATCAAAGAGGGGCAAACGGAAGGTTGTATTACATTATTTGAAAGCTTTTTTACCAGGGACGATTTTAATGATATTAAACACCTTCTATAAACTACAACATTCGAGAGATTTAAACCACATTATCATCTTAATTGTTGTGCACTAATTATAAATTTTAACTTTTAGTGATAACTTTTTGTATTTACCATCATTAAACCTCAATTATTCTGTCACTCTAATTGAAATCTTTAAATTTGATATAAAATAATTTAACCTAATAAGTACGTATTTATCATATAGAAGTACGAATATATTTTCTGAAGTTATATACTGTTCCTACGCATTACTATAAATATAGTTGTGATAAATAAACCCATCGAAAATATGTCAAAATAGGTTTTGTGTAAGGTTTTTCAACTCTAGAAGGTTAAAAGCTCTCAAATCGTACACTTAAGTACTTACGGTAGAAGCACACATCTTGAGTCTGGTAACGACACCCCACTTGCTGTGTCTGGATACAACATTATTTTGTTCAGTTTGGCCTCAATATTAAATATAATATTGCAGACACAATGTTCCAGTTATTGCTTTTCACAACTGTCGTTACGTATGTTTTAAATATTTATTAAAATGATTTTTACTTTCTCACTATACCTAGTATAGAGAAAGTATAGCAAAAAAAAATCGATGTTGAGATTTTTGTGGAAATATCCGTTTTGGGACCCCCTAAGTCCAAAAAAGTGGTTTTTGCAAAATGTCTGCATGTATGTCTGTATGTATACAAAGCTAGAGATAAAACTATTTGATCGATTTCAACCAAATTTGCACCAGACATGTCAAGTAGTCCTGTATAGATGCACGAAAAAGGGTTTAGAAATTTTTTTAAAAACAACCCCCCCTTTTTGGCCAAAAGACCTCCAAAAAATCAGTTATAATTTTTTTATAAAAAACAGCTCTAACGATTTTGATAAAATTTGGCTTATTTGTAGCCTTTAATGTGCCCTACCATGTACAAAAAACTGCATCTTTCAAAAAATTTTCGTTTAGCTAATAATAATAATAATAACTGATTTTGGGGAATTTTTTTGGCCATAAAGGGGGTGGTTTTTCAAAACCTTTTTTCGTGCATCTTTAAAGACCTAATTGACGTGTTTGGTGCAAATTTGTTCGAAATCGATCGAATAGTTTTCTCTCTAGATAATAATAATAATAATATTTATTAGTTAATCTCTAACCGTAATAAAAAATCACCTCTCCTACCCCACCCTACAAGTCAAAGTGAATCTGTTTAATAATTTAAATATGTTTGTTAGAAAGTATGTGCCAGTTCCTGGTACCGTTTATTTTATATAGACTGGCTGGTGGTAACTGTCAAAAACCTTTATTTGATAAACTACTTGTATTACTGACACCTAGTGATTATTAAATTTCTTTTACTACCTTAATGTTGGAATAATAAATATTGTTTCAAAAACCGATACCTGTTAAAGTCAAACTTGACAGAATAAACTTTGAACACAATATCTCACAACCGACGAGTTTATTAACTCGAACGCGTTTCAACGACAAAGTCGGCATCTTCAGTGATGCACGAACTACAAAGACAAATTATAACCTCACTAGTAGTCTAGTGAAGTTCCCTCGAGGTTATTGTTGTCCTTTAAAGCCTGGGCTAAATATGAGAACAGAATTACTAAAGGGACGAATCTTGCGTAACTTAAACGATAAGAACTGTACCGGTATCACTGATTGTCCCGATAGTAAAATAACGTAATGTGGTTTAATATAGGCTTACGCTATAGGAATCTCTTATATAAAATGCAATGTCCTGACTGATGATCAACGCAGAGCCGATTCTATTAAAGCTAGAGACTTGAAATTTGGAAGGTACATCCGTCCAATAATGTAGAGGCGTACTAAGAAAGGATTTTGCAAAATTTTGAATTTAAAGGGTAGAAAATGCAAAAATTCATCCCTCCCATAAGCAGCCATATAAAAGATGAAACAGCTGATTCGTATTTATTAATGTGTTTTTCTGGTTACTATGGTGATAATTCCAAACTCTTTCAAAAAAGTGTGTTGATTTTATAATAATAGGCCTAACCTAAAATTGTGTTAAACCTTTGGTCCAAATAAGCTGTTTTATTTATAATGTGTAACAATAATATAATGTTAAATTGTAATATTAGATGTTTGAATTATTATATTTCATAGGTTTTAAAGGCCTAACCTATAATTGTATTAAACTTTTAATTCAAATCAGTTGTTTTATTTGGGGATGTACGAAGTTGACAAATATTAATATAATTCAGAGATTTCAAAATAGAGTCCTCAGAGATATAGTTCAAGCTCCATGGTACATCCGGAACTGTGATCTACATCGTGATCTAAACATGATCTCAGTGAAAGATGAAATAAAGAAGGTGGCCCTTAGGCATAATCATCGTCTCCAGGTCCATGTTAATCTGGCCATGAAAACAATGACTGACATTCATGATGTTCGCCGCCTCAATAGAACCAAACCCAAGGATTTGGCTCGGCAAGAAGAATAACAAACTTTATATTAAATTAAGTGTTAATGTTAAAAGTTAGGAGTCCATATTGTTTATGCTAACTCTGCAAATGTGATTTTATTAGAGAAATTAGTCTTTAGTCGATCCTAAAGGATTGGTCAAGATTTGTAACGTTTATTTGATTAAACTCTGTTTATAACAATAAAAAAAAAAAAAAAAGTTGTTTTATTAATTATGTGTAACAATCATTAGGCCTATGTTGAATTACACGGGATACGAATTACAGGCTTTCAAAGTTTCAAATTAAGCAATAGCGAAGCATTGCCGGGTCCACTAGTTACAGTATAAGCGGCTTTGTCCTGACCGACTCACTGATATAGAATCAAGGTGTAGCAAAAAATACTTTACATACGTGTACGTAAATTTTAAAGTATATTTTTTATGGTCATAGAACGCATACAAAGACAAAGGATTTCGCGAAACTTTAATTTTAAAGAGCAAAATTTTGAAAACGTTGGAGGTTCAATCTCAGCCCTGCATCAGATAAAACAGCTGTTTCGATCTAAAGCTTATAAACACTTGTTTATATTCAGTACCTTAGCAACCAAGTTAGCAAATTTAGAATCAGTTTATTATTATTCACAAATAACAGCTTGTATGGGTTAGATTAACAAAATAAAAGTAAACACAAACAAAAAACTCCGAAAAATGCGTACTATATTATAATTTAAATCAAACACATGTTGTTAAATATTATAAATAAAATAGATTATTTGGATCAACAAATTTACATACATTTAGAGTGGGTATATTTCCGTTGAACGAAGCGAGCAGAGGCAGAGACTCTATTAACAACGTTTGCGCGAACGAAAAAAAAAGGCGGTATCTGACGGATCTCGATCAAGTATTATAGGTGTTGGTTGTTGCTGATGATGTGGAAAATGCAATAGAGGTTGACAAAGACCCGTCGGATTAACAGGGTAAAATTGGTGTTGTACCGAGGCCGTATCTGATTCAATTTAAAAAATCCTAGGCAAAACTTTTTATTTAATATAGATTATACACGATTGACGTTTTCATCATAATAACTGTGACACTACCTACATATATAGGTAATCTGAAGGTATATATAAAAGTCGTGACTGACCGATTCATAAACAACGTAATTGATCAAATATTAATTTTAAGGCTAAATATTGTCAAAATACGGGGTTCATAAAAAACTTATCAACTCAATTTTAGGTTATCTTATACTGAACCAAAGTATGTCTCTTGAAAGAATTTACATAAATATTATCATAGCAACAAACTTGGAAATTTTTAAATTAGGTACCTATTCTTTACAACCGGTAGTTCTTTTTTTATTTAGGTAAAAGCATTATCAAACAAAATGCAACGAAAAAGGCTCACAATATTACAATGAATTCAAACACATATCACTATTCAAATGATGCTAAATTTGTTCTTCACTGACCAGTTAGAAATACCTCTATATCGTTCGTGTCATATATTATTACTGTAATATCACATATATTATCACATGTATTATTTCTCAAGGCCATTTTTTTGTCGGTACGCCATAACTTCCTTAATACATCATCAAATTAAATGAATGAGGCATCATTTTAAAGCTTTCCTTAACCGTTACACCGGAAAAATATACAAAATACAATTATAAAAAAAAGAACTAAATAAACCGAAAGTAACAGTGATGTAAGATCAAGTAAGTTGTAGGAATATTTTCCTGGTGTTGGCTACACTGATGATAACAATACCCAGCTGGAGAGCTGCCTTTACGGCACTACATTGCTATTTTTAATTAATTGTAAGCGTGGTTATAAACAGCATTGTGGATAGAGAATTGTTATTCCAAATTGAGAATGCGAATGCTTTGCACGGGTCACCTAAACATATTTTAATATTAAACAATTTCTCTCTATTATACAAAAGATTCTGTCATTAACGAACCAAATCTGACCTTACTGCGGATTTGGATTGATCTAAGTCAAGTCGACTCTGCCCTAACGACCTACCTCAACTTAAGTACTATGTCCTAATCAGTCGTCAATTTCAGAAAATATCAGAGTATACAATAGTCTATGTGCATGTGCTTTACCGAAAATCGACGCAGCGATTGCTGAGCGAATCGAGCAAGAGGTGGAGTCCCCTAGTATAAATATAATCGTTTTTCAGAGCCTCCCCTTAAAATCATCTACCTTAATTTTGCAGTGTACATAGTCACAAGCGAAGCGTTAAAAAAGCACAACATGTATAAATAATTTCACGACAAAATAATATCGATTTCGCTTGATTTTTTAGTAGTTAAATTATTTAATTGTGACTTATTGTAGCCAATACAACTTACACATTAAAAACATTATAAAATGTTCAATGTAATAAGAGTGACTGAAAGGGGTCTGCTTCAATCAAAACCTCCAATTCCAGGTTTCGTAGGTTTGACCTTAGTTACTGCGTTATGTTTACTTGCAAAATACCCTTAATTAATATAATTGCTGTAAAATTAATTGGTGTAAGTCACTAGTATCGAAAGTGGATATCAATCGTGCTTTACAATAATTAATCCAATAAAGCACCGTAATTTCGGTAAGAGTTGTAAACGATACTTTTTCATAGTTTCATATTGAAAAAAAAAAAACAAAACAATATTTATAAGAAAAATAAAAACGGGTACATTTCTCATAATATAAATTCATAATTTAATAATTTTAGCTATTATTACAAACAAACAAAAATCTTTACAATCAAAAATTAGTTACGGTGTTAAAACACATAAAAAAACTACAGTTTCAAAGTTCAGATTGATGTGTTCGTGGTGCAATTTCGATTAATGGTAAAACTACTTCATTCGTTTACAAGTTTTTCTGGAGTTCCTATATATAATATTGCCACGTTGAGAGTTCATATTTGTATTTTGTTATTGTTGAACTGTTATTGATCTACTGACATCATCATCTAAGTTTAAAAAAAATACCATCGAAATTTAAATAATTCGACCACGCAGCTGAACCGCTGACGTGGTTTGAGCGAATTTACAAAATTAAGTTTATAGGCATAAATGTTTTAGGGTTTCAACCAACAATTTTTGAAATAGGTCTATTCACGACGGTGCTGAATAGCTGCAAAATGGTTCGCACGCCATTCCGCATATTGGGAGTATCTTTAAGACACAAAGCATTGCGTGCTTCACACGCCCCGTATTTTGAGTATCTTCAATACGCAATGCATTGCGTGCTTCGCACACCAACCCCACAGTAGAATCCACCATATGGCTTTGAACCGAGTACTTCTATGGTATTTTACATTTTGATGGATTTTGGGGGAACCGAGCGAGCTATAAGGTCGCGTAAAAAACCAAAATGTGTAGAATAACCTCCTACATTTATATTTGCAGAAAAACTCAAAAACTAATTAATTCTCGTATGGAAAATCTAAAAAAAATTGTTACTTCCGGTCAAAAAACGTGCTTCCGATTATTGGATTTGTTTGGCTAACGAACTCGTCCGAGCGACGTAGACAACCAACGTGTGTACCAAATTTGAACCAAATCGGACTTAAAATGCGGCCGCTAGAGTGCGAACACATATAGGCCTACTGTATACATACATAGACACATATATATATGATTTTTAATGACACCCCAAAACGTGTTGTGGGGACCATGGTCGGTGCTCATTTGCTACTCCCGACCTTGGGTCTTACCATAAGGGCTATTGCAATAGCTCATTTTTCCTATGGAAATTCGCTAAATAGTTGTGTAGTTGTAATTTTTAAACTCATAAACTTTCTAATTAGGCTATTTGTTTTGACAGTTTCATTGTTGAACATTTAAGGCCAACTAATTTCAAACGCACAGATGCATTGGAAATTCAGTGACTAGATAGACACAGTGCAACCGAGTGATGTCTTGTTTCCTATTGGTCGGCAGCAATGTCTATCCTAACTTCTTATCTGTTTATATTCAAATTTAGCCAACTAAACCTAAATTATTGGGGAATTTATGTAGCCAACTAAACTTAAATCATTGGAAAGTCTAAGTAGACAATAAATTTACCCAACTAATCCTAAATTATTGGGGAATTTAGGTAGCCAACTGAACTTAAATCATTGGAGAATCTAAGTAGACAATAAATTTAGCCAACTAAACCTAAATTATTGGGGAATTTAGGTAGCCAACTAAACTTTCCTATTTATTTTTGCACGAAATAAATATCAAACTGTAACAATTAAATCGCATGTTATTTTCTTTACACAAAAAACAAAACAAAGAGGTTATTTATCTTAAAATTACAAATATTATATACAACACTTAGTTCATTGTACTTCTGAACAGATGACATTATATTTAGGTTAAACATGGCGGCCGCTTCCTTAAGGCCGCACTGTCTCTATCTAGTCACCGTAATTGGAAAGAAACATTATTAGTGCTCATGCTGGGCAAATGCAAAACTAAATGAGAAAAGTGGAAAATCAGCTGATCTTTTCTCTTGCTCTAAATTTGAGATTGGCAAACGATAACTTTTGTTGTTCTCGGCTGTTTACGAAAATAACCGCTTTCGATGCAGAGTAATGTAAATACTTGATAGGGTTAAATGTTTATTACGTATTTAATTAAACTAAAAGCCATAAACAACTAACGTAAAAATTACCCGTTTAAACGTTTAAATGAACTTAAAAAAAAAAAACGCGACAATATTTAACTACAGAGTTAAGTAGACGTTTTTATCTTTTAAAGAGGTTTAACGAAATTGCATTACTCCAAGCAAAGGAAAACAAAATTAAACCTCTACAAAGAGAAGTCAAATTACTGCTCTAAACTGGAGAAAACTTGGTTTTATTTGCTTTAGTGTCGGGAAAACTAGTTCCACTTTGCTTTAGCGTCTACTTACATTTATGTTGTGCAAATAAGAAAAAGTCGCCGCTTTAATAGGTTGCCAGTTCTGTATGTATTTTACTTATTTGGGTTTAACTTGTCGAGGATTTAGTTTCTAGTTGATTCAGTTTGTTTTTAATTTTGAGTTGGTTTTATTTACAATCGACATTTTCGTTTCTGGGAACAGTAGGCTGAATACTGGTTCTGTTCTTCGAAGTGTGTAGTCAGTGTTACCATCTTGTGTTAATTTAGTGTAGGATATTAACGTGACTATGGGTTACTTGTATTACCTCAAGAATACGTCTGCAGTATGTTGTCTATATTGGGACATTACGGAGAAAACAATGACACAGAAATTACACCCTGGATTATTGTATTGCCTACAAAAAAATATTAGAATGATTGATGTTCTTTTAAAGGGGAACAACTACACTTATTTTACCTCTACAATAGAGACAACTATTTTAAATAATAAAATATGTTTTCAAGAAACAACAGATAGTACCTCAAACTTAAAACCAATGAACAACTAATAATGCAAAATCGAATTTCCTAAATTAAGTTTATATGCTTTATGGTTTCAACCAACAATTTAAGAAATTGGTCCACTCACGAAGGCATCGAACAGCTGCCTGCGTGTAGGAAATGTATTGGTAGAATTTGTATGCACCTCAGACTCCAGCCACGGCTCACGCGCAGCTTCGTTGCGCTCGCAGATAAAAACTCTCTTTGTGAGTTTTGCCACGGCCTCGGGTAAGAAGTTTTAACCACGCAGATTTACACCGGGTACATTTATGTTATACTAGCTGACCCGATCCGGCTTTGCACGGATATAAAAATCAAAGTTAAATGTATATTAACAAAAAATATATATCAATAAATATAAATTACACTATGTATTTCTTATGGGTATTTTTAGTAACTTTAACCCCCCCAAACCTCCACTAAAATTAAGCTACATACCAAATTTCATTCCAATCCGTTAGGTAGTTTTGAAGAAGTCGTTTTTTAATAACTTTGATCCCCCCAAACTCCCCTAAAATTTAAATTTTGTTTAAACCCTTTCTTAGCGAGCACCTATAGCCCTAGAGAAATCTACATAAAAAATTGCATTTCAATCCGTTCTGTAGTTTTAGAGAAATCGTGATTTAGTAATTTTGAACCCCCCACAAACCACCCTAAAATTTAGAATTTTTTTAAAACCTTTCTTAGTGAGCACCTAGGTCCTATTTCATTCCAATCCGTTCTGTAGTTTTAGATAAATCGTGATTTAATAACTTTGACCCTACTTAAAATTTCGAATTTTTTAAAATTCATTCCTAGGCAGAACCTACGGCCCTAGAGGAAGCTACATACCAAATTTCATCAGCAGTTTTAGAGAAATAGTGATTTAGTAACTTTGGCCCCCCAAACCCCCCTAAAATTTCAATTTTTTTGAAAACATTTTTTAGTGAGCACCTATGGTCCTAGAGGAAGCTATATAAAAAATTTCGTTCCAATCCGTTCAGTGGTTTTTGAGAAATCGTGATCAGTGAGTCAGTGGATTTGGCTTTTATATATACAGATTACAATTTGATCGATTTTAGGTTAACTAGACGGCAATAAAGTTGTGTAAAAGATACGTTGTAAAGAATAATATCTCGTGTAATCCAAATGCCACTCACTGACTCACTCATCACTAAATCTAAAAAACCACCGAACGGATTGGAATGCAATTTGGTAGGTAGCTTCCTCTAGGTCCCTAGGTGCTCGCTAAGAAAGGTTTTTAAAAAATTCGAAATTTTAGGGTAGGAGGGGGGTGTTCGGGAGGTAAAATTTACTAAAAATCCCCATAAGAAATGCGTGGTGTAACGTATTTATTGATATTTTTTGTTGTTGTTAATATACATTTAACTTTGATTTGTCTATCCATGATAAGCCTCATATATGTGTTGTTCTAGTACAAAAATAAAAAAAATGTAGCTTACCTTCTTTAAAAAAACTTGCTTTTATTAGTTGGATTTTTTTTTGACTAACGAGCTCGACCAAGCGACTTAGAAATACAAAGTGTGTTCATCAAATTTGGACAAAATCGAACGGAAAATGTGCCCGTTAGAATGCGAATACATAAATATATACATATAATAAAATTGTTTGTGTCTGTCTGTTTTTGACGTCATCAACTGATAATGACTGAACTTTTAAAGCTGGATTCGAGCCACTCAAAGAAACATTTCTTCTGGAAGGTTTAGGAGAAATCCACCTTTCGAAAAAGTCCATTCTTGCAAAAGTTGTGACCAAAGACGACTATTGTGCCCTCTTTAGGACAAGACAGTTTCTACTTATAACTGTAGACTGGTAGCACATATATTCAATTTGATATACTCATTGGATTCAGCTCGTAGCTTTATTTGAAAAGACCGCTGAGCCGATTCTTTGTGTTGACTAGCTCAAGAGTTGTACCACAAATAGTGTTTTGGTTTACCGACTTTGTCAACACCTGTAACTTTTTAAAGATATTGTTTAAGGAAAATGTGAGACCACTTTGGCGAATGAAAATTTAATTTTCTAGAACTTTTTTAATGATATTTCTTCTCCGGCACGATGAAAGGGGACACATTTTAAGAAAGTTCGATAGTTTTTGTTGGTAGTTTTCTTTAAGGCATTTCTAGCAGAAACTTTTGAAATTTGGAAATTTTTCTTAAATTTACTAATACGTTGAAGGAACCCATCTGAACTTCTTGCGTTAATAATCAATCAGGATTTTTTATTGCTCGTTGACAGAGTCGCTGATACGACTAATATATATATATATATATTAGTCAAAACTACCCAACGGATTGGAATGAAATTTGGTATGTAGCTTCCTCTAGGGCCATATTCGATCGCTAAGAAAGGGTTTTAAAAAAATCGAAATTTTAGGGGGGGGTTTGGCGGGATCAAAGTTATTAAATCACGATTTCTTCAAAACTACCGAACGGATTGGAAAGAAATTTGGTATGTAGCTTTCTCTAGGGCCATAGGTGCTTACTAAGAAAGGGCGTTGA
>JAGFPH010000086.1:749098-767717 GCA_018207615.1 Philaenus spumarius
AAAAGTTACTAAATCACGAAATCTCAAAAACTACCAAACGGATTGGAATGAAATTTGGTATGTAGTTTCCTCTAGGGTGCTCGCTAAGAAAGGGTTTAGAAAAATTCGAAAATTTAGGGTGTTTTGGGGGTCAAAGTTACTAAAAATCCCCATAAAAATACATAGTATAATATATTTATTGATATATTTTTTGGTTTATATACATTTAACTTTGATTTATCTATCAATCCTTGCAAATCCGTATCGGGGCATCTATCTATATTATATTTTGCTGCCCCGATTTATATATTTATCATCATATCTAATGAACGATTTGTCTAATCATGGTGAAATCTCAAACAATATATACTATTTAAGAGATAGATATTCCAATTAAACTAAATATTGTACGGTTATAAGTCTAACGAAATTTTTTTGAAAGGTTTAAAATATTGGTATTTTTTATTTTATTGCCTACAGACTGATCACGATTTCTTAAAATTTATATAGCCTTGAAACAAGAAACCTGGCAAAAATAACTATACCTTGCCCCTCCCGCTCCTCCCTCACTTTCACTTTCCTACTCACTGACCACAAGACACTGGTGCATAAGTTGGGCGTATCATTTTGATATTCTCATTCCTCTAAACAATTCTATTCCTGATACTCCCGTTCTCTCTTATATTGCGGAGGATAATATTGGGGAAATTGGGCAGCTTTCAGACAGTTATCTCCAAAACTATCAGTCTCCGTCGACAGAACCGTGTTTGTCATCTGATACCGTTGAGTCAGATCATTTCCATTGTTCAAACCACTCAGAAACGTGGGAAAAAACTGCGAAAACTTTTTCTAATACTAATCGTGCTAAAGCACATAGGGAGTCTGTAAAAAGATGCAATGCAAAAAATGAACCCGTAAATCGCGAGGCTGTCAAAAGATACAATAAAAAATCCTGCCGTGCATCGTGAGGCTTCCAAAAAGTACAGTCAACAAAACATGACTGTACTTTAAGAAGTTAAAAAATACAGTTCTAAAAGATGTCACATGAAGGTGCTTCCATGGTCTGAAAAAACAATTTCAGGTTTTCACTACAACTGCAACACCGATTATCACAAAGGCAAAACAGTTGTTAAACTAGGTCTTATGACGACATGTAAATGGTGTACAGCTATGAACTTTTATAAATGACATGGTTTAGAACTTACGGTTCATATTCTTATGAAACGCAAAATTACCATCATTTGTCGCATTTATTTCAGCAAAATAATTATACAATATTGCCGAGTCAGCTACTATTATATATAATTATAATTGACACACTAAACGTGTTCTGTCGACCGTGATCGTTGCTCATTTACCACTTCCGACCTTAGTCTCGCCATAAGAGTCACTGAAAAAAAATATCTTTCCTATGGAAATTCGCGAATAACTAACTATAAAATAGGGTTACAAAATGAAGCAACAATAACAAGACCTCTTATAGTCAAACATTAGATTTAGACGTTAGTGATAAAAAAACATAGAATATTTAAAACTAATACATTTTGTGTTATAAAACACTTTAAAAATTTTTAATTTTCTTAGATAAAACCGTCAATTGAGGTACAACTTTATATGTTAAAAACACAAAAGCCTATTGCGTGAAAAACTAGGGTCGTTCAGACATTTTAATAATTCGACCACGCAACTGAACCGCTGACGTGAGTTGAGCGAATTTCCAAAATTAAGTTTATAGGCCTACGTTTTAGGATTTCAACCAACAATTTGGGAAATAGGTCTATTCACGACGGTCCTGAATAGCTGCAAAATGGTTCGCACGCCAACCCCCGTATTGGGAGTATCTTTAACACAAAGCATTGCGTGCTTCGCACGCCAACCCAACGGTAGGTTCCACCACATGGCTTTGAACCTGGTAGTTCTATGGTATTTAGCGTTTTGATCGATTTTGGGGGAAAAATCTCAAAAACATCAAAATCGATTTACATTTGTAGAAAATCTCAAAAACAAATTCATTCTCGTAGGAAAATCTCAAAAAATAGTTACTTCCGGTCAAAAAACGTGCTTCCGATTGTTGGATTTTTCTGGCTAACGAACTCGTCCGAGCGAGGCAACCAACATGGGTACCAAATTTGAACCAAATCGGACTTAAAATGCGGCCGCTAGAGTGCGAACACATATGTAGGTACATATAGGCCTATATATATGATTTTTAATGACATCCCAAAACGTGTTCTGGGGGCCATGATCGGTGCTCATTTGCTACTCCCGACCTTGGTTCTTACCATATGGGCCACTGCAATTGTTCATTTTTCCTATGGAAATTCGCTAATAATGATACATTGTTGTGGATGATCTTTGTTCAAGAAGCAATACCTGCTAGTATTGGTAGTGAGCATCGATGTATAAACACACTGGATCGCTTTCTGCGTGTATTGAATACGGTCCGGCCAGCCTAGCCGCTTCCCCCACCACTGGTGGGACAGCAACAACACGTGAAGCATTCAAAGCTAATGCAACGTCCACAAATGTTTTAATTTATTTTGCTCAGCTTCAATAACGGCACCAAACATTATTTGTAAAATAATCATTTTAATTTCTAAACAATATTTAATTGTTATACAGTATGTAACACTTATTTTTGCAGTACACTAGTGGACCCAGCAATGCTTCGCTATTGCTTGATTTAAATTAAAGGTTATTAAAGTTATTCCATTGTATTACTTAAGTGATCGAATTATTGCAAAATGGTTTTTATGCCACAAGAATATACTACACAAATTTAGATCTATAGTTTGTAAACCTTTATAGATAATACAGTAAACCTTTTGTTTGTTTTTAGCTAGTCTAAAAAAACTGATAGTTGTGATGAATTGTAAAAAAACCTGATTCTAAATTAGCCCAATTGGTTGGAAATAAACGTGTTTTGGTTCATTGTAGGCCTAACCTAAAATTATGTTAAGTTTTTGATGCAAATCAGTTGTTTTATGTATAATATTATACTATGTAACAACCAATGTTTGAATTGAATTAAAATATAGTACCGTAAGCATTTTTAGTTGATTTTTGTTTTTATTTACTTTAAGTTGGTCAATCTAACCTATAAAGCTGTTGGTTTTGAAAAAATAATAAACTGATTACAAATTTGCTAGTAAAGTTGCTGCGGTAGCCTAATGAATGTAAACAAACATGTGTTACTAAGCATTTTATACGAACAGCTGATTTTGTGCGGTATGGTCTTGAGTCCATACAAAAGAGGCTGTTTAGTTTTTTCTAAATTTGAAACTTTTTCGGAAAACTTTTCAAATTTTTCTTTATATGAAAATCTAGTTCGGACTATTATGAACATTTTAAAACAAAAAATAGCCAAATTGGTCCAGCCGTTCTCAAGTGATGCGCTTACAAAGGAACAGCAATTCATTTTTATTATATAGATTAACAGTTTGTGTTTAAACTATTATTATTGTTGTTGGATAAGGATAAGGAAAAGTTTAGGGAAAAATAAACTGAACCAAAACCATAATGAAAAACATGATCTATATTAGCATTTTAAACTGCATTTTATTTTCATAAAAGTAGGGATACCTATACATTACACTTTAAACATTGTTAAATAAAACAAGTTTAGTAAGTTTTTGACGCACTCCAAGCTTTGTAAATGTAGCTCGCGATGTTTTGAAATGTTACAAAATTCCGTTAATATGTATAATAATTTTATTTACTACAAGGGACTCGGCCCCTAATCGCTTCGCACGCCAAACCCTGCGGTGACATATGGTGATGCCAATGCAAACTACAAAATCTCTAATTACGTTCATAATTTTAAGATTTTTCCATTTTTCATTTATACCCTTAAAAAAAATAAAAATGGCGGCCGGACCGGTTCTCTCAGTGTAAGATTTTTTCCAAAGCCAGTTTGTGGCTTAACTGTAAGTCGAATTTAAAAACTAATATTTTGCGGGTAGCCAATTAGATTTTCAATAAATCTACGGTAATTCTTGATTTTTTCCGTATCTCAAACGGTATGCTCACAAAATGACCGTAAACTTCAAATTTGTAAAAAAATCATCCAAGTTTTTGTATTTCAACCATTTATTCAACACGTTTATTCTAAACCAATTCAAAAGTGTTCCATAGTTTTTTTGTAGATAAAAGTTCAAAGAATTCCTATATTATGCCAGTTTTGCCCGTAAAAAAACATGATTGAAGTAAAATTAACAAAGTTATTAGCTCAAGAAATAAGCATGTTTAGTAACGAAAGGAAAAAGTTCAACTTTAGGCCTACATAAAAAGTAGTAAAAATTTTTTGTAATTTTTTTCATAAATGTAAAAAAGTTTCGTAATTTAGTTCTAAAATAGAACTGTATAAAAATATTGATCAATTTCAAATTTATTATTTTGAAAACACCAGTTTTTATGTTCCTACTACAAGACTGCTAACAAAACTAGGCCTGTTTTGTTTAGTAATTTAGGAGTACTATATCCTCTGCCCAAAAATTACATATTATTATAAAAAAGTGTAGAGGATAAATCAAAGAATTGAACTGTATACAACAACAACAACGAGTATCACTGTCCATCAATCACGCTGCCCACCGCGGGTCTAGCCCACCAGTGGAGGGGGAAACTCCACGCCGGCCGGCTCGTTTCTCGAACCTTTCAGACTACTCAGCGCGCAATCCAGTGTGTTTATACATCGATGGTAGTGAGTTCTGAAACACCATGAATTTACATCACTACGTGATTTTTCAATTTAAAAATATACATAACTAGCTGACCCGTATGGCGTTGCCCGTGGTGGTTAGTATTTTCAGAATTTTTAACGTAATTGTATTCTTTTTAAGTGTTCAGTCAGTGAGTGGTATTGGCTTTTACATATATATAGATCTTAAACAATGAAAGCACTATTGTCATAATAATAAAAGATCTGAAATTATGATTTTAGTAACTTTGATCCCCCCAAACCCCTCCTAAAATTTCGAAATTGTTCATACTCTTTCTTAGTGAGCACCTATGGCCCTAGAGGAAGCTACATACCAAATTTAATTCCAATCCGTTCGGTAATTTTGAAGAAATCGGGATTTAATAACTTTGATCCCCCCAAACCCCCCCTAAAATTCGGAATTTTTTCAAACCCTTGCTTAGTAAGCACCTATGGCCCTAGACGAAGCTACATACCAAATTTCATTTCAATCCGTTTGGTAGTTTTTGAGAAATCGTGATGAGTCAGTCAGTTAGTGAGTGAGTGAGTGAGTGGTATTTCGCTTTTATATATATATAGATAATAATTTAGTTTTTATAAAAGTTACATGGTGTCAGCACTAAACTTAATTCTATTTGTTTATTACATTATTCAGGTATTTTATAAAAACCTTTCCTATTATAACGCGAGCGAAACCGGTTACGACAGCTAGCGCAATAGGTTACATTCTGTACTTGCGGAATATGTTATTTAAAGTGTACGGATATATTCTACGGATATACTTGTCGCACGTAAAACGAGGTTAAACATTCATGACCAGCACAATAATTTATATTCTGAACCATATCGTGGTGCTACGGAAGCCATTCAGATTGGACGTATATACTTCTAGCTTGGACGTAACTGGGTCATAACAAAAACACATATTTTTTACTGTTTTATGACTTGAAAGACTTACAGTTAATATAATTTACACAGACGATAACTTATCAGCTTAATTTCGCTCCATTCAAGCTAATTATAAAAAAATATTGCTTATATTGGAATCCCCAAGATAATAATTGTGCCCGTTATCTATACTTATAAAAGTCAAATACTATTGACTCATTGACTCATCACAGTTTCTCCAAAACCACGAGGACTACAAACATGAAATTTGGCACTAATACTCTTTATAGGCTCTAGACGCGCACTAAAAAAGGGTTTCCGAAAATTCGAAATTTTAGGGGGGTTTTGGGGGTCAAAGTTACAAAATCACGATTTCTCTAAAACCAGCGAA
The DNA here is from genome assembly GCA_018207615.1 of Philaenus spumarius. Classification (NCBI taxonomy): domain Eukaryota; kingdom Metazoa; phylum Arthropoda; class Insecta; order Hemiptera; family Aphrophoridae; genus Philaenus; species Philaenus spumarius. Next base: position 755,056 of record JAGFPH010000086.1, read on the forward strand.
CGGATTGGAATGCAATTTGGTATGTAGCTTCCACTAGGGCCATAGGTGCTCGCTAAGAAAGTTTAAAAAAAAAATCGAAATTTAAGGGGAGGTTTTGGGGTCAAAGGTACTATAAAAAACCATAGAACAGATTGGAATGAAATTTGGTATGTAGCTTCCTCTAGGGCCCTAGTTGCTCGCTAAGAAAGAGTTTAAAAAAAAAAAATCGAAATTTTAGGGGAGGTTTGGAGGGGTTCAAAGTTACTAAAAATCCCCATAAGAAGTACTTAGTGTAATATATTTATTGATATAATATATTTTTTGTTAATATACATTTAACTTTGATTTGTCTATCCGTGCAAAGCCGGGTCGGGCTAGCTAGTTTATCCTATAAAATACAAACTCAAGTTAATACAATGATGTGGAAGGAACACAATGCATTTAATAATTTAGTAATTCCACATATCGTTCTATTTATACTTTAGACTACATTCCAACATTAAAAAAAACAATGCAATTAATAAACTTTAAGCTTGAATAAATAGCAGGCTTTATTTTACGATAAATATAAACACAAATAGTTTTAATATCAAAAGCGTTTTAATTACTCAACGTCATCATCATTACTTACTTATTATTTACAAATTTATTAGTAAATAGTAAAAAAAATTTCCCAAGGTAAAAAATAGTAAAAAAAAACCCTAAACGCCCAAATGTAAATATAACAATGAAATAAAAATTACATTTAAAATTTTTTTTTAATAAATCACCTCAGTTCTTACATTTATAACGAACCTCACGAAAATCGGCCCGGTAGATCTTCAGAATTATTTATCAATAGTGTTGTAGTTTACAATTAAAACACCCTTAAATATACCAAAGAAATTCAAATTACATCATATTCTTTCATTTTAAACAAACAGCATGCAAATTTGTCCAGTATATCTACAGAAATTGGTATCAAACCTATAAACCAAAAGGTGTCCTTATAAATATACCGAAGATAAAACTTTACATTTCGTACATGTTTTGATAATAATTTTCACATTTTCTTTCATTTAAAACAAACCACATGCAAATCAGCCATTTAGATCTCCATAAATATGGTATGAAAATGGTAAAAAAAGTTTTAGGTTATGCTGAATCTACTTACATAAAGCTAGACGGTAACACTGATTCACTGACATTAATTATTATTCACTTCCCGTAATCGGACCCCTCAACCTTATACTTGAATTATTAAAGCTCTTTACGAGAAACTTTTGGGAAAATTGCCAGAATTAATTTTTTTAAATTTTGGAAGCACCTTTAGGGCGGGAAAGATTTTTTCGATTTTTTCATTTTTTTCATTTTTTCACTTTGAGCGCGTTTTGTAAGAAAACGGTAAGGGATAGCAAAACATGTTAAATACAAAAGTTGTAGAAAATTTAATTTTAAACAAACGATTTTCCGTCGTATTCAAGATTCAATCGTCCATTTAGCCACTATTCATCCGAGAAGGGAGGCTCCGCCCAACGTTTTTAAAGCTAGACGGGTTCACCGATTCACTGACATAAAATATGAGGCACTTTTCCCGTAATCGTACCCCCATCGACCTCATACTTGAATTAAAGCTCTCGACGAGAAACTTTCAGAAAAATAGCTAAAAGTGGACATTTTTTATTTTGAAAGCACTTTTTGGGCGGGAAATATTTTTTCATTTTTACACTTTGATCGCGTTTTGTAAGAAAACGGTAAAAGATAGAAAAAAAATGTTAGATACAAAAGTTGTAGAAAATTTAATTTCAACTAACGATTTTCCATCAGATTTAAGATCCAATCATCCGTTTAGATACTATTCACCCGAGAAGGAGCTCCGGCACACAATCCTTCAAATTTCCCATGTTATTTAGATAATGTTTAATGAGTTTGAGTCAGTTGCCAAATAAAACAGCTGATTTATGCTCGATCACCTAAGTACGAACGAGCCAAAGATTAACGAGATTCTTTAGCGAATTTTCCAACTGCGAGCTAAGCGAAGCAGCCATCTGAGGCCGAAGGCCGAGGCGGGGTTGGGACGCGAAGCGTCCAGGGGCAGAGCCCCTAGTTATTATATAAGTACGAAGAGTATGATATCGTTGCATGAATATAAATGCTAGGTAGTCCTAGATAAAGTTTGTTGTTTTGAAATGGTATCTTATATATAAAAAAAATTCTGTTTTTCTTTTCCGAGTCCGTTCGGCTCTTCTACCCGACCGATTTTCATAATTGAGGTCTTAAACTAAAGGTATGCACGCCCAGATTTGCCATCAAGCATTACAAATCATGTATCTTTCGCCTTACAAACGTTATAATCAAATGCAAATTTCTGCTGTGTATTCCTTATGGGGGGTTTTTTTGGTTCTTTGTCCACTTTGCGTTCGTATACCGTCCATCCGATTGCTTTGAAATTTGCATAGTAACACAGGTTAACCCTGGGAAGGTTTTAGGCCATTTACCGAAGTCCTAGGACATTAGGGCTACGCCCCAGTGGCCCTCAACGTTTCAATGTTAATCTTATGGAAGAAAGATTTCTATTGATTTTATCAGGGACACAAAAACAGCTGTTCGTATGAAAAGCTTAAAACAGCTGATTTTGATCAACAACTGATTTGGATCAAATCAGTATCAAATGTAGTATTACCTTTTTGAGGTTACATTGACAAACTAAAAACAAACACAAACAAAAATCAACGAAAAATGCTAACTATATTTTAATTCAATTCAAACATTGATTGTTACAAACCTATTATATATAAAACAGCTAATTTGGATCAAAAACTGAACATAATCATTCACAGATATGTCAAGTCTTATATATTATCATCCGTTCAGCCGCTATTCACCCGAGAAGGAGCTCCGGTATACAATCCTTCAAATTTCCCATGTTAATCTTATGGAGATAATGTTTAATGAGTTTGAGTCAGCTGCCAAATAAAACAGCTAATTTATGCTCGGTCACCTATGTACAAACGAGCAAAAGATTAACGAGATTCTTTATCGAATTTTCCACCTGCGAGCGAAGCGAAGCAGCCATCTGAGGCCGAAGGCCGAGCCGGGGTTGGGACGCGGAGCGTCCAGGGGCAGAGCCCCTAGTTGCTTTTAAAATAAATTACGTTTGTCTGTTTCTAATTAATCCGTCTGTGATTTTTCACGAGGGCTTACTAAAGCTATTGATTCCTGAATGAATTCGTCATACATGATATTGCAGAATATTATAAACTTGATAGACAGTAGGTGTAGCTTGTATACTGTCACTAGTCGTCACAATTCACAATTTACTTTCCGACGGAGCATTGAGTATTTTGAAAGAGAAAAACAATTTTTGATGAATAGCTGCCTACACGTACGAAATATATTACTAGAATATGTTTGCTCGTCAGCCGCCAGCTTGAGGCCAGAAGAATGTGCTTCCGGTTGTGTGATATTATGGCTTACGAACTCGTCCGGGCGACATAAAAACCAACGTGTGACAAACATTCGAACCGAATCGGACTTAATGAGGCCTGTAGAGTGCGAATTATATATATATAATTTTTAAGGAAACTTCAAAGAGTATTTTGAGGACCGTGGTCGGTGCTCATTGACCACTACCGGACCTTATATCTCACCATATAAGAGTCACTGTAATAGCTAATGTTTCTAAGAAAATACGCCAATAACAGAAGTATGGAAAAGACAATTTATTTTATCAAAATTTAAGTTAGACAGTAATATTATCTTAAATTGTGCGAAAAAATTTGTAAAATAATTATAAACATGTTCAGTTTGATAATTTAAATTTACTGAAAAACGTCAATTGCAAATAATTTACCATCGTTAAAAAGACCAAAATCTGTTTAATAAATTGTTGTCAGTACAGACCTGCGCACCAAGTCTAGTTCCCTCTCTTTCCAATTTAAAGATTTACGAACGCAGTCCACCACTCCAATGTCTCCCCTATTTCTCTTGTACCTAATGTAAACCATAAATTTGTTTTATTCTCAGTCGTTATAGTTTGTCAAGCTCTGCAGTACTTAGTGCTTTCTTGTTTTAACTTGTGTGCGTCTTTAGTGCTTGGATTAAAAAGATGCAATACAACTAAAGCATAATAAATGTATTATAGTTCTTCAACAAAAATACTTACTGATGATACTGTATAAACTATTAAAATGTGGGTGTGGCTCCACCCAAGTGGATAAAACTATGGTGGATGTCACAGAAAAACAATTTATCAATACTATAATTTATCTAAGCAAAAGAAAATTCATAATTTCGATATTAAAATATCCTAAAGTATAGTAAATACTATTCAATTGCAAATTTCTATATAAAAAGTGTTTGAAATCCGAACAGTTTTAAACCATAAAGCCCGAACAACGACACATTTTTATTTTATTTTCAAAAATCTAAATCAAAACGTTTGTGTTGAATATCTCGAAAACTAACTCTAATTCGATCAATTGAAAACTACTAAAACAATCAAGTTATTCTTATAAGTAGTAAACAAATTGACTTTCTATAGTTCTAATCTGAATAAAAGGCCTAGGTGACTGTGGGCCTATATTTGTAAATTAACATAAGCTCAAACTATAATTTATATATTTTTAAAAAATCGTGCTTTTTATTCACTCACTTCCTAAAGTTAATACTTAACCGATTTTGATCATTCATTTTTTTATTTAAAAGATAATTTCAAGTTCTAAGTCACTGTGAAGCTAAATATTTGATTTACGCTTTTATTTTGTAGACCAGGGTCGATAATTTTTGAAACCAACAAAAAATAATAGTAGGATGAAACCCGTTAAAAAAGGACGAGAATATAACAAAAATGAAAGGAAAAATTATTTACGGGCGATCTGAGGTCGGAAAGTGGAAGGGGGTGAGTTTTTAAGGGTAAAAAATGGTTTATCTCGATTTCCGGCAAAACTACTAGTCCTATTGAAAAAAATTAAACGACAAAGTTGTAGGTAATAAAGAGACCTACAACTTTTGTAATTACACTTTTTTCACATAACCTCAAAATTTATGTGAAAAATTCAAATAATCAGGTTTTTGGTTTTTTATTTTTATCTTATGAAAAAAAAATTCACGAAATTTGGTGAAAACTTACCTTTTTATAATTACACTGTAATTTTTTTGATTTGAAATAGGTATTAATTTTTCACCTTATTTTGACTTAATATCGAAAAAACACCCTAAGTTTCAATCGAAAATTCTCGCGTCAAAATATCAGCTTTTTAAAAAAAGTCGGGAAGTTTTTTGTTCGCTGAAATTTCTTCTTTCTGATAACGTAAAAAATATATACATTACTATTGTAAATGTTCTCAGAAAATGCAAAGAAAAGAAAAAACTCGAATCCGAAATTTTTGTTTAATCACTATGTACAATTTTGAGCTATTTAGTAAAATTTACACTTTAATTACTTGAAAAACGTAAGATTCTATGTTACATTGATAAACAAAAAAATTTCAAATCCATAAATCATAAAGATTGCAAGAAACATGCGAAAATAGTTGTTCTAAATATTAAAGATAGGATTTAAAGGGGATTTCAATTAAAAAATTTGATTGCTGCAATTTTTTTTAGTCAAAAAGTTAATTTATTAAATTCTAATTACATTTATGTCATAGAAAATCTCATAATATATGAATAGAAATGTAAATCGTACTATTGAATTTAGATACTTTATACTGATTATTATTATTCATAATAATATTTTAAAATGCATTCTTCTTATTTATAAATCTTATCTTGAACCCTAATCACTTATCCATTACTTTTTGTTTCTTCGGTGGCATTTCTTCATCGTTAGATTCGACAAACCTTCCCGATTCTAGTAGATCTTCGAAATCTTCAAGACTATCACCGTCTTCGTATTCAATATTATTTTTAGTCTGAATTGGTCCTTCATCCACAATTTCATCTGAATCACTAACTTCCTCGTAGGGTTTTTCTTCCACATTGGTGCATTTTTCAGAACCATGACAATTTAAGCCCAAATTTGTGCATTTTAAGCAATGTTTTTGGCAGCCACATTTTAAACTGTTACATCCAGTTTCACAGCTGCAGCAAATAGTTTTGAGCAATATTTCCGGAATTAACTCCTTCTCTGTAAATTTGGGCATAATCCAACGTTGATGTTGCTTCCAGCCCCAATCTGTTGCTGTCAGTTCGTTACCTAGCCAAGTTTGAAGTTGATAATATGCCCTGTAACAATGTTGTTCTGCTGCACCTTCTGTGGGTGGGAGATTTGCCAATATGAAAGATGATTTAATTTTTGCCAATTGATATTTTTGAAATGTTAATTGATTCAGTGTTATATTATAATTTTTACATTTATAAATAGATTTGATTAATTGTAATCCATTTTTTTCTATATCTTTTTTGTTTGCATCTTTTTTATAAAAAATATTGGAAAAATTTGACATATTTTTATCGTCTAATAATGAATTTACAATACTCTTCTTTCCTTTTCCGGCAAATCCAGATGATGTGTCGCAACCAGAAAAATAATGCAGAAATGCAACGATATTTTTAAAGGATTCATATTTGAAACTATTAGTCGTGAAAAATAGATCTTTTACATTTAAAGAACCTGGTTTGAGAAAATAAATGTCATGATTATTTTGAAGTTAATTGATTCAAAAGGACCAAAATATCAATATCTTGACCCACAACAATGACAGTTTTATTGGTATCTCTGGCAATTTCTATCGAAGTTTTAATAATGTCTACATCAGCATCTTCTTCTGCTTGTTTACAGGAAAATCCTTGTGACTGTAATCTTTTCATTAACGTTTTTATTATGTTGTCCTTGTTTTTCTCGTTAGATAAACATTTTTCTTGCAGAAATAGTATTTTTGTATGGTTTTGATAATCAAACTCTGGAATATTGTCTGAGGGTTTTCTACGACTACGTTCTCCTTTTTTAGTTGAAAGTAGCTGCTGGTACTGTTGTCACAGTAACTGATTTTTTTATTTCGGGGTACCAATCAAAAACGATATAGCTGCTTGCTGCGTAATGTTTTTCTACATAGCGAAAATATTTATTCATGATCTCTTCCACCGTTTCATTTTTCTGCCAAATTACTTTGTGCAGTAAAAATCCACCGTCGACGACATGCAAATAAATCGTAAAGTTGAGATTTAACATTTTTTCTGAGGCCATTTTCTGTAAAAAGTGACAATGGATAAGGTGCCAGCTCGTATTGTAAATAAGATTCCATATTTTTTTTACTGTCAATTGTTAACGATATTCTTTGGAATAACAATAATGGATCGATGGCTGTAATATCTCCGTTTACTTTAACGGAAGATTGAACCGTTTTTAGAGACAAGACTTTGTTTTTCCTTTTAAATTTGACACTGCCAAAATTCATTCCAACAATAGCTTGCAAAGATTTTTTCCCTTCTTCAAACGCTTGGTAGCAATTTACAGAATTAATGCCAATAATTCCAGAAAATATTGACATAATGTTATCAGTCTCTGGAAAAGGATCATACCTGTTAAAATTTTTTTGTAATATTTGTAAATCAGCTACATCTCTTTTTATTCGATATTCCCTGGAATCAATGTGTTGCTCTGTACATTACAAAAATCTTTCATTTCATTGAAAACTTCGACAAGTATGATCATTGTTAATACGAATTTTGTTAAAACACTTTCAGACAAACCACGACATGTGTAAGTCCACCCTGAGTTTTCATGGATCTCATCAAAACTTGCTCGATCGTCATATCTGTCCAAACTCCCGACCAAAACTTGTGAGTACGTATAATCGTAAAGAATCCTTCGGTGAATCGTGTAAGTTCATAATCATCATTGATTGTGTCTTTAAGCTTACGCATATCTTGGAGATAAAGATGAGCAGATTTTGCGTGTAAAAAAGATTGATGCAGATTAAAATATAGTTAGTATTTACCTTGCTATGTAGATTCCAAAAGTGTGTTTTAAAGTAAATTTGTCACAGTTTTCTGGAAGTAACTCAGCCTGCACGTGTATTTTTATGAACGATGTTGTTACTGCTCTGTATCTCGAATACTGGCTAACGGTTTTTACAGCTGCTACGAAATAACAGATAGAAAGACCTAGACCCGCCTATACTACACGCGCTATAACTTTGCACTTGGGATTTTTGGAGTTTACTGTGAAAATGGTATCGGCAACGTCGCACTGTTGAGACGAGCGGATGTGTCTTATCGCGCTGACTCACAGGTGCACTTCCTGAGAAGGCTCTTTCGAAATTGCAAATTATTATTTTTTTCTTCTGATACATTTTTCAATATTTCTTATCATAACATGTTTGGTCATACTTTGCTGATAATAAATATCTAAAATGTATTAAAATTGGACAATTATAAGTATTGTTTAAAGATGTACAGGGTGATTCAGTAAAGCGTAGCGGGCTATGCAGATTCAGATTCTACATGCAAAAATAAGTCGAAAATGTAGTATAACATTTTTTCGATTTCGGCTTAGTTTAGCCGTAATTCGCCATTTTGTTTTTTTACAAAAGTTCACTGTAACTCTAGAAATAGATAAGATATAAAGTTCAACTTTAGAATAAGCATTTTATATGTTACAATTAACAAGTAGTATACCAAACACAAAGAATTTATTTTTATAATTTTCAAAATGGCGGCCGTTACAAATTTTTAACGTGGAATATCTTAAAAACCGTAACTTTACAAAAAAATTACAAGAGACAAAATATTTTTATTTTTTAACGACAGAGAGTAGTTTTTTTTGCAGTTTCAGTAGGTCAAAGGATAACCGAGTTATCGACAAAAATATAATTTCTTGGTAATTGTCTACAACAAACAAAATTAGCCTAAAATCATATATTTTTTTAAATTTAACAAAGTTAATTTTGTAGCGGGCTATGCAGATTCAGATTTTACATGCAAAAGTAAGTCGAAAATGTAGTATAACATTTTTCGATTTTGGCTTAGTTTAGCCGTAATCCGCCATTTTGTATTAAAAAAAAGTACTTTGTATTGTACTTTTTACAATAAGATATTTAATGTCAGCAGGTTAAAAACGACATTTTTGAAAGTTTATATTATTTTGAATTTATTATTTTGTTAATAGTATTTGTTTTATATTTAAATGTTAATTTTTCCGCAAAACGATCACAATATATTTAGTTTACCCTTTTTCCAATACTATTAGTTGTCTGATTACAAACATTTTTATATATTATTTCTTGTTAGAAAATTATCTTTAAGATGCATAGTCATAATGAACTTTTCATTCAGTTTTGAAGAAAAAGTGTAATTTTACTAGGAGCCTAGTTGTGAGTCATCGTCCAACCGGATACATTTGATAAGTGGGATGGGGTAGCGAGCCGACCCGCAGCGTTGCTAAACTGTGCAAGTCCCAAGTGAAAAGTTATCGCGCGCGGGGTATAGGCACTTCCCCACTTCTCTATGAAATACCTTTTGATGGACTAAAATTATCACTAGGTAACTCAGGTATATAAGTTATAATAGCAATAAATATTCATCTATGCACATTATTTTAAAGAATATTCTACAACTTTCTCAAAATATTGTAGATGTCTTATTAAATATTAACTTATTTGGTTGTTAATTATAGTAGTATATTTCGATTTGTATTTTTTTGTTTATCAATGTAACATAGAATCTTACGTTTTTCAAGTAATTAAAGTGTAAATATTACTAAATAGCTCAAAATTTTACATAGTGATTAAAAAAAATTTGGATTCGAGTTTTTTTCTTTTATTTGCATTTTCTGAGAACATTTACCATAGTAATGTATATATTTTTTTACATTATCAAAAAGAAGAGATTTCAACGAACAAAAAACTTTCCGACTTTTTTAAAAAGACGACATTTTGACGCGAGAATTTTCGTTTGAAAAATAGGGTGTTTTTTCGATATTAAGTCAAAATAAGGTGAAAAAATAAATATTTCAAATCAGAAAAATTACAGTGTCTTTAGGACATAAAAAGGTAATTTTTCACCAAATTTCGTGAATTTTTTTTTTTGCACAAGATAAAAATAAAAAACCAAAAACTTGATTATTTGAGTTTTTCACATAAAGTTTGAGGTTATGTGAAAAAAGTGTAATTACAAAAGTTGTAGGTCTCTTTATTACCTACAACTTTGTCGTTTAACTTTTTTCCATAGGCCTTGTAGTTTTGCCGGAAATCGAGATACACCATTTTTTACCCTTAAAAACTCACCCCCTTCCACTTCCCGACCTCAGATCGCCCGTAAATTATTTTTCCTTTCATTTTTGTTATATTCTCGTCCTTTTTAACGGGTTTGATCCTACTATAATTTTTTTTCACTTTTCACCATTTTCAAAATTATCCACCCTGATCTATTGGTTAAATTTCCAGTTTTAAAATTGCTACAACTAAATTGATAGGAAATATTGGTTCAAAAAAGCTGATAACCTAATTTAGTTTCAAACAAATAAGTTACTTACTTTACTCAACTGTCAACAGATGATTTACGTTATGTTACTGTTGATGTGTTTTAGGTCTGATTTGTTGCTGTGCATGTTGGTGAGTAATTAAACTATGAAGTTTTTGTTAGGCTTTTTATTTTTGTTATCAATGATAATAAATTAAAGTAATATTGTTAAGATACGTGTTAAATAAATTGAGAATTTGAATACTTTTAATAAATTTAAAGGTGAAAAATTAGTTGAATTTCGTTACTTTAAATCAAAATTGGTCGAATTTCGATCACAGGAGATACTCGTAATTCTATTAAAATAGAACTGAGACAAACAGCCCAAGCTAGTTAGTGATAGTTCAAAATATAGTTTTAAGTTTGTAGGCCAAAATAATTTTTTAGGCTTTCAAGAATGATTAAATAAAAAGGATAATCTTTCAATGATTTTTAACCTCAAACCCGATCACATAAATAGGTTTACTTCTATAATAATAGTTTTTTTATTTCATCTTCTTTCTTGCTCTATATTTAATTTGATTAATGTAATATCTATATATTTATTATTATATATAAAATCGGATGTTTATTGACACATTTAATGTGTTTTTTGTTGTTTAAAAACAAAAACAAAAATCACAACCGTGAAATTTTAAAAATATGGTCAGGAATTAATTAAAAACCACTTGAAGGGATACTGAAGCAAGTACTGACAACAAGTTTACTGAAATGCACCCTGTGTGAACAACAATTTTGTACCTGTGTGAACCCCATATTTAAATCCTCAGAGTATTATTATTTTTCAACGATACAGAAAGACTTATCCAATACAAGCCGTGGACTTTGATGATGTACTTTTCCCAGTGCTTCTTCCCGAACATCTTGCCAAGAATATTTACAAAATGTATTTCTATATCCCTTCCTTCAACGACTTTTCCCGACAACTTCATTAATAGTTTACTTTTCTTTTTGAATAATATACAATCAATTTATTTGTTTTCACTCACAGCAGTTTCTACTGTAGTATAGATAAAATCATATAGGATGGTGCGTAGGTAGTGCGAGTGAGACAGAGTACCTATGCCACCACACTTCCCCTCCTAAGTTTAGGCGGGACATTGTACAGTCAACCCTAGTTATGTTGGCTTACTACTTTATGATATCGAGACATTTTAAATAAAACATGTACTAAACACGCTTAAAATACGATTTAAATTAAAGGCTATTTTATTACTTATAAAGTAGTTTATTATAAATTTACTATAGATAGGCCTATAAGTAAATAGAAAAATAGTATATTTACATTACATTAAATAATTTACTGTCCAACTCTTCAAGTAGTTTCTTATGAATTTAGTATGAATATAAAAAAAGAAAACAAACAATATATTTACATTATATTAAATAATGAACTGCCCCGCTCTTCAATTCAGTTAATTATTATAAATTAACTATAGATATAAGAAAAAGAAAAAACAATATGTTTACATTAGGCTATTATCTGATAATATTGGTTGGGCTTATTTGCAAGCTATTTGTGGATAAACCAAACATCTGACTGAAAAATGTTTGAAATAAGATATGTAGATCAAATAATGTTCTACAACTTTGCCGCTGGAAGTTTCTTTCTACCCTAAAAATAAAAAAAGTTTACGCTTTACTACTTTTTCATGTCCCGATTAAAAAAAATCGAAGTATTTGTTATTGTATAAATTCCGAACATTTACTAAACTGGAAGATATTTATACTGTTAGTTGCAACATACCACGCAGATTACAAATATATAAAATTTGTTCTATTTAAATAATCCTAGTACTGTGCAGAAGCTTGTAATTGAAAGCGCGTCCAATACTAAAAATTGCTCGGCGGCCCTCTCTAATCGATGGATTTGACACAGACTGTATTTTTCTTTCAAAACGACAAAGACTGGTGTTGGAGGGAGAAGGGCATTACTGCTTCTGCGTAAACCACGCGCCATCCTAAATGGTACTACCTATACCTATTTCTGAAGATTCATTTGGCTTTATGACTTTTTTCAGCCACCTCGGAAGGTTTTTTATATAGTTTTAGTTTATAGAATTAGCAAATAGAATTAATTTAAAATAATCGTTTCGTGTTGTAAGTGCAAGGTATAAGTAAATTTTGTTTCACCTGTTTTAAGTATTGATAATACTAAATATTTATTCAGGATATAGTATTTATAAAAGAGGAGAAACACTACATATTATACTAAATATTTCTTCAGAATGTAGTATTTA
>JAGFPH010000086.1:767727-794407 GCA_018207615.1 Philaenus spumarius
TCTTCAGAATGTAGTATTTATAAATGAGAGGAAACAGTACATATTATTTTCACTTTTAGTATTTAGATTCTCTGAGTCCAGTTAACTTCATTCTTCAGTCTTAAATTTTACCAGAACAATCTAGACGCATACAAAATAAATATTATTTATAAATCACATATTATAAAAAAAAATTCTCAAATTTCAGAATCGCCCCATTTCGTAAAAAAATATTCAACTCTTTTAATACTTTTTAAAGGTACTTTTTAAACAAGACGATATCACCGTGAAAAACTTCTGATTCGACAGCTTGTGTGACAGCAAGCTAGAGCTAAGTCAGACCTCTCAGTTTGTGAATCATCATGGTCTCAATGATATAAAACAAATTTAACCAACTTGTTTAATTGTTTCCTGACTTCCCTAAATGTATTCATTGGTTTGTCACACCTGTAATTTTCTTTATATTTATTTTTGTATGCCTATATTTGTAAATGTAAAATTACATTTTTATTTAACTCTAACTGTTGTATTATAATCTGAAAGTTTTTATGTAATCAAATGAAAACCAACAAAATGTTGATGAATAACAAAATTGTGAAAAAATCTAAAAAACATTTACGCATTATGTCAACATGTTTGTATTATCTTCTTGGAAATATTTAAACTAAGAATTAATGTTCTAAACTTCTACGATCAGTAATCCTATTTCATTTCTGTTGGTTCTGAGAAAGCACTATTTTATTCTTTTACATAGAATTACGCTTTGTTATAAATATAAGTTTTGTAGGAAAATATAGATGGCATCGAAGGAAATAAAATTCCGCACTTTAATTATAAAGGAAATGTTTAAAGAGTAAATAAAATGGTCATAGAGTTTTTACATACAAATTTTAGTTTTTTATATATTGTACAAAGACAATCAACGGATGAAATTGAATTCTACCAGCAAATTTAGCAAAAAGATAGGTTCGATTGACTATATTAGGAAAAATACTTAATCAAATACCCTTAGAAAATTTTTATAATTTTAACTCCTAAAATAATTAATTTAACTCAAGTTTCAATATTTCAGTTTTGAGCTATTTACAATAAAATATTATACGAATAATCAAACACAATTTCTTACATAAAATTGTTTGTTATCACATTCGTTTCGATGACACAGCGTCATTATCAGTCACATCTACAGTTACACATTTGACTGTATATTACCTATAGTTTGTATTACGTTATATTTGAACTGATTTCTTTACAAGTCCAAGTTTGTTATCGAATCATTAAGTAGGTTATTGAGCTAACATATTAGCTTAGCTGTAATTAGGAACAAACAAAATTAAAGTATCAATAAAAATCAATCTTTTGGCGACTAAATTAATTCTATTAAAAAAATAAGTGTTTTGGAAATGCCTAGTGCATTTATTATTTAACGTCCACACAAAGTTCTTGCCATTATAAGAAGGACGTACGCTTTGCCTTGCAATTCCATATTCATCATACTTGCAAACATTTTTCATTCCTTGACACTTTGTCGCGAACACATCGTATGTCTTGATGGGAAAGAAGAAGCTTTTCAAAAACGAACTACATGTTCTATTCATACAAGATTGTACTCTTGACATATTAAATGTCTAAATGGACGAGATGTCTTATACGGCTTTCGGTTACATTAAAATATTTCTAAAATAAACGGTACCAGAAAACTGCCACATACTTCCTCCCAGTTGAAACTTTATACCTTCCAAGAGTAGCATAGGAGGTGGTTATTTAAAATTGCAAAAGTAGGACATACCATGGAAAATATTATATGAATGTAACACACATCCATATTATATTATTATTATATCCTAAATGCTACTACCTATACCGACGTCAAGTTTGCTTTCCGAAGAATGGCTTCAGAGTGCCGTCAGCTACCTGCTCATGCACAGGCCTTGAGCCTGACCTTCCCCTTACCGTTGATTCTCCCAGCCACATCATCGTTGTTCAGTCCGTCCTCAACTACCATTTAATTCGAGATAACTGTAAATTTTCATCCGCTGTTACTGACTTTTATACTTAGTATTTAGTATTATTTATTTAGTATTTTATTACAACATTTTCAGTAAGGTGACCTAAATATGGGTATATTTCGTCTTATTTGGTCTCCTAGATTTTCAACTGCAATAACGTGGGAGAGAGATTAAGAATTCTCAATATTACCCACCTCAAAGTAATAAAAGATGGTAACACAGGATAAATTTCGACAGCTAACTTGACCCACATTTTGCTATCCTCTGTATCTTTTTTGTTTTTCTTCTCTGCGACGTTTCTTCATTTCTAAAGCGAAAAGGTTAATAAGTCCTATATCTACCATAATTTGGATGGTAACCTCTGACACAGGTTTCTTGTAAAGTTAAACAACCTTCACGTCCGTAATTTATTAAATACAACATGAAGTTTAGTCTTGGTAATCCCTTCACGTCCGTAATTTATTAAATACAACATGAAGTTTAGTCTTGGTAATCCAATAACAATCATATTTCACTCGGTGTATAAATACCTATTCTCACGTTACGACTTAAAAAATACGAATTGGCAGGTTGCAATTCAACAAAATATTTACAGATCTTTCTTTAAGTTATAAACCTATCAAGTAATTTGTTTCTCCAAGGGCATCCTTTATTATGCAAGTAAACGCTTTATGGCATTCTTTGTGCCAAGCCTGTTTCTTAGTCATAATGTACGACTGATGGAAACATTCCCTGAAAACATATAATACCACTAGGGTATCAGTGAGCACTGCAAATAGGGAAACGCCATTGTGTAACAGAGTATTTCTTGATGCTTTGATGTTTACAATGTAATGAATACATCAATAGATATTTCTAGTTCTATCTATTTAAATCTATATAAATAAAAATATAAATGTTCGTTTGTTTAAAATCTCAAATCTCTGAAAGTTCTTTACCGATTACTTTGAAAGTTTTATACAATACATTGGAATACAAGCATGTTTTTATATACCTTTTTTTAAATCAGCATCTATTCAACTTAAAAACAACAAAAAAATATACTAAATATTTAACAAGAATGTGAACGCCATTAATTATTTTTATTGACTATGATAATAACAGTAATCAGCTGTTTGCTATAATATTTCCATTCTCAGCTGATTTTAAACTTTAAACAATTATTTGTATTTTTAACTTTTAAATTAGATTTTTGTGAACAACGACATCTGTTGACCTGAACACAACACACACTATACTAAATATTTACATCAACGGGAGCGCCATTTACCAAATAATAATTAAATAAAGTTATTATACAAATTATATCTGCTAGGATCCATGAAATAAGTTTTAGTGCTATTTTCTGCCAATCCTAAAGTAACATTTTCACTTAAGTTTGTCGACGCGTTTCGGAGTTCCTCCATTATCGAGACCTATTTGAGTACTGAAATACTTATAATTAAATATGTTTAGTGTTGGTACAGTACCAGATATTTGCCCTATTAACAGCTGATTTCAAACTCTGAAACAATTATTTGTTCTTCTAACTTTTATATGATTTTTTTTGTAAAGAGCGCCATCTATTGGGCGTGAAAACAATACAAACTAAACTAAATATTGTACGGCATTAGAAACGTCATAATAAATCATTATTAAATATGTTTAGTGTTGGTACAGCAATCAGCTGTTTGCTCTAATATTTGCATTAACAGCTGATTTTCAAATTTGAAACAACTTTTTGTATTTATAACTTTTAGGTTAGTTTTTTTCGTGTAGACCTAAGCTTTGCAGGGATTTTTAACCTTTATTATAACTGCTGTTATAAAATATACGAAATAATTTGATTTGGACATTTTACATTATAAACCTTTTTGAGGTTATTATTCATCCTACGCCTTTATTACAAAGAAAACATAAAATATGTGTTTAGAAGGTTCCAACGGGGTTGGCGTGCGAAAAACTCAGAGGTTTCCCCTAGTAAGTTTATAATTTTTAAAACAACGATAAGTGTCTGAAAAACATGGAAACTATAACTTACATCAATGGTTCCAGCATGTTTACAGATTTATACAACTTTATACAAACGCCAAGAGTTATAAAGGTTACATTGTGTTAATTAAGATTCTAGCTTTATTCTTTCTTAGATGTTTGGTTGTTAATTTGTTAACCCTTAAAGCGCTAAGATAAAATATGGGCTACCGCTAATTTAGAGTTAAAAAATATATATTTCTTTTCTCAATGTTCTTTTTGAATTTGGATTCTTAGGATTAAGAAATACACACGAAAAATACTCAAATAATTTTAAAATTGAATAAAAAAAAAATAAGAAACTAAAAAAAAACTAAGAATTGAACTAAACAAATGTTTTTAAGAATTAAAAAATGTTTAACTAAATTTAGCAGAATTTACAATTATTCAAAAACTAAATACATAAAAGCAATACTTATTGTTGTCTCAAAAAACATCACTATTTTGGAAGTTTGTGAACTGTGGAATCATCGAAGCATGTGTTTATGTATTTGCATTTAAAGGTGCTAGCCGCCCGTTAAGGGTTTTAAAAGTTTAGTTTTCAACTAGAGTTTGTACTTTGTACTACAAATAAAATTGTTTTGTTGCACGCAGGAGTCTCCAATAATATTAAAATAAATTTTACGTCATATAGTATACGATGTACACCATTAAAAGAAGTCCAGTTGTGTCCACATTTTTTATATTTATTGTACAATTTTCGTTTTGAGAAAACTCAATGAACATAAACATGCTAATGACAGAATAGATGAACGTCAAACCAAAGAACGAACAATATTTTTGAACTCAAATATTAATGGGTTACCAAGGTAAATTTTTAAAATGTTACTTGAAATGTACAATTTAATTTTAAACCGTACCTCGTAGGTCTTTTACATTATGTTTTATCCTAAACTTATACAGAATTGGGCAATATTCATCAGAACTAGGTTTACATCAGCGTCTGTTTAAAACTAGATTTCTTATATAAAAATTTTGTCACGGGATTACTTATAAATCGTAAATTTGACTACTAAAAATATTTATTTTTTTTACTGTACTAAAATAATTTCGTATTTATTTTTAAAAAAATTGTAATTGTATCCTAACATATTTTAGTTCTATATTTAAAAAAAAGAGTTATACATCAAACTATTCAATTTAAAAAAAATAAAAAAGCAGACTAGTTTTTATTTAAAGATAAAAACAAGAAATTTGGAAAAAAATTTAAAATCGTATACAAATTTGTATATATTTTTTAAACACATACTTATGGTAAATACTTGAGTTGTACTAAATTTTTTTGGTAAAATTCAAAAGTTTTTCTATATGGGTTTGGTGGAGTAATTAACAAGCTACACTGTCACTTATGTATCGTCAAATTGAATACGCGAGCTCAAGAGAACAAGGATGCGTACTACTCGTAACATGGAAACCGTGCAACTGACATCTGTGGTTGGAGGGGGGAAGTACTGTGATGAGGGTTAAGAATACGCTCCTATTTTCTCAGGTACATTTTGCAAATTGCGATTTTGCAAATGGTGCATCGTAATTTTGACTACACATAAGTAATCTTTTGTTACAATAGAAAGACACAGGAAAATATTTTTGAGCCGAGCTATATAATGGACGTTATTAGCGAATTTCCATAGGAAAAATTAACTATTGCAGTGTCCCTTATGGTAAGACCCAAGGTCGGGAGTAGAAAATGAGCACCGATCATGGTCCCCAGAACACGTTTTGGGGTGTCATTAAAAATCATATATATATATGTATATATTTATGTATGTGTGTGCACTCTTACGGACGCATTTTACGTACGATTTGGTTTAAATTTGGTACACATGTTGTTTGTCTATGTCGCTGTACGAGAATTAAATTTGTCTAAAAGATTTCTAAACATATAAATGTAGGATGTTGCTCTGCACATTTTGGTTCCCTCAAAATCGATCAAAACGTAAACTACCATAAAAGTACCCGGTTCGAAGCCAAGTGCAAACTCGCGAGGCCACTAGGCGCAAACATATTCTACTAATACATTGCGTACTCACAGACAGCTGTTCAACGATTTCGTGAATAGACCTATTTCCCAAATTGTTGGTTGAAACCCTACAACATAGGCCTATAAACTTAATTTTGGAAATTTGCTCAACTCACGTCAGAGGTCCAGCTGCGTGGTCGAATTATTTTAAAATCAGCATTTACTCAAAAAACGCACATCATGGGTGAAAGTTTTCAAAAAAATATTACGTTAAGTCGACGAAAATTGTAAACAATAACAAAGGCTTTTTTTTCCATTTCGGTGCTATTAACTCGATTTACAAGCCGTTCATTGCTGATAGGGTTTACATTTAGAACAGTTTAAGAGTGGGAAAGCAACACTTTTATTAATTTTAATAAAAGTGGTAATTAGTGTTAAATTACCAGTGCGTTTTCATCTTCTTCAATTTAACCCTCCATCTGGCAGTTAGAAATTTCTATACTGTGGCAGGCACGTTTTTACTACTCGAACACATTATCATTTAAACACCTCTATAATCTAATCCATTTTAGTAAAGTATATACTATTACACATTTCCGCGTTCAGAAAAGTACATAGAATATTTCTGTGTCGGCCTACTTAATTTTTTTTAACAATTACCACACAAAAATTAATTGCGTCACAAACAGAAAAAAAACTATTTTGGCAAATGGAAATGTCAAAACTTGGATCTTTGGAGGAATGCCAAAAAAATCGTATAACAAATCCAAGATAGAAAAAATAAGTTTCTAAAATAAAAAATAAAAAATACGTTTATGGGAGACAAAATAGAATTTGCAAAAAATTGCCTTCAAGTATTAAAACATTTATTACGATATCAATATTCAAAATTAGTATTTCTAAATTATATTATATTATAGAAGATAATATATCCTACAAAAAATTACTTTAAGTGTAAATTTGTGTATCTTATTTATATATATTGCCTTCTATAAACTAGAAACTAAATATGTTTGCAAAAAGGCATCATAAAGAGGTCCAATCTTGTTATAAATATACAAAAATGTAACATACAAATTATTTAGCTAGTAGGAAAAAATTTCTCTTCTAGAAATTAAAATATGGTAAGGAGGCGTATTCTACATTTTAGCTAAGATCACAAAAAATATTTACAAAAAGAAATAAAATTAAGCCTAATTGTGTACTAAATATACAAAAAAATAGAGTACTCAAATTATTTAGTAAGAAGGCAAAAAATGTCTTCTAGAAACTACAATATGGTCCCGGAGCTAATTGCAAACTTTAGCCAGTTAGCCTAGAACAGGAAAATATGTTTCCAAAGAAGCTGACCATTTATCCTAGAACAGGAAAACGAGGCCTAACTTAATATAAAATATAATACACATACTATTTGATAAGCAGGCTATTACAGTGTAGACAAATTTACAGTTTCAGTCTGAAAAACTGGAAAAAGAGTGGGCTAACTTTGATAAATTGTCTGATTAAAATAGATATTCTAAGTCGGAAAAAAGCGGTGAAAACTAAATATTCGTAAACTTCACGGCCTTCTGTATCAACTAAGAACTGTCCGATTCTTATCGATACTATTATCTGTAGGTAAAGATAATTTCAATACGAATCGATGGGTATGTAATACTTACTTGGCTTATAATACTACTAAATAGATAATAGCTAAAAAGTAATCGACACCTACAGGTACTCTTCATCAGTATGGAAACTGCTTGTGTATGGTATTACATAAAAATCTGTAACTATTTGTTGATTAAAGGCAGTGACAATCAGAACAAATATTTTCAAAGAAAAAGGTTTGACCTATGCAGTGGAGTAATCAAAATTATTCCAAAACGCAATTTACCCATCAAAAAAACAATTGGGAAAACGAGAATTTTGTTCGTGTTCTATCGTATCAGACGAACTCAAAGACATTCCAACATTTCTTGCGTGACTTTGTATATTTTTTACGTGTTTATTATGTGTCACAATTTAATAAACTATATACTAAATTAATCTTTAGAATGTTCTGCGTACAATGATATATAATATAAGTTGTTTACATATTAATTTAGATGCGAAAACTTTCATTTAAAACATGTTTGTTAAAAGAGTACCCCGAGGTACTCTTTGACGGGGGGTGACGCTTTAAAAGAATGCCCCATTTACTCTGTGCCAGATAGAGGGTCAATTGTTCCCTAAAATGATCTGAATTCAGAAAATTGTATCACAGTAATTATACACGTACTAGCTTTAAGTGAAGTTAAAAGCCATTATTAGGTTTTTGAAAATATAACAATATTTATTTCGAGAAAGACAATGATTTTTCTTTAACAAAAAATTACTCTAGCGTATTAAATTAATAAGGGCAAAGTACAAGCAGAGTTGGCGACATCTGTCTAGCAGAGGAGGGTTGACAAATTGATTAAATTACCTGTCAAAGTACGCGACACTTGAGAAACAAACTTGCTATCGCACGTAGTGTTAACGGCAGGATTACTTTAGCGTTAATGCTGGCAATGATTATCTTTTAGAATTTAGTTTCAAGAAAGACATAAACAAATATTAAGGTACAGTGAAACTCATTTATTGCAGATAATGTTCGTGTCAACATTGTTTGTTTAAATAAGTAAATGTAATGTTTTACGTTTTGAAAAATTTAACGAACGTCCTTATTTGTATTAAGGATATATTATTCACACAAGTAATAATAGCTTATACAAATATTTCGGATATTCTTGTTTAGAGATAAAGCAAGTTAGTATAGTTTTTTTGTTTGCTATTGTAATAAACAGCCTTTACAAATAACCTGGAATACGCATAATATCAATAGAACTTCGAAATTGGTTGGTTGTTAAAGTATATTTGAAGGTCATTTGTTGTACTTTTTTTTAAATTTTTGGCTTTCTTCATCCCGATTTATTTGTGAAGCTACTTTTAATAGTTTTAAGTAGTTGAGTGGTTTTTTTATTATAAATTAATGTTTATGTAGTCACGTGGTTCATAATCTGATGAAAAAGGGACAAGTGTAAAACTAATTTCCGTAAATAAGACTAAATGTTGTAAACTTACTAAGTAATAAACACATTACTTGATGGTCATGGGTTGTGCTTTTATTTTTTATTTTTTGCTATCCATTCCTCTATTGTGAAACTATCCTTGAGTTATTTTTGTCATACTTTCATTGCAGTAACGTGGTTCAACATTTGATTAAAGATGTTATTAAGAGACCAAATTTTTTAAAAATTCAAAAAATATGAAACATTTTAATTTTTCATATTTTATTAATCTAGGATTTTCCTGAAAAGTTTCATGCAACAATTATTAAAATCCGATGTTGGGAACTATTTTTATCTAATTTTGAAAAATTAATGTACCTATTTAATTTTTTAATTTAAATTTGTGAAAAACTTACTTAAGTTGAAAAAACATGGTTTTTTGATAAAACAGATTGCAAATTGTATTTAAGTGGAGTCAGGTGACAAAAATTGGCATAAATAAACTATTACTGTTTTATTTTTTTTAATCTGCCATTATTTTACAGGTTAGTGAACTTATATAATATATGCATGGTCTTTATCTTTGATTTCCCGAAATTTAACTTTTTTCCACATATGTACCTTTTTCTCAGGAACCACTTATCAGATTAAGATTAAATAAATTAAAGTTATACTTTACACAAGTAGACACAATTTAAGCACAAGATATTAAAAAATATATGTAATTTTGGTAAACAAAAATATTTATTTTGTTAAAAGTTACGATTAAAAAATGTTTTTAAAAATATTAAAATACATTTTTAATTTTTTTGCACTATTAATGTTAATAAACGTCCATATAATATTGTCCAAAAGTTTAATCATGATAGGTCTAAAGGTTCCTGTGAAAAAGGTACAGAAAATTTCACAAATTAACATTGAAAAGATAGGCTGTACCGAACCCCCTTAAATAAGTGAAAATGTTGTAAACTTAATCTAATTGTAATTTATAAACATCCCATCGTGATTGTTGTTAGATTAGTTAAACACAGAACTAGCAAATTAATTTTTTTACATCTCATAAATAAAATATTTTTCCGTATTTTTATAAATAAGATATTGGCAATATCTAAAATAACAAATACATTATTTTCTTTGGTTATTCATGTTTTAATATAATAAAAACCACAAAAAAAGCAATATTGTATTGAACATTATAAAAAATCAAATAGGCCTACTAGAAAATTATTTTAAACAATAAAAATACTGCAATAAAAATACTTTAATTATTAAAAAACAAAAATAGGAATAATAATAAATTGAAAATTAATTAAAAATAAACAGCAAACTTGAATTTACATATTAGCATACAAATGCTTGATTTACGAAATCTATATATATATATAAGGCAAATACCACCCACTGACTCATCAAGATTTCTCAAAAACTACTCAACGGATTGGAATTAAATTTGGTATATAGCTTCCTCTAAGTGCTCGCTAAGAAAGGTATTAAAAAAATTTGAAATTTCAGTCGGTGGGTTTGGGGGGGTCAAACTTACTAAAAATTCCACCAAACGGATTGGAATTAAATTTGGTATGTAGCTTCCTCTAGGGCCCAAGGTGCTCGCTAAGAAAGGTTTTCAAAAAAATTGAAATTATAGTTGAGGTTTGTGGGGGGGGGGGGGGGATAAAGTTACTAAAAATCCCTATAATAAATACATAGTGTAATATATTTACTGATATGTATATTTTCTGTTAATATACATTTAACTTTGATTTGTCTACCCGTGCAAAGCCGGATCGGGCAGCTAATAATCTATATATATAGACCTATATAATCCAAATACCACTCACTGACACGAAATCTCAAAAACCACCTAACGGATTGGAATGAAATTTGGTATGTAGCTTCCTCTAGGACCGTAGGTGCTTAGAAAGGTTTTCAAAATTTTGAACTTTTGGGGGTGGTTTGGAGAGGTCAAAGTTACTAAAAATCCCCAAAAGAAATACATAGTATAATATATTTATTGATTTATTTATTTTTGTTAATATATATTTAACATTGATTGGTCTATCCGTGCAAAGCCGGATCGGGCAGCTAATAATAATCTATATATATATAATCCAAATACCACTCACTGACTCACTCATCACGAAATCTCAAAAACCACCTAACGGATTGGAATGAAATTCGGTATGTAGCTTCCTCTAGGACCGTAGGTGCTTAGAAAGGTATTCAAAATTTCTAACTTTTGGGTGTGGTTTGGAGAGGTCAAAGTTACTAAAAATCCCCAAAAGAAATACATAGTATAATATATTTATTGATATATTTTTTTGTTTGTTAATATACATTTAACATTGATTGGTCTAACCGTGCAAAGTCGGATCGGGCCAGCTAGTTATAGATATGTTTTAACATACACACGCACACCCCCACACACACCTCTAAAAGTATGAACATCATCACACACCCACCCTCAGATGCACATTCATACATTTCATATTACAGGCTTCACAAAACTAATTGAAGTAGTATTAATTCCAAATAAACTAAAAGCTATAACATATTGATAAAATAACATTTATTTATTTGAATCCTATTGAAAGTTTAGTTCATACTAAACACGATATCAAACAAAGTCTAAACAAAACATAGTTCAAACAAATTAAAAAAACAACACAAACGACTTTATTATTGGGACAAGGCGGGTTTTTCAAATCTCTTTATCAGCCATTTAATTTGGTTACCTGTTGTGTTCCAGACAGCGTCAGTTTTGTTATTTCGTACACATATGCTAAACGCTTACCTTTTATTCACGGCGTAAATTTTGTTCTCACGCTTAATAATTTCAGAGATTTTATAAACAAACTAACAACATAGGAGAAGACAAAGTTTAATTTTTTGTTTTATATTCACCGTGTTTACACACGGTTCAGTAAAACCTCCATATTCATTACACTAATTGGAGCCCATATCCACTTGTTGATTCTAAAAGCTGTGTGGGGGTTGTGTGGGAATAGGGAATAGAAAAACTTAATTAAACGATCCAACAAGAATTTGCATCGGTGTGGCGAACACAGCAAGACTAACATGTTTCATTAAATGTTTTAAAAATACAACATTTTAGAGTGTTATAGCTTTAGAATGTTTTGCTTCAGATTATAAATCAACTTTTATCATAATCCGTAAGTATAAATTAAAAATGTTAATAAAATAAAATTCTATATTTACACGGCATGTTTACAAAAACTTTATCTTCCAATAGTTTTTGTCTTACATAACGCGTTAAAAAAATACCCAAGTAGCTACGTAACATATTCACTTGTGAACTTTGAATCCTGATTGCGGGTTTTATTCGAGGATTGCATGTCTTCCCCAGCTTACAACTCTCTGCACACAATACAAGCACGCCTCTTGAATCTGGTAATGACATCTCACATGCTGCCTTCGTATGCTATACTTTACCTCTGTATATCAAATAAAACATTGTAATGACGTGGCACTTTTTGCTTTCTAAGGGAGTTGGTTTAAAGTGGGGTGTAGACAGCTTCAGAAATACTATTTTGTGGGTAGTATTATAAAGTACTAATGGATACCTCTTGTTGACATACAAGTGTTTCAATAATCAAGTCTTTATTATTAATGTAAATATAAATACAACAATCTAATTATTAAGTTAATGTTTAATGAGTTATATTAAAGATTGGAAATAATTAGCATAATTAGGAATAATAATACAAATAAACGGTACCAGAAACTGGCACATGCTTTCTCACAAACATATTTAAATTATTAACACGCAAATGTGAGCTTGACACCGAACACTATGAGAAGCGGCCGACGCACAGTGCATTGCACGCCAACCCCCGTATCGGGAGTTTTTTCCATACATCGTGCATTGCGTGCTTCGCACGCCAACCACTGTATGTAACCCCAACTGTGATTTCATAATTGTATTAAAGTAGGAGAAGAGATAGTCACATTAAAGTAGGAGAGTAACTAATACATATTATTATTATTATTACCTAAACAGAAAACTATTCGATCGATTTCGAACAATTTTGCACCAGACATGACAATTAGGCGTGTATAGATTAACGAAAAAAGGTTTTGAACAATTTTGAAAAACAATTTTTTTTTTTTCCAAATAACCCCAAAAATCAGTTATTATTATTATTATTACTAGCTAAACGAGAATTTTTTGAAAAGACGCGGTTTTTTTGCATATTGTAGGGTACATTAATCGCTACAAATAAGCCAAATTTTATCAAAATCGTTATAGCAGTTTTTTTTTTTATAAAAAAATAATAACTTATTTTTTGGGGATTTTTTGGCCAAAAAGGGGATTGTTTTTCAAAAAATTACAAAACATTTTTTCGTTCATCCATACAGGCCTAATTAATATGTTTGGTGCAAATTTGTTCGAAATCGATCGAATACTTTTACCTCTAGCTTTGTATACATACAGACATACAGACATACATACATAGAGACATACAGACAGACATTTTGTAAGAAAGCATATTTTTGGACTCATATCAAAAACGGATATATCAACAAAAATCTCGACATCTATTTTTTTTTGCGATCACTAGACTTTCTCTATACTATAGTATAGTGAGAAAGTAAAATATCTAACTTGAAAATTATAAATACAAGTCGTTTTATACTCAGACATATACTGTAATGAGAATGTTACTAAGAAATAAATAAACCTACAGGTGGAAACGCAAACAGCTGATTGGTGTACCAGCATTGAAGTCTACAATCAGGTGGTTTGTGTATTTTAAATAAAGAAATAAGAGTATTTATATTTATCATGTATTTAGGCTTAGGCTTACTATCATATTGTTAGCGAATATCCGTGATGCAGTGACGCTTATTCTGAGTCATAAGGTCGAGAGTGGAAAATGTGCACCAATCATGGACCCAAGAACAAGTTTTTGTATGAAACTAAAAATGCTATATAAAGTATATCCTATGACGGCTGTATTTTACGTCCGATATGGTCCAAATTTGGTGCACACGTTGGTTTTCCAAGTCAGACGAGTTTGTTAGCAGATAAAATCCAACAACCACTTTTTTTTGACAGGAAGTACATTTTTTTTGATATTTTCCCTATAATAGTGAAACTATGTTGAACGTTTTTTGAGTTTTATCTAAATGATTTTTTTTTTATACAAGAAATTATCCTGTACGTTTTGGTTTTTTATACTACTTTATAGCCCGTCCGGTCATAAAAAATCAATCAAAACGTAAAATAGCATAAACGTACCTGTTTAAAATCCACGTGTGTGATCTTACCGTGGATCAGCTTCTGATTCGATGGCGACTGTGGGGATGCCAGTTTGTCTGCTGGGAGCGAATCGAACCATCCGAGGCCTTAACGATGAACGAGGTCGAGGCTGAGAGCGAAACGAAGCAGCGCGGGAGAAGGAATTTCGGCTGAGGTGCAAACAAAATCTACTAATACATATTGTTTCGTAAACACAGACTGCTATTTAAAGTCTTTGTGAGTACACCAATTTCCCAAATAATTGGTCGAAACTGTAAAATCTCTCTTCGCTCACAGCGGAAAAGTTTGCATAGCGGCCGTGTGAGCCTTGGATCTGAATCTTCCCCCAAGGTTAAATTCCACACGCGAATTTGAGGACGGTACTTTTATGGTATTTTACGTAGATTTTTGGTTTATGTAGAAGTTCTATAAGGTCATAAAAAAAAAAAAAAAAAATGTACGGAAGAAACTGTTATATTTATTTGTTTACATAATTTAATACGAACGAATTCACTTCAGTTAAAACATGCTTCCGTTTAATTTTTTTGGCTATCAGTCTCGTACGAGCGACTTAATAAACCAACGTGTTTTTAAATTTTGACAAAATCCGACGAAAAAATTTGGCCGCTATAGTAAGAACACATGAATACATATAACATTTTGTAAATACAACCATGTACCTAAGTCACAGTTCAGTTTTATTTTACATCAGCTGCAAAAATTCCCTTATGTTTGTATAAAAGTAGGCCATCATTACATCAGTAAATGCCTCTAGGGAATCATCACCGCTAAAAGGGAAACATTGTGCCGGGCAGAGGTATAAAAAGCTTACGCGTAGCGTGATCAACGATGTTATGCTTTGATGTCTGTAAAGTGATGAATACATCTATATATATTTCTGGGTCTATAATGACTTGTGTTATAAAAAAATATTATACAACAAGTGTACGTTTTAAAATGAGTTTTAAATGTTCACTAAACAATTTATCTTGTGATCAAATCCAAGGAACGGAATTAAACTAACGACAGGAATTATATAGTAAGGTTTAAGGTTTGTAAATTTTGCAAACGTCGAAAGATCTAAACAAAATTTTAACCGAAATAATAATGGTTAATATGGTAAATTTGTTTCTGAAAATATAATATTTAATTCGTAAGACGTACAAGTACGTTATCAGCGAATTTCCATATTAAGGATAAGCTTTTGCGGTGACTCTTATGGTGAGATCAAAGGTTGGGAGTTGTCAATGAGCACAGAATGAAACTTTTTTGCGATTTTATATAAAGAAATATATATTGGAGATTATTTTGAAATTTTTTTTCTTCACGATCTTACAGTCTAATTTTCCCAAAATATATCAAAACGTAAATACCATAAATTACCCAGTTGAAATTCACTTTAATTTCTGATACAATTTCACAAGCTTAGTTTTCCCACTGCACGTGAACCGGTGCTTGAGGATGAAGTACGAAGCAATTCTACCAATATTTTTCGTACACGCTGACAGCTTCTCAGCACCTACGTGAGTAGACCAAATTTCCAAAATAGTTGGTTGAACCCTAAAACATAATAAAAATAATTTAGGAAATTCACTTATATCATATAAGTGGTTCAGCTGTCTGATCGAATTATTTTTAATATTACATGCCTATTGTTTTATCCTGAACGTTGTGGAAATTGTCTGGAACATAATTGAATCAGTCTTTTAAGAAAGGGATCATGACGTCAGGGTAATTTTTTCAGGATTAGGAAAAAACTAATAATTTTTTAAAAATTAAGTTTGAATCTGTATAATTTGTATCCGTGAGAGAGGTTTATAATAATAACTTTTGTACGCCTTTCTTTCGCTTTTTTTTTGTGAATGTTCACATTGAGACTCCATTTTCACTAACTAAAGGTTCTTATGTAATGAACTCATTTTTAGAAAAAAAATTGAGATGAGCCCTTTCTTAAATGACTAATTCAATTTTTATTTCGGCTTCGACAAAAGGACTCGGTGAATTTTGTGTTCCGTACAATTTAGCTTGGGCAATCTGCAGGGAGTACTATATAAATACGAAAAACGTAATTTTTCGAGGCGCAAAATGTGGAAAAATATTGAAAAAGTATTACCTTACAGACATTATATCGAGATCAGAATTAAAATCAGTCTATGCTGTGCCCTTGTACATAATATAATTTTAGGTTATAAATTTGCAATACTGGGAAATTCTTGAGAGCAATGTATAAATAAAAAGTGGGTTTTAAATTCAAAAGTAAGCAGTTAGAAACTTACAATGAGAAGCGCTAATGCTTTCCATACATCATGTACAGTGCCATTACACAATATTTTTGTTTTTTTTAAATATTTCATATGCTGTGGTAAATAGACTAATAGATTTCAATTCCATTTATATTCTTACTTTATTCGGAATAGAAATAACAAATTGTTCGAATAAACCTGCATAAACTGGTGTTGAACTTGGCTGGAATGTGTTGCTGTTGTTGGGTATGGACAGTGGATGGAACGTACGGTTGCCTCCTATGAGCGCCCTGTCCTACGAGCGCCATGTTCATCTAGCACCCACTCTCGGGTTGACGAGGGTCAGAGAGGGGTTGATAGGTCTAGGAGCTTTCCAACGAGCGCCGCATTTCTGTGTCACCCCCTTCGACCACCTGCACTTGTTAGTATTTACTGATCGATGAATTGACACGATCAGTGACATCGAAAAACATTCCTTAAATATGACCCATATGCTTGTATTTAAAACCTTTCTTATAGATAATCGCAACGATATATCTTATATATAAAATTCTCGTGTCACAATGTTTGTTCCCGTACTCCTCCAAAACGGCTTGACCGATTCTCATGAAATTTTGTGAGTATATTGAGTAGGTCTGAGAATCGGCTAACATCTATTTTTCATACCCCTTAGTGATAAGGGCTACGACCCAGTGGCCCTCAAAGTTTCAATGTTAATCTTATGGGAGGTCAATCTTATTAGTATCAGGTTGATTTGTCTATCCGTGCAAAGCCGGGTCGGGCCAGAAGTGGTACATTCATTTCTTACAATATCACAAACTCCTAAGGGGTGGAGGGGGGTGGGGGGAGAATAAATTGTAATAACTTAAAAATAATGTTTGCCTTTTGTTATTTATATATTCCCTCATCGTTCACAGCGCTCCATGTCTATTTCACACATATACCACATTCTTAAACACTTACAATAATTAAGCTATTTTTTGTCTACACTAGAAATTACTTGAAAATTATTTATATGGCAAAACAACGTTTGCCGGGTCAGCTAGTAGTTTATAATATTACAGTAACGTTATTTCAATAGCCGTTGTCGGATTTGTAAAACTAGAACTAAAAAGATGATAAAAATATAACAAATTATTTCCAAAAATATTCTTAAACAAAATACCTCCCAAATCTTTTACTTGGCATTTTACCAGGTGCTATTTACTGAATCACTGCTTCTAGTAAGTTGTAGATACCTAAATATGAAACACCTCAATTCTGTCCTAAATTAAACGGTAATTTTTGTGAGCAGTGCCATACGTGTTATAAGCACGTGTATAAACAATTTAATATGCCAGTATTAGGTCATGTCCCTCAAAAGGGTCGCCGGAATACTACCCCCCGGAAAACTACCCCCCCAAGCAGGTTCCTACGTCATTTTGACGTCAGAGATCAGGGAGGGCAGTTTTCCAGTCAGGCACACTCAAGTTTCGATATAATTAGAATAAAAAAAAAACTAGAGGACTAACCTAAACTGTTTAGTCACAGTATAGTGCCGATAACAGTATAATTGTAGGAACCTGCTTGGGGGGTAGTTTTCCGGGGGGTAGTATTCCGGCGACCCGCTTTTGCTAGAGGGGTAGTATTCCAGTCGCGGACACGGCTCCCATATTGGTTAGTTGGCAGATTTCGTGACGTCACGTTTCACCTGGGGGGTAGTTTTCCGGGGGGTAGTATTCCGCATCCCCCCTCAAAAGCGGATTTAATATTTCTAAATATGACTTGAATAGTTTAAAGAAAATGTCAACTTTAATACCTCTTAAATATTCTATTAGTGGAAGAAAAGTGCGAAAAGGTTCATTGTTAGCGCCAGCCAGGATTGCGTGCCCTCTTATAATCAAAGGCACCTCTAAATCAAAGTGGGCCTGTCACGAACATCGCACATGGTATAGCATGCTTATATTACGTTTAATTTAGGGTTTTATAACATTTGTAGCTGATCTGAGGGGATTCATATTTAGGTCAGAAGTAAATACTACAAGAAGTACAGGTGGTCGAAGGGAGTGACACAGAAATGCGGCGCTAGTTGGAAAGCTACTAGACCTGTCAACCCCTCTCTGACCCTCGTCAACCCGAGAGTGGGCGCTAGATGGACATGGCGCTCGTTGGACAGGGCGCTCGTAGGAGGACACCGAACGTACAGTAGGAAATATAAGTGAAGAAGCGACTGGCTGTATGCGCAGAAGCAGGGACTGCCAATGCGCATGCGCTAACATCGTGGAGGTCAGCTTAGCGAGTCAGTCGGTGACAGAGGTTAGTCGTGTTTTCTAGTGCACTGCCTTTTCTAATAACATTGTAGTGTTTTATTATTTCTGGACTATAATCAACTTAATGAAATTGTTATAAATATTGTATATATTGTTATGAATATTGCATGTATTGTTATAAATATTGTATAAATTATTTATAAATATTGTACATAACTTTCAAAAACATAGCCGTAAAAACAGACTGGGTAGTAGTGTTCTCAGCAGTCAAATCATCCACCCCGCCATAACAACCTCCTCCCTTCCACACTTACATCCCTACCTGCGCGGCCCGCTTCTTCACATATATTTCCATCTGTAATTAGTTAATTATGGCTTTTCCTGACATTTATATAAAATATCATATATCTTGTTAATAGTGTCTGTAATTTTAAAATGAATTAGTTCTGTTATATAATTTTTAAATACTTGTAATGAGTGTTTTTATGCAAAACCAGCTGATACGCTGATTATGCTTCGCTCGCATACGTGATTAAATAAATAAAAGGACTATCGGGTGAATATTGTACCTTACCTTTAAACCCAATTGAGAAAATATTTTACATCCGAGTTTCACGACCCTATAACGCACAGTGAGTTTCGCAGAAATGTATCCCTTTTAGGCCCACGTAAATCATTAGCTATGCACCAACAGACGCAGTAAACCCCGTTTCCGCCCGTTTGTTATTCATACCTCCCGAACGAACATAAACATTGGGTTTGAGGACTATTTACTATCTATAAGTACATTTTACAATATTTAATAATGTTTTGATATATATAATGGAATGGTTCCAGCATAAATAGTTAATTAAAACACAAACGATCTTGCCAAAGTGTTAAGCTTTTGATCCAAATCAACTCCTATAAAATCGAGTGTACGTCCTTGAGTAACATATAATATAAACATCAACTGGTATTTGCGTACTTGTAGTA
Source organism: Philaenus spumarius (assembly GCA_018207615.1). Lineage (NCBI taxonomy): Eukaryota > Metazoa > Arthropoda > Insecta > Hemiptera > Aphrophoridae > Philaenus > Philaenus spumarius. Next base: position 787,421 of record JAGFPH010000086.1, read on the forward strand.
AATAATATTAAACTACAATGTCTTTCGTTATTTTTACAAAATCCTTGTTCTTTAGTTACATTTTTTGTACAATGTTCAATTATTAGTACAATTGATTATTTATTCACTCTCTAGTTTTATGTTTAAAGTTATCGTTCCTAAAATTAAAAATATACTAGGACTAATTTGTTTATGTAAAATATTTTTGTTTGGCCGTTAATATAAGTCTTAGAGTTGGCGACATCTGTCTAGCAGAGGAGGGTTGCAAACTGATTAAATTACCTGTCACAGTACACGACATTTAAGCACCAAGCTTGTTATGCACTTTAAGCATTAACGACCTTAATACTTGAAGTGTAATGGCAGTAATGATATTATTTATGCATCCAAGATGAAGAGAGGCGAAATTTACAAAAATTGTAAATAAAATAGTTTAGAACTCTTTGTGACAAGTGCCTTATATAATAATCAGTAATCATAGTATGGGAAATGTTTATTGATAATGGTCGTGCTAAATAATGGCTTGCACACAAACACTAGCTGATGTCACAGTTTATAGTAAAGGGGGTTTGTTACATTGAAGATAAATGATCAAGCCTAAGCAGATTCTAGACCATACAAGGTGGTCTCATTAGCTTTTGCCTTCTGTTTAGTTTTAACCCTATTTAGTTTTATTTTTTCTGCTTTTTCAACACCATTGGTGGAATAGGTCTGTGAGACCGATTTGCATGTTTTTTAAAAATAATTCTGTAATTATCACTAAACTTTAATAAAATGACATATATCGTATAAATATGGTTCTTCTCCTACATTTTCATATAAGCTATATGACGGAGATACATTGACAATTATGATTTAAAATTCAAAAACTTTTACTTTACAAATTTCAAAACTAATGCTACTACTTATTTTTTTATGTGGAAAAAGAGAAAGCTTGGCAAAAAAAAATAGTTATGAAGACAAGAGTCAAATCTGTAACCCAAATAACAAAATACAAAATGTATACAATTGTTTCGCATTAACACTTTTCAAAAATTCTTAAAATTTGTGTGTGGTGCCTTCGGTGTAGTAGTCCGATTTGTTTAATTTACCATAGACAACATAATCTGAAAATCAAGAGCAGACAGCATAAGGCAGACTGAAAATAAATAAGAAGGTACTGAATTACTCAGCCATCCATCTCTAGCGAGCAATGAGTGAATTGGGCTCTCAGACCGATGACACTACTGTAGGGTTAAGTTCGGTCCATAATAGGAATCGATTGTTTTGCTTCAATAAACGCTTGAAGCTAACCAACCGTTTCGTCCCCTTGTTGAAGAACCACAAGCTATGATGCATCCTATGAGGAGACAAACCATCATCCGGGAACAAATAGCAAGGTGCCCGTCACAGGTTTAACTCAATTATTGGTTAATCAATCAGCTGAGATTTGGAAAAAATTATTCTCAAGTGATATGCTGGAAAGAAGGACTACTTACATTTGGATTACTTGTGTATAACGGGTGAAATCAATGAATAATAGTTCAATAACGCAGCTAAACCGCTGACGTGAGTTGAGCAAATTTCCAATATTAAGTTTACATGTTTTAGGGTTTCAACCAACTATATGGCAAATTGTCTACGGAATATAAAAGTAGATCAGTTGTCTCGTTCGACCGCCCGCCGTAGTAGACGTCTACCGGACAATTTATATGTCTTATGTGTCTTGAGTTGTATGTTGTTGTGTTTTTGTAATGTGAACTGTTAATTTATTTATTGAATAATCTGATGATGAAACATAGGTTTTGAAACGCGGCATTATAAAAAACGCAGACGAAGTCACAAGACGGAAACAATAAGGTAAAAATATAAAAGTAGAATTGGTTTGCACCTTGGCCAACTCCGGTACTTTTAAAGTGTTTTACGTTTTGTTAAATTGTGGGTTACCCAGATGGGCTGTAAGGTAGTTTAAAAAGCTAAAAACAAATTACGTATGGTTTTTGGATTTTTTGGTTAACGAACCCATCCGAGTGACTCAGTAAACCAACGAGTGTGAACCAAATTTGAACCTAATAGGAAGAAAAATGCGTCCTTTAGAATGCGAACACGCATTAAATATATGTATAATATTTTAAATGGCACCCCAAAACTTGTTGCGGGAACCATGATCAGTGCTCACTGACCCTTCCAGACCTTAGGTCTCACCATTAGATTCACTGACTTGCTCACTTTTCCTATGGAAATTCCATAATAATTTTTACTATTCCCGAAAAAAGCCAGGATGCTGTAAACTCACCACAAATTATACTTTAGTTATATTTCGAGTATTTACGAATATAAACAAATTGATATTCCAGTTCATGCTTCCAAGGGGAAAATGGAGTAAATACAAGGGTCATTCAGTAATTAAAGAGACAAATAATTGGTCTGGAGAAAAAACCGTTTATTTTTACAAAACAATGCTTTTTTTACTTTTCAACAAAATACTCTTGAACATTTATGCACTTGTTCCAACGGACTACAAGTTTTTTTTATAAAGGCTGTAAATAACTCTTTATCTAGCTTTTTGAGCCAATTTCCCACAAACATTTTGACGTCCTCGTTATCCTGGAACCTCTTCCCACGTAATGCCTCCTTCAGTGGACCAAACAAATGGAAATCAAAAGGTGCTAACTGGGGACTGTAAGGGGGATGAGGCAGTACTTCCCAGCCCATTTTGTCGATGGTTTCACGCGTCAGTTGAGCAGAATGAGGAGGTGCGTTGTCTTGCTGGAGAATCACACCTCTCCTCTGAGATCCACGACGTTTCTCTCTCATGGCTGGCTTCACCCTGTGCAAAAGCATATCCGAGTAGTATTGGCTGTTTATTGTACGCTGCTCTTCGAGATAATCACAACAAACAGGACCTTCAGTGTCCCAATACACCGCCAACATGACTTTTCCTGCTGTGTTTTGAATGTTTTCCTGATAGGTGAGCTGATGTGCTTCCACTCCATTCTTTGCCTTTATGATTCTGGCTCGTAATAGTGAACCCAAGTTTCATCACAAGTTACAATTTTGTTCAGGAAGTGTTAACCTTCTGTTTTATAACTTTAATTTAGCTCTTTGTACCCTCTGAACCTTGTCCCTTGTGTAGCCGCGTCAACTCCTTTGAGACCCATCTTGCATAGGTTTTGCGTTACTTCAACTTGTTACAGATAATGTTATGATCTGTACCAATACTAACAAGAAAATTTTCAACTTTAATTTCCACAGTAACACGGCGGTCGGAATAATGTCATCAATTCGACTTTTAAGTGAGGGAGTTGAAATTTCAACTGGTCGGCCGGAATGGTGTTCGTCAGTTACTGAGTCTCGACCATTTTTGAACTTTTCTACCCACTTGTAAAAATTTGCACGATTCATACAACTTTCACCATACACTTTAGTCATTATAGAGTATACGGTCACTGGTTTTTCACCTTCAGCAACTAAAAAACGAATATCAGAACGTTGTTCAATTAATGTGGAATTTTCAAGTGGACTCGCCATCATTAAATGTATTTTTGAGTTTATAAACACAATAGTGTCAAGGCTTATCCCAGTGATGCCAACTTAAAGCCATAAAAGCACCAAACTTACCCCACCAACAGTATTTTCTCCAGACCAATTTGTCTCTTTAATTATTGAATGACTCTCGTATTCATGAATAGCCGATATTTTAGGTTCAACGAAAGCAGTAATGTGATATTGTTTAACATATGTGAAAACGAAAGAGATACTGAATTCACCTCGAAACTTGATTTATAGCGTTTTGAGCCAGCAAGTGATAAACTGGAGGAAAACGTAGTTGTTAGTTCTTACCACTTCACTGTGTGCAGGCATAAATGGGAATACGAGGGGTTACTTTGATCAATAACTAGGATCTGGCGTGTTTTTTTTTAATATCGTGCAAGAGTAATGCTCACCTTGCATATTTGTTGGTCGTATTTTTTTTATTTATATGTTTAACACTTGATACATTGGTTTTTCACTGCATAGTATACCGTTTTTTATAAAAGTGTGCTTATCTTTGTTTTAACTTTGTATACTCGAATTGACTGTTGATATGAACTTAATAACGAATTTCCATAGAAAAAATGAGCTATTGCAGTGGCCCTTATGGTAAGACCCAAGGTCGGGAGTAGCAAATGAGCACCGATCATGGTCCCTAGAACACGTTTTGGGGTGTGATTAAAAATCATATATATATGTGTTTGCACTATAGCGGCCGCATTTTAAGTCCGATTTGGTTAAAATTTGGTACACATGTTGGTTGTCTACATCGCTCGGAAGAGTTCGTTAGCCAAACAAATCCAACAATCGGAAGCACGTTTTTTGACCGGAAGTAACTATTTTTTTTAGATTTTCCTACGAGAATGAATTTGTTTTTGAGTTTTTTCTACAAATATAAACGTAGGAAGTTATTCTGCACATTTTGTTTTTTACGTGATCTTATAGCTCGCTTGGTCCCCCCAAAATCGGTCAAAACGTAAAATATCATAGAAGTACCCGGCTCAAAGCCATGTGTGGGATTGGAGTGCGAAGCACGCAATGCATTGTGCATTGAGGATACTCCCAATGCGTGGTTTGGCGTGCGAAGCACGCAATGCTTTTTGTATTGAAGATACTCCCAACATGCGGAATGGCGTGCGAACTAATTTGCAGCTATTCAGCACCATCGTGAATAGACCTATTTCCCAAATTGTTGGTTGAAACCCTAAAACATAGGCCTATAAACTTAATTTTGGAAATTTGCTCGACTCACGTTAGCGGTTCAGCTGCGTGGTCGAATTATTTGTTTACTAAAATTTAACTTTGTTTTATTGTTAATTTGTCTAAGTATTAGTTTTTTACTAATGCATTATTTGTAAATGATTAAGTATTGTGTCCTTGTTGAAGATTTAACATTCGTTTTAGTTATAACTTTAAAGCCGGTAGGAAATAACAATCAAGTCAGACATTCCATCTTATAAAAAGATGGGGAAAGGTTGTCGTTCTAATATAAGAATGTTTATTAATTGTCGTTTACGAAAAGAAATTCCTTTACTCTGCAAAATACAAAAAGCTATGACTGGGAAAGGATCCGCCTCTGAAGGAGCCATCAATTTATCTCACGTCAGTTAACGTTTCTAAATGGAACAGATTAAAACGCATGTTTCTTCTAGTTTGTGTCAAGGAAAGAACAATGCGCTCTCAGATTCTCTAAATCTTTATTAGAAGCATAGCAACGCATTTTATTGCGCCAATCCATTGTAAGTCTAACGTATTTGTTTGTGTTTATGTACATACTAAGGGATCTGCCACTGATAGCTTCGCTCACCACCCCACTTCTATTCGCAGAGAAAGAAATTTAAACATTATTTCGGTATTGTATAATGTGATACCTTTACTGAAATTACGATTGATTATTAAAGAGACAATTTTATGGCGTGGTGTTCTTATCATAACGCATGCGCAGTAGGATAAATGTTTTGTGTGAATGACGGGATTTTTTTTTATATTATGGAGGGATACACATAACCTAAATTTACTATTGGTTGTTATAAATAATTACCCGACTATAAATTTGCCTAGTTGGTTGCTATGGCAGTGGCGGCTGGTGAGCTATTAACTTAGTGTTTGCAATTATCTGGAGAGAATTTTCGGGGGATATGGATGGAATATGAATGCAATTTAACACATTATTTTAGATGATGAATTACACGTAGAATTATAAGTTTTCGCCTTAATTACAACATTTTTAACTTCCATTAAAATGGTTTGGTTACCATTACGAACAAGTGTCATTTTGTAGCTTTCAGTTAAGGGTACTACTAGCCAACAATAAAAAAGTAAATACAATGAAAATAACAATTTAAATCATGTATGAATAAACATAGAAATCAGGCACATTTTATGTTCAAATATCACTAACCTCATTTAAAATGAAAGTCCATCCGTCTGTTCTTCAGATGGGCAAACTTAACAGAATTTTAATTTTATAATAAACATAACATTAACATAATCGAATTTATGAACTCGCCCCACATCCTATTTAGGAACTTGGCCTATCCTTTTTTGTTAAAAAAATATTATTTGAATTGTATGGATATTTAAAAATAGATTTGGGATAGTGGGTTCAAACATTTTGGTAATAGGTTGTGGCCTATCATTAAAAAACTATAATTAAACCACGAATGGCACGAATATTAATTATGAAAAGAATATTAACAGCTTTTGTTTGGCGTTTTATCAACACTACACCCTCTGTCTAGGCCCTCTCAAATTGCTACAAGTTATGAAGAATAATGTAAAAAGGACTATTGTAATGGATTTAACTATGTACCGTACTATACTACTTTACTCTTTAATCACTCCGCATTACTAGTATAATCCAGACACACACACTCTAAAATATATTAACACAATCTAAAACAAATAAACACCAAACACAGCTAGCCAAAATACGAGAACAACACATAACCTCAAAATGTCTTGTATCATTCTCTAAACAAAACATGAAATATGAAAACAAAAAGGCATTCTGGCTGGCAAAAACCTAGAGCCCCGGTGGCGGGTTGTAGAACTTTTGTGAACTTGACGGCTTTATGTGAGTTGTCATAGCAACTCATAAGTTACAAATTCCCCACCAGTTTCAATGCTAATAACTCTGGTTGCAGAAGCAGTGCGTTCCCAGACGCTGCGCGCGAAGGTTGGGCTGATGTTCTTCGGCTTTTCAACCGTTTGGGACATTCTTGGCCTATAATTTTGGATTGAAATGAGGTTGATATTGATAATGCACTGATATTTAAAGAAATATTAATATGATTAATTTTGATGTTTTTTTTTTTTTTTTGGGGGGGGGGGGTTGTGCAACCAAACAACCACACAAGGAGCCGCCACTGTGCTATGGTAATAATTGTAAACGTTTTCCAGAAATATGTGTCGGTTCAGTATAGGCCCAATCGAAAATTGTGACAAGAATTTGATTAAAATCAGCTGTTTCATTTATAATAACGTTTAACAACA